>JASSRY010001105.1:737104-748567 GCA_032466555.1 Tinamus major | reverse complement strand
GAGACTCCACAACCTCTCTGGGCAGCCTGTTCCAGGGCTCTGTCACCCTCATTGTTAAGAAATTTTTCCTTAAGTTCTTGTGGAACTTTTGATGCTTCAGTTTCCAGCCACTTCCTCTAGTTCTGTTGGTGGCCACCACTGAAAAGAGGCCAAAAAAGCTTCACCATAACTACAAAATGAGTGCCAGAAGCCATTCATCAAACTTTCTCTTTTTAGTCACTTATCCTGAAAGCTTGTACCCACAAATCACTGTTCCTGTCAGAAAGGACACAAGATTGTGCAAACTTGGTTTCTTGACAGGGGTTATTCTAGTTTTCCTAGCTCCAGTTACTACTATAAAAGCAATTTCCCTGATTTGACTTATTTATTGCCACATTTTGCATGTTCAGTAGCAGAAAATGTTTCCTGTTTCCATTTTGCACGTTTCTCTGCCTTGTAAACTTGGCATTGTACCTTGTCCCACACCCAACTACTGCCCTGCTCCATTAACAACCTCTCCCACATCCAACTGTGCACAGTTTTTGGTTTTTTGGTTTTTTTTTTTTTCCCCCATTTCTAAACTTTTTTTTTTCCGAGGATGCAAACTCCAAGTCAGCTGCAAACTGTAGCTCTCTTCTTGCAGGCTCTCCCAGGTGGAGGCTTTAGGATTTTTAGGAGCACAATTAGTGAGGCAGCATTTCCTATTCAAAGCTTGCATCCAGGCAAAGGAAGGGAGAACAGTCAGCAGAGGGAAGGTGCCTAGTTGACATTTGCTAATGTTTTCCAGTTTTTGCAAGAAATATAAGCTTGCCAAGAAAGGATATCAAAATCTCTTTTGTCTTTATAAATTGATTGCAGTCTAAGGAGGGAGCAGAAAACAAGTTGACATCTTTTAGGTATGAAGATTTGAAAGATTAGGCTTTTTGTTTTTAATTTTTGCAGACTACATGGCAGAAACAAGGAGAAACCCTACCAGCAGAATGCTTAACAGATTTACAGATAGTGGAGCAACAGTAATTAAATCCTATATGTTAGACACCTCCAGACTTTAGAGGAAAATCTATTTCTACAGATCTCAAGTGAGGAAATACCACCAATATTTGATTTGCCAAGATTTGATCTGATGCCCAAGACTTCAAAAACTCAATTTAAAAAGCAAACTTTTTCAGCACCAACAGTCTTTAGTTTCTTATAGTTAATTTAAATTTTCATCAGACTTAAGTTTTACACAATAGGTTAAGTATTCCAGCTTCAATGGCTGCAAACAATGAGCAAAAAGCGTCATTTAAGGGAAAGACATTTCAAAGTGTTTTGTATTTAATCAAAGGGACATTCTCCAGAAACAAATCAAGAACCCTGCTCTTCAGTGAGGGGTTGGGACACTTACAGCTTTGGGCTAGGGAGCTGTCAGACTTCAGACTGAAAACCACCCCAGCACTGACCAAGTTAGAGGTCTTTCAAAAACATCAGTTCAGATGTACTTCAGCAGCAAGATGTTCACTGGCAGCCAAGTAGCACCCTGATTCACAAGGGACCTCATCTGCTTTTCCCAAGACACTCATCCTCCCCTCACACTTGCTCTTTCACTCGCTTCATTTTATCCAGTCCCTCTTCATTCACTGCAGTTGCTGGCCCAGCCTAAGACACTGATTGATCACAACCAATACAAACAGCCAATACTTTCCAAGCACAACTTATAGTGAGCCAACGTGGTCTTTCAGAACTGCAGCATCTCTACAGATCACTTCAAACATTTCAAGGCAAACAGACCAAAAAAGGCAATGAAACTGATGGACACTCAGGATAATTTGATTCAGATGAACTGACACTACACAGGACCTCTATATTTGAGGAGAGCACTCTTCTCCCTGCAGCACTTATCCTACACATCCAGCTGGCCCTCCCGTGCAGCACAAGGCCTGGCAAGGGCCTCACGGGCTAGCATGGGCAAAGCAAGGCAGCAACGACCCCCTCACACGCTTTCTTCAGGTTCTTGGGATTTATCTAATAGCAGTGCCATACCTGCTGGTTTGTGGCTACTTTTTTTCTTTTAATCTTTCAAAAGATGCAAATTGCAATTCCGATTTCTTTTCACACTGGGAGTACAATTGCCTAAGCCCAATTTCCTTCGGAAAGCAAGCTATGCTGGAGGAAAAAACACTATACTTGTTTCAGAGCTTACAATTTCATGTTAGTGAAATTTATGCAACCAAATCATCTACATGCTTTTGAAATACTGCCCTTATAAACTCAAATTTGAAGCTTTTATGTTTTTATATAGACAGGAAAAAAAAAAACACTGCTTTTTTCCCCCTTCTGTATTTGAATCATGCACATGCAGGACAAATGCAGGATACTGTTAGCTTTGTTGCTGGAATCCTCTGTGAATTCCTCACGGATCAAGGACTGAGCCAACAAGTAAACACTGCTATTGGCATAGCCCTGCAAGACCACAAAACCAAAACACCCCTTTACTTCCTGAGGTTGGAAACAGCAGTCAATGCAACTTTAGACCCTCGGGTACCCACCATAAAATTAGCCAAAACTGTTTGAAATCATTCACTGAGTAACCAAAACGTGGAACACAATTTGGAAGATTCCAGCTACACAGAACCTTCTAGGGAAGAGGCATTCTGTCCCACATCTGACCAGCACACAAAAAACTTAAAACAAAAATGCTCCAAAGTTAGATCTTCTTTCAAAGCAATCACATCAGGCACCTAAAGCAACATGCATACCGCATCTCAGGAGTATCAACTTAAGAACATTAAGTACCCAAGTTAAATATTATAAAAAAGATTTTTGCCACGGAGTAGACTAAAGCACTTGAACAGCCTCTCCAAGTAAAGGAAGACACCAGAGAAACATCTCATCTTCTATAAGGCAGCTTTCAAAGCTTATTTTATGATACTGTCAGAAAACACCACTGCATTCAGAACATCCACAGCAAACATGCACTTCAAAACTACCACTTGAAAGCGTTTCTAGTCTTCAAAATGGTATTCATGCAATTAAAAAAATATTTTTTCATAAAGCAAACTGGCAAGCCTAAAGACATAGTTATACACACATATACAGCCCTAAGCTCAGAATTACACTATATGAATTTTGCAGTAAGCAACATTCAAGATGAGACTATCAATCCCTTGCTCCCACTGTTGAAAAATCCTGTGTTTAGCCTCTAACTGTTCAAGTAAGAGGCCAGCACACAAAACTTATGACCATCTATATCATGGCATATATCAAATTCCTAGTTTTGGTCAGCATTCTGTTGTCCTTACTAAAAATAAAATTAACAATGTTATTCCCCATTCTCTCTATAGTCCAGATTAGGCTGTGTGGTCTTTTAAGATCACCACGAAGTCCTGATGTGAAATAAAGCACTGAACACCGGCAAGCAGGAGGCAGCTACTGTCTGGTTCTGCGATAGGATTCTCAAACCCACTGGATGCACCTGGAGAACAAGGCAGTGGCTGAAAACTAACTTAATTCAGAGATTCAATTGTGCATTCTAGTTTGAATGTAAAGATCAAATTTTCTCTGACATGTTTTTGAATGCCCTGCAGGCAGCTCCTCATAATTCTGTATTTCCACTGTAAGGGAAATAAATATTTGCATGAAATCAATATTTCATCTGATTATCATATTCAAAGGTGTAATCAGGGAAAATACTCTTAATACTTCATTCAGCAAAAAAAGCCAAAATCACTTTACTATGTAATACTACTAAATAACTTGACTTGCAATTGCAGCATTAGCAATACAAACAACAAGTATAAATATTCTAAATAATTATCAGTGATCAAACCCTCAAGCCATTTAACCATTCTCAAGGCAAGATGAATTAGAGCAACTATCATATGAAATAGTACATGACTAGCTTGCTACATGCTCTTACTCTAGGCACTCATACAGCAGCATAAAGGAGAGCTGCATGAAAATGTTTTCTTGACAAAGTACTTCCGACTCTAGAAAAGCCTTTTTTTTTTTTTTTTTTTTGTTTGGCAAGACAGATATGATTCTAGGCACTATTTTGCTTGATAGAAGACAGTATAAAGAGAACTTAAAAACACTATAAAATGCTACTACCCAATACAGTATCACAAAAAGCCAGAACATGTGTTGGCTAATTCAGGAATTTTGCATCAAACCTCAGTGCTGACCGACACAGCCAGTAGAGACCCACCCCCTCATCATTTGTTCTTTTGCTATAGTATTCCCACTTTTTTAAGGGTCTGATTATAAGCAAAAAAAAAAAAAAAAAAAAGGAAAAAAAAATAGGAATATTGGACACACCAGCAAGAACACTGCTGCTAATGCCAACTACAGGAATGACATTCATGACCCTTCACTGGAGTTGGGTTTCACTCCTTTACTTCATTTGTTCCTGATGAAGGACACAATCTTAATGCTTTGTGTGGATCATTGTGCATCAATATTTGTGCAATTAATTGTACGAAGACAGGCCAATAGTTCAAATGTATAAATATTTACTTGGTGCCTCATTGACTTCCTACTTATTCTTTTGGTGATGCTATGAGAAAACTTTTAACACTTTTTTTTGGCTGCTGTTGCCTGAGCAGCTTTACAGGTCATGTAGCTCCAAGGTTGAAAGAGTAAGAAAATGCAACTTGGAGAAGGCTTCTCAGGATAATAATGCCTTTTCATTGACTTAATAAACTAAGCCCCAAGTGTTTTACAAGCACATTCTTCTCTCTCAAATTGTGCCCTTAACAGCTGATCATTTTTAGAATAAGACAGACTTGTACAAGGCATTTCTTATAAGCAATGCACAAGATGCTAGGATTACCCCATATCCTAATAAAAATATTTAGTCTTAGGTTATAAAAAATTCCGCCTAATTGCTACTAAAATGTTTATGCAATATTCAAGACTGCGTACTAGAAATTCAAGTTAGGCAATAACATGCATTACAGTGACAAAGTAATGTTAGTAAGTCATCCTCAGCTGAAAAGACGTAGTTTAACTGTTCTAACTGATCTTTTTGAGAATGACTACAGTTGGCACTGAAATAGCAAAACTAGTACTGTAAGTAATGGAACTACTATATGTAATACAATCCACCTAGACACACTGGTGTATTGGACATGTCCCTCCCTTGACCAAAAACAATTAATCTTAACTTTGCTCTTAACAGACCTTTGAAGAGCAAGAACAGATGACAAAAAGCAGTCACATTTTAGCCTTAACTATACTGTTACCACATGGTGTTGAGGGAAATGCCTTTGCCACAGATGAAGTACAAGCACGTAAAAGCCAGACATTAAAAAGAAGGTTTCTTTTTGTCTTCTTACCCATATTCTCAGTAATTGCATATTCACATGCAAGCTATGAGTCCAGTTCTACACATGGAAAGACAAAGCAAGAATACTGCGAAGAGCAAAATCATTCTAACAGAGAAATAAGAAATACAAACACTGATTTTGAAGCAAATATCAGTGTAATGGTTATATAAATGTAGGGCAACACAAGAGCAATGTTTTTTTTATCTGAAGAACTCTACCATCTTTTTCCATTAATACACTTATTGCAGTTAAAAGGAACGAATCTTGTCCTAAGTGCACTGATTCTTTTAGAGAGAAGTAGCTAGCCATGCCAATAACAACTTCTGCTTAATAGAAAGGTCTAAGCTGAAGTTCAAATATTTATTGCATGGAAAAAGCATCATTTTGGAAATGTTTTCAGCTTTTAACTGGCATTTTTTTCTTTTGAGCGTTGAACTCCTTTTATTTTGTCGTTTTAAAGGGCTCCAAATGGTCGCTGTTCTATTATGACTCACAAGGGAAAAGTGCATGTTTGAATTATGAAGAACAGTGATTCTCTGGAGAACTGCACACGTATTACAGGCAGCTTTTTCACTGATTGATTGAAAACTATTGTTTTTGAGCCACCGATTACAGGAGATGTCAATTTGCAGACCTGCTAAAAGGTTTGCCCTAAAATTATATGTTGCATTTAAAATAAACCCACACTAGGTACTTACATAAATTAGCATCAAGATAATATTACAGACTGGTTATATTGTCACTGAAAATCATATTTGTGAGGATATAAAGAAAAAAAACATATAGTGACTGTGACAAGCTAAAAGGAAAAAATTACATTTCTTCATCAAATATGGAACTGAATTATTCTATTGCTCCTGCATTCTGATCTGGACCTGTAACCTTGAAATCTTTTGTAAGGAGCAGCATGGTTTCAGTAGAGAAAGCAATAACCTCTACTGTACATGTAATTTTTGCTCTGAGTATAACCAAGGTAGCAGCTTTTATTATATGCTAAAATTCAGTGTGATAGTTAGACTTTTTATAACATGGAAGAAAAGTGGGTGTACATAAATAGCCTATTTGTCAGATAAACGTAGTAGGTAAAATTGGTTTTATCTTTTGTATCTTCAAATACATCTCTCAGCTGCAGTTTAGCCAGAAATACAAATAAGCCACAGTAGAAATAACCTTTAACTTTATGAAAAGAATAGAAGAATGTACTGACACTGTGTCTTCCCATGTGGTCAGTGTATAAAACATCTTTTAGTCTCTCTGGCTTTCAAGAAGCTTATTAGTTTAAATGCTCTCATCCTTCCTAGCAAATGGATGCACTTTTTTGGCTGATGCTTTTAGCAGCAAATGCTCTGCACACAGTATTCAACATGTCAAGCATACAGGAGGTTGGCAGAAGATAAGAACACAGGCCTCAAATGGCTTGTGAACACTCTCCACATTCTGTTAAAACATTCTGATGCTTTCCTGTTAGGGAGACCAGTGATATAATTGCCCCAGCTCTTTAGCTCATGGTGTTTGAGCGATGCTCTTGTTCAGCTTCGATAATACAAACTCTATAGATGAAGTCAATTCGAAGAAACAAGAAAACATTTTCAGGCCTGACAGATGAGGGGATCATGTTTCAAGAAAAGAACAGGCTCAAACCTTCCTTGGACTCGCATATTTGCTAGTTTATTTTAATAGAGTGAATGAAAAGCTATAGGTACTGGAGAAGGCTTAAATCTACTTAAGAAAGCAGTACAGATTCTCATGGATTCTGGAGCCCAAAGCAGCGTATCCAAAGGGAAGACACAAAAAGACAGTGGAGCTTTTTCTTCGCGAACACAAGCAAAACTCAAAGAACTCAGTGCACTTCATTACAGGGCAAAAAGGTGGCACATGAAACAGCAAGTTTATCTAATACAAACCTATTATTGATCCAAAGGTAAATGAAAACAGGTTCAAGTGCTATGTCGGCTGGCCAACCATGGATGTACCCCTCTGTGATAAAGATAAGCAGATTTTCAGGGTAGAAGGACAATGTTATCTGTAATGCCAAGAGATCTGATATTGTGTCTCATGGGAAGAAAGACACTAACAGAAGAAAGGCAGGAGAAGTTGTAAGGAAGACCAGAGAAAAGGAAGAATAAACATTAACTTTCACAGAAAGAACTACTCAGCTGGAGATAGTTAGAAAAGCTTAGCATTCAGCAGAATATATTAAATTAATAAAGCAGGAGAGGGAGACTTCGTAATGACAGAATCTACTTTTCAAGGTAAATAACTTCCTCACAGAAGGACATGCCAGGTCTGAAATCACAAGGGAAACTATAACTTGCCTAACACTATAACTTGCCCTAATTTTGTAGTTAGATGAGGGGTAAACATACAAAAAGGAAAATAAAGAATGGAGAACACAGGAAAAAAACTCGTGAATTTTTTGGAAGCACAAGTGGAACACACAAGTGTCTACAGCTAATTTGATTCATCAAGTCCCTAATAGCTCTGGTCATTTTAGAACATTGTAGTAACATTGTATCATTCACTGAATGCCAATTAAAAAAAGAATTTTTTTACTTCCTATTACAGCATTGATGGATGCTACTTTTTTTTTTCTTTGAGACTGACTTAAAAGCTTAGAGGCATTTGAATACCTGACTGATGTAATAAATTACAGAATTACTTATTAGAAAATGGTAAACCCAAGAAGCAGTGTCATGTGGGGGCTCACAACTTCAACAACATCAAGGCCTGCACTAGCATTTCCATTACTTTATCTTCAACAACAAAATAATCACAAAACAGATGGTAGCTTCCAGCATATCCATGGACATAACCCTGCCATCTTCAAGCAGGGCAGCACTCCAGCAAGGTTTCAGATTCTGATCAACTCATCTAAAACTGCACATACGTCCTTCACCTTTCACAGCTCCGTGTGCACCACAAAGCCAAAACAGCAAATCAAACCCCTCTTTTCCATAAAGGCACACTGCTCTTACAGTGCGTTTTTGCAGCCACACGCATGTTTAAACTGTTGGGACTCGTCTCCTTCCAGGGATTAGTTCGTGTTGGTAAACAAACTGCTACCCTAGAATAGAGGTTGGAGCCTGGCTAATATCCAAACAGCTACATTTAGGAAGCAATCCTCTTGTTTGCCAGTGCTGCAAATGGCACAGTGGACACAACCACATCTAGCAAACACCTTGCTTAGTTTCGGTTATCTAGATTATGGTTGGTACTGCTGCTTGCCATCAAATTACAGAACACAATAGCTGGAAATTCATGAATTTCAAAACATTTACAGGTTCCTGACCTTAAGCACTGCTTCTGATTTTCACATTCAACTATTTTCAAGCATTTTTCTTGTAGCCCATTTTGCATAACATAAGCAAACATTTCTGTACTTCTTGTCTTCATCATGCTGTAAACCGACAACAATAGGCTAAATACAACCATGGGAATTTATTTGCAAGATTTCCAGCCACTATTTGAGATAAAAATATCATACAATATTTAGTTAAATCCCCATTGAACAGACCATGCCCTCACCAGTTTTCAGATAGAGCCCCAAAGGCATAAAAGCATATATGCCTTTCCTGGTATTAACTTGTCATCTGTTTAGGAAAAGCAAGGCCAGTTTCCCTTCAGCAAGCTTTTTGTACAAGTGAAAATACACTTGAGTGTGTACCTACTAAAAACTAATTTGTGAAAAGGTTTTAATCCTTCACTTGGTATCTGTGCATCACTTAACAGATGCTTAAATATCATGAACAGTTTGGTCTACAGGCACCAAGTAATGCTTGCAATCTGGGAACTTTTACCTTCCTTTTTAAATACAGAAGGCGTTCAAATGCAAAAATGATTCATAAATGCAATACTCTTGATGTTAAAAAATCGCTGAATGAAGGTATTATGTGATTTTAAGAAAAAAAAAAGAAAAAAAAAGATTCTTTGATTTTCCAAAGAGCTTGACAGCAAACCACTGATTGCTTTGGACAAACTTACAAAGAATGTTTAACTGGTCAAGTGTGTTATATCCTTCATCACCCACTAGATATTCAGAAATAAAACAGTACAAGAATAGAGAGGTGAGAGTCTTTTTGCTGAAAAGGGAACTTGTTTTAACATCCCTACAAAATGTGTAATCGATGTGAAGCTAGAATCTGGTATATCTGCATCTTCGTATTCTGAATTATTTCAGGCTACTTGCACACACAGTTCTTTCTGTATTTCCTCTCCTTGAGTGCAATTGATGCATCTTGAATTCTTCAGTTGTTTATTTTCAAGTTGAAATTCCATCTTAGGAAGTTTTTAGCAATGTTACATATTTTCTCACATCTCTGTATTCACATTGAACTAAGAAATTATTTCCAACCATCACCTGCCTTAAAAAAAAAAAAAAAAAAAAAGCTCAAACTCAGCTCAAACTACATCACAAATAAGAATTCTCAAAAGAAAAAGTGACTAAAAGGTAAAATCAAGGCCTTGCCTATCTCCTGCCTGCTTTGAGTGATAATCTGTTTCATTAACTGGGGAATCTAACATCTAACAATACAGTGTGTCTACTGGGAAATGTCCAAACAATTCTTTATTGCAACAGCATATTCCATGAAGTGGACATGTATTCTTAACAATAAAGGAATCTCTCTTATAAAGGCTTTCTTCACTTAACTTCTCTTGGTGACAACTGCTCACTGCTATAACCCAGGCTACCAACTTTAATGAAAAGTATTTAGAAAACTGAAAAAAAAATCAGAGCTATTAGAAAAGGGCAGGTGCAAGGAAAGTACTGCTGCACACATTTATTACAATACATGTTTTAAGAATAGCTGTCATAATTGAAGACTGAATATATGGGAGATAGCAAAAAGATAAGTAAGTTTTCATCTAATGAAAAGCTTTCATAAAAATTGCATAGATTGAATTAGCCTGGATTGATTCTGAGCCTATTTTTTAATAAGTATTTGGGTACTTGACTCTGCCAGCCTTACTGTTAAGACTTCAGTTCATAATTACACATGCCTAAATTACAAGGACTGACAGGAACAAGGGGTAGAGGAGTAATACCCATGTGAATTAGAACAGAATATATTTTTTCTACTAGAAGGAGATACTACCAAGTACCAAGGACAGTATTATAATACAAGATTCCAAGATAGGTGTGATCACAGCCAAAGTCTACACAAATATTCATGGAAATATTCCTTCTGCATGGCCAAATGCAGAGCTCACAAGAAAGCTGAAACCTCTGTCCCCAGCTCAGTTATTCTGGCAGATATCTAGCACTGCAATAGAGTTTACAGAAGTACGTGCTAGTGTGTTTTTACTATTGAAGTGTCTGTAAAACAGTATTCTAGATACAAACACCTCGGAAGAAGTGCAAGGATGTCATGACTATTCCAAAATCAAATCCTACAGAATGGCTAAAGGGAATATTCCACCATCATGGTTTAGTATCGTATCTATTTATCACTAGTATAAAATAAACCACACAAGGCAAAGAAGTCAAGATTTACATCTTTGTCAAGGGAACATCAGCCCAAGAGAGCTGGCAGCCCTCCTGGTTCTCAACAGCAGTGGAGCACAAACAACAGCGCCAGGGCAGGGCCACCCAGAGGCCAGATGGGTAGAGCTTCACCTGGGCTCTTGCCAATCAGAAACCCAAGCTGCAGCACGCTTGAAGCCTACACCCTTTCCAAGATGACTGCTATAATTCATGGCAATATTGACGAAGTGTATAATCATTTTACGAAATGCATAGTCATTAATAAAATGAGGGTGTTTATTAAAGGTCATTATAGAGTATCTGCAGTAGAAATGCATATATACATACAGAGCAGGCCTGGTGTCCTCATGCCTTTCAAGTGTTAATGCAAACTGAGCGTGGACCTAAGATGAGATCCGAGAAGTGCATCTTGCACAGTCTGCACAAGGTGTTCAGTTTTCCCAACACCTGCTTCAGGGCAGCAAGCACAGGCAAAGAGCCCTGAATTTTGGCCTGTGCCAGACATCTATCAGTGTCCTTGCAGTATGTCTGTATTGGAGTTTGGGAAGGGGGCTGCCACAAACACTCCAAGTTATCTCAATTGGACACTATGAATTTTCCATGCAACAGGAGAGACTTAAGTTTTCAGATATATCCCTTCTCAAACATCACGGAGAGGCCCTACACTCCAGTTCACTTGCATGCAGCAGCACAGCA
>JASSRY010001105.1:701585-732521 GCA_032466555.1 Tinamus major | reverse complement strand
AAGGAAAACCGTGACCTAGTCTCACAGAATACAAAATCAAATAATTTACCCCTCGCTTGCACCTTTACACACCTAAACATGGCACGTGTAGTGCTGGTATCCCAAGGAAAGCTTTGGCTAATTATGCGCTGATCTTCATTAAAATAAAGACTATCAAGTATCATAGCGAATTGTCATTTCTTCATCTGTTAACCTTTAACTACCTGACAGCCCAGCTGTACCTAGTTGTTCTCTACAAGAAAAAAAACTCTCCAGCACTGTGTATGGAATGAACATGAGGTTAGGGTGCCATGAACCAAGTTTATTAGGCAAGTGAAGTCATCACGAGTCCAGACACGACTCTGAGGTCATTCAGCTCGCAGACAGGAGGCTTGCGTGCCACAGCCCGCACATAGTCTATGGTTTGGACCTTACAGATTGACTATCAACTTGCTGCTATGCAACATCAGCTTTTCTCATCTATTCTATAAAATACAACTCAAAGAGCAACTTTTCGTAAGTTCTAACATTCATAACATTTATGCATAATATTAATTTTTTAAAATATAAAATACACTTAAAGTAAGAGGCATCCAAGAGATGTATTTGCTGCTTTCAGGCAACTAGAGTACCAAGTACTTCTGAAAAGGACATATACTCTGATATATGCAACAGCTGCTTACTGGGAATATAAAACACAGAGGAATAATATACTATGAAAAATTTCTAAGAGAAAAAACAGAGGAATTCACAAGAAAAATGCAAAGAGTACAATTCTAGTATGACAGTAATTTTCTCTTTTCTTTAGATTTGAGATAACCTTTCTAATAGAGTGATAAGTTTCTGCATATGGCATGCAATGTCCCAGAGTTACTGCAGAAGGAAAGTGATCTCCTTGGAGATTTGAGAACCTTCTCTTCTCCAGTGAACTGCAATTCTGATGTTCCACACTGTTACCCCACATGGATTTCATTAACACCTCATTTACAAGCATAAGCCATGTAAATGACTGGAGCAGATGCAGAAAAAATAGTTATAATTTAGGCTGAAGTCTTCATTTCACAACATATTTCAATAACAACAAACTATTCTCTCTGAAGAGCAATACAGAAAGGCTTTATTCACAAGTCCAACTAAGTGTTCTGGGCTTTTAACTTCTGGAAACAACCCCTCTGAGGAGATACTATGTCCCAAATTATGAAGCAAGCAACACAGGACATTGCTTTTCCCATAAGAACTACAGTGCTAAAATACTTATGAAACAGGAAATTCTTTAGGTCCTCAGTAAGAATTTTCTTAAATGTTTTGCCTTTAAAACGCCCAAGAGTAGGCTTCAAAGGAAGTACAGATAGACCTTACCCACTATATGCTAACTCCATCTACAGTTTCACCAAGTAGTCCTCATTTTTGGTACTTTTACTCAGGAACTTCAGGTCTCCTGTCTTAAAAAAATGCAGCACAAAAAAAAAAAAAAACAGAGCTTTTTACTGTTGAAACCTGACAGAGGAAGAGCAATATCGCTTCTCAATGAGTTTAGTTCGAAAAGTACCTTCTCATGGATCCTAAATTATAGTTGTTCTTCATCAATTTTATTGTTACTTTTAGCTTCCTGCTATCTTTTCCTCTTGCCTTCCTCCCCTTTTCCCTGTTGATTTCTAGGCATTCCAGCATTCCATGACACACCTTTTTCTTTTACCTTGCCCTGAAGTGCCGGAGTTGACATCTGTGCCATGATTTAACTGAGAACATTCTCTTGTTCACATACCCATACATATCACTTGAATGAGTGTATCTGTCTGACTCAAACCCTGATCTAAGTTCTTTGTGTTCCTGGACCACTGCAAGATACAGAAGTGCCTGGCATTCCTACTGACAAGAATTTAGATGCCAGTAGACTTGACAAAGCCAACCAAACTAGACAGCCCTGTCAATACCTAGGAGAGCTGTTTGGACAGAGTCAAGCAAAGGAAGGGGACTACAGGATGAAAAATCCCCATAGAAAGAAATTTAAATTGCTTTTCCTTTTATTTTTCTTTCTTTTCTCATCTGCTATAAAACTGCACCAGAATGAGGTTTGAAAGAAGGACATGACTTGCATATCTTAATTCTTCATTTCTGAAGAGAAGAAGTGGCATTAAGCCACACTGGTACAGTAAAAACAGACAGATCGACCAATTTTTCAGTACAGAAATATATACATACTTGTCATATCAAGAATTTCATTATTTACAATGCTTATGAACTTCTACTTTTCTTATTTTTCCTATCCTTAATTGGAATTAGTTTACAACATACAACTTGCTTCTCATCCTTTCACCATGAGATTAAGACTCATGTCATTTTCTCTATATTCTCCAATTAGACAACTGTAAAGAGTGAAAATCTCCTCTTAAAGCCTCAGCTTTCAACTCAGTCCTCTGCATCTCATAGAACATGAGTTCCAAGCAGCTAATAAAGACATTAAGCAGCAACCATCTCCAAGTGACACAGAATCATAGAATCATTATGGTTGTACAAGACTTTCAAGATAATAGAGTCCAACTGCAAACCCTTCAAAACCATAACTGTTAAACCATGTCCCTAAGCACCTCATCTACATGTTTCCCAAACATTGTCAGAGACAGTGACTCCACCACTCGAGCAGCCTGTTTCAATGCGTGACTAATCTTTCCGTGTAGAAATTCTTTCTAATACCAAACCTCAACCTCTCCTGGCGCATATTGAGGCCATTTCCTCTTGCCCTATCAGCATGTCCTTTGAGGAAGAGACGGACCCCTGCTTCACTACAACCTCCTTTCAGGTAGTTATATAAGTAGCAGTAGTAGGTACCACAAGTAACTTGCTGTAGGCTGGATTTCATACTGCTGACCAGAACCCCTTGAGATCACCCACTTGTCCATTCTTTTCCATCATCCACTTATCCAGTCTATACCTCGCAAAAAAGCTAAGCTTGCTACAAAAGGCCATGTCATCATCTTTAATCCAAGTCAAACCATACAAGAACATTCTTCTGCCAGACAGTCCAGCATGTCCACATCTTCCTGACACTAGGGAGCTCAAACTGGACACACTCCAGGTGTGGTCTCACAAGTACCAAACGGAAAAGGAGGATTGCTCCCCTGCAGTTGCTGGCTACATTCGTGCTAATGCAGCACAGTACGCTGCTGGCCTTCTTCACAGCAATAATATTGCTTTTTTATTATACGATCTCATACAGCCTCACCGGGGAAGAGTTCCTGCTGAGCATAAAAGACTCAACTTTCCTTTCACAGCACTGCTATAGCAATGAGTTTGCTTGATTTTGGCAGTTGTGAGCACTACAAGGGATAGAGAAATGTCAGCAATCCAAAAAGAAAGTGTGGGAAGGGTAGAGACGATGAGTGTTGCATAATGAACTCTAACTTATTTGCTGATATGATTCAAAACATATGATTGTCATTTTTCACTTGTTTTTGTCAGAAATAATTCAATGATTCCAAAAGGCATCCTAAAAGGTGACTGAATGTGATAACTTCTAGTGCCTTGGTACCAATTACTTGGACTAGCACCTATCCCAAACGTTCAGTTTCTAAGTAATAATTGGGTTCCTTCTTCCATCTATTTTGTAGCAGTCTGCTGTAAAAGCTGGGGCAAGACCTAAGCACTTCATTAGCAAGCAGATAATTTGCATCAGACTCATTTTCTGTTTTAAACTCATCTCTCTGTGGTTCCATACCCAGATTATTTTGCTAGCCAATATGAAACAGGCTTATGCAATATTTCTGAACATCACTATCATCTATGCAACATTTGATCTAGTTTGTCTTCAGAATTACTTCAGTGAAAGATACATTTGAAGTTTTCCTTAACAAACACAAGTTGCAAAAACAAGTACTTTACAGTGAAAAACGGAACAGCTACCCAATACCCTTCAAATCCTATGGGGTACCAGTTAAATTGATTCAAGTGATCCTTGTGAATGAGGATTTGCCATCCTCTCAAATTCAGAATTAGAATTATCTAAATGGTTTAAATCAACAAAACTCCTTAGTCTGAATTTTCAAAATGAAAAAATTGGTTTCTGTCAAGTTGGTCCCCATTACTTGAAATGAAATTTTATCAGGTTTACTAGTAGCTAACTTGTCAAGACTCAAACTTACAATTAAAAGATTGATTATTCTGAAATAAGTATTACAAACTGACTTCTGGAATGGCAATAGTTTAAGAAGTTTAATAACTACTTTAAGTAAAGATGCTGTGGTTGTTCTTAACTCTACATTTTTTTTTCCTTCTCTCCCCAGAGCTTGTTCCTGAGTTACTAGCCAGGGTGACAAGTATTATTTCCCCAGGCACAGCAATATGGTGACATGCGTGGCTTTACATGCCATGTCATGTAAGCCCGATGTGAAAAGAATTTAGTCTAGGAAACAAGGTGGCAAATGGGAGGTGACAGACAGCTCATGCTGATCCTCTGCAACTTGATAATGACATAATTTTCCAAAAGCTCACAGTAGAACATGTCACTGCTACACATCTAAGACTAAGGATGCCTCCCAAGATCCCAAAGGAAATACAAAACACCAAGACAGGACTCATCAAGATCCACGGTTTACATTTTCCTCTGTGCAATTTGCCCGAGTTAGCCATTCAAACGAGAGTTTAATATATATTTTCTGCTTGTGAGCAAATCATTCCTTTGTGAAGCATCCATTAAAATAATCCAAAAATTCAATTTCTTACCAGAACTGGCAATTAAACAAGCATGTTCCAAAATTATATTTGAGGCATAAAGTGAAGAAAAATACTAATTTCTTCCCGAATTTCAGGAGAATGAGGTACTGTATGCCAACCTACAAAACACTGTGAAGGAGAAACTTCACTCCAGTGCCTGTTTCTGGACTCAAAAACTCTCTCTACAAGAGATTTCACAGCAGTTCACCTAGACACCAGCACCCACAATACCATGCAGCAGTGCAAGGCACAGCACAAGCTTTGTATTTCTTTTTCTTATCTTGCAGTTGTAACACTTAGACACTTGTAAGCCAAGCACTACTGCCCGAAGAAATAACAACACTGGCAACACAGCTCTACTTGCATTCTATTCAGGCCAGAAAAAAGTTAGTACTACCTTACCAAGCATGCAGGGGATTTTTAAACAAGCGCCAATTCAAATATTTTGAGCAGCCAGGTACCCATTCCACCTAGCCTTCGTACTCAGAAGGATCCCTGAACAAGAAGTCTCAACTCGGCTGTCGTTCTTCAGCTAAGATGAGCTCCACATTTAGGTGCACTAAAACCACCTGTGCACTGCATACCTCTGTACAGGGAAGTGAACAGAGAACATAACATGTAATGAGCTCTTACCCTTTTTTATTTCCTAGTAGGTACACAGCTATACACACCCTAAGACACTGGATGAGCTCTCTGCATTCTCAGAATATACAACTGTTCCTGTGGGCAAATACATGCTCAGTTCCCTTGGGAAAAATTGCTCTGAAGAGTAATCTTCCTAACTGTTCAACTCCACAAGCTGCATCCATCACAAAAAAATCCACACATACAACCTTGCTTGATAAAGGCATGAAGGGAATTTATCCCTGCATGGTTAATCAGCATGTTATTTAGGGGATACTACTTCCATCTATTTGGGTGCTTCCAAAATACTAGTTAAGAAAGGTATTTTCATCAGTCTGCTGGCTTGAAAAAAAACGTTTGCCAAGTACTGAAGACAATGCAGCAGGAGGCTTGAAACTGCTACTAGAGAGAAGGAAAGACATTTTTCAGACACACAACTTCCCATACCCATTTAAATTTTTACTGAGGAATTGACAGCCAGTAACTCTTGCCAGATCCAAACCTCTGTGCTGGTAAATCAGCTAGGGGACATAAGCTGCATATTCCAAGATGACAAACCAATATCTAGAAATGTGATAGCAATTTGTCGCACCTGACACTCCAACTTTCTTCTGAGGAGAAAGATGCTGATATAAAAGGAAAATTCTGACCATAGGCCTTGAGATTTGGGTGTCACGGCCACACAGGTAGCAAATCAAATCATTGAAATACAATGCTAAAAAGGAAGATTTCATATGTTTCTTTGATCCTCTTCTTGGTTTAGGATTCATCAGCACAAGTTTCTGGTCTCATTTAAAAATACTTTCATTTGGGCTGTTACTTTATTTTTTTTTCCTAGAAATTGTCTTCTACATCACGTGACACAAAGTGCAGACTGCTGAACAAACTGTCTCAGTGAATGAAACCATTACAATCTCTAGAGTTTTATTATCTGCTAAAATCTATTTAAACATAGGCATTCTATTTTATATTGCTTGACTTTTATGGAGGAGCTATTTCACAGGAGCAGGATTTTGAAGAGACAAGACCACAACAAATACTCGTGACTATTTGACACGTAATATCAGAAAATATGAAGACAGAATTCTCCAAATTCTCTAATTCACAAGCTATTCATGTATATCAAAATGTTTTGATAGGTCAGAGACCTACTAATACATTGCATTTGTTATGGTAATGCCTTTCTGACATGCAGCAACATGAAACTGTATACATCTCAGAAAAAAACACTCAGCTTTGTTACAGTAACAACTACTGACGCATTTAATCATACAATTGAGTTATTCCCTTTGAAAGATATTATTTGATTAACAACAGATTATGGAATAAAAATTATTAATGTATTACTGAATAACAAAGTATTAGGCTAGACTCTTTTTCAGTTTTGTCCTAAGCAAACAGTATAAAGGCTGCTTGACTTATGCACTATAAATAGCATTATGGTCATTTTATCTTTTTTTTTTTTTTTTTTTTAAACATACTGCAGCACAAGACATCTTTACCCTAATGCTTGATCAAATTGCCAACTCTAGTTAGAGTTACAAGAATTGAACTTTGTATATGAGATTTTAGTGCTATAGGCTCTTCACGCCTGATGCACAATAAAGAAAACTAAGAGTGTTACAGAAATGTAAAGTAAATCATTGCAAGATTTTAAATTACATAGAACATTCTGCATGAAACTTCAATCCATCAAATAGCCACTGAAAAATGAGGTAATTACCTACAATAATTTGCATGTTAAGAGCTGATACAATATTACCAAGTAAAGTCCACTTGCACATTAATTGTGAAAGCAATGCATAATTTCCTGATTAATGTTTCATGCCTAATATTCTTCCGTGCTCTGCCAGATGCTAAATAGCAATATAGCTAATCAATCTACAAAAAGTAACATAGGTTCAGACATAGACTGAGCTTAGTTTTTACAAATCATGATGCAATAACCTCAGCTGCAATTGCTAATAGTGTGAAGTCTGTAAAAGCAACTGTTTAAATGAACTCAAAAATAAAACTTTCTGCTCAAGAATGCCAGGCATAATCCCTACTCCTCTAATCCTTCACATGCTGAAGCCTTAAGTCCATTTCTTCCCCAAATGACAAGAGTGAAGCCAGAGAGCACGCATTGAGAATATAACACACTGTCACCCCGCAACACAGCCTGGCCCCTGGGTGCCGGGCTGGTCAGCAAAGGCTAAGCATGTCAAAGAAAGGCTATTTTCCATCTCTCTGGAGCAGGATTACTACTTGTGCTCCTCTGCCAGGCAGCAGGGACTATTCCTCAAGGAGCAAAACTCACCTGTCCTGTCAGCCAGAGACAGGGTGTCACAGCTTGAGAGAGGCGAGCAAGATATGGAGGCATGACAAAAGCACCAAGAAAAGTAAAAGCCACTGCTAATAAATAGTGCCAACATGAGGGGAGCATTACTGTCCACAGCAGAAAACAGGCTGCAATTTCTCCTCCACATTTGCAGATTCAACAGGCAGATTTTTGCTGTGATAATTTGCTGCAGCTTCTGACCCCCCCCATGCTTGAGATAGGAAACATTCAAAGGAGCCATTGCAGGAGGAAGGCAAGAAAGGATCTTTCTGACTTTCAGCTGCTTGACAGGGAAAACAATCTGCAGCTGTTGACAGGTGAGTGACTAATGCAGTGTCAGTCAGAGTGGCAAAATATGTTCCACTGAACTTGGAGGGCAGGTGGGCAAATGGACAACGCCGAGCTTGGAAGGACTTAGCAGTGGAACAGAATGAGTAAATGGGGGAAAGATAAAAAACAGAGCTACTGACATTAACAAAATCATCGGCTACCTAGAGAAAGAGGAGACTTCAAAGGGGAAAAACTATATTTGATTTTCACTAGGTGCTGAGGAAATTGCTGGAGACTTTGTGACCCAATGAGCACAGTTGCATGGGAATGGAAACGTTTAAACGAGCTTTGCACCAATTTCTCTTTGACCTTCAGCAAGGTGTGCAAGACTGAAGTGTGTCCATTCCCTCATCTGTAAAAGGGGAATTAGTCTACCTATTTCACAGGGATGTTTAGTTAACTTCATTAATTTACAAAAACTGCCTCCAAACTCTTGGAGAAAGGTGACTTTTAATTGATCTTCCCTGAAGCAGACAATTTTGATTAGAATAAAAATGGCAGTGGAGCAACTGCAGATTCCCAGGGACAGACTCAGTGTGTCCATTTTTAATTTTTACCTAAACAATAAATATTTGCTGGGCATAATAAGAACTATCTGTTTTGTGTTAACTTCTCATCATACACAGAAGCCAGTTGTGAAAGCTGAGATTTCACACTACCCATGTGTGAAGATGTGTCAGACTGTATTGCCTGATGGGTATATATTCCGCCACAGAAAATGTGTCACCCACCCATGAAAATAAAAATGAACAAAAACCCCAGAACCCTCAAACGGCTTATGTGGTTTAAAGATGTTCTCAAAAACCCACTAGTAATTTTTTATATTCTTGTACTGTCATTTTATATCACCATAGAGCTTCCAGTAGGACATCTCAGGAATCGTGATGGGAATTTCAGAAGCAGAGGCACACAAAACACTTACTGCACCCAGCAGGAACAACTCCGGTTTTACCAACAGTTTTCTCATTTTCGCTGCCTCTCAAACCCTGAGCTAAGGGTTTTTGCTACTGTTTTTAGGATTATTCCCCTACTCTAGTCTGTCAGACTTGGTATTTAGAACATATTTCCAATATTTCTGTTGTTATTCCAGTGAAGGACCAAAACAAATAATTTCTAAATCCTTCACTGCTGTAGAAGGTTTTTCCATGAGATGATTAAATTATGACAATTTTCTTAAGATAACTATTGCGAACATCCACCATTTGAACCTACTTTCCAGGTTGTATGGCAAATCATATTCATGTCACTGGAAAACTAACTAAAATAAATGGCCTAAGGCAACAGAAAAAACAAGTGAAAACAAAGTGGGAGGGAAGAGAGAAATAAAAAACAAAAACTGAAAAAAATAGTTCATTTTTTATAGCTCTTCTGTAAAAGCAAAACGCATTACCAAGTATTTTACTGTGCCACAGGCTCCTGCTGATTCTTCTTTTTAATGAATACTTCACCATGATGTGTCAGTAACTACTATAAGCATTTGTATTTTACTCTAATCTAACTGATTAAAAGGACTTAGGGTGTACTTGGCTTCCCTTTCTAGGGTTTATTTTCTCTAAAAGAGAACACTCAAGATGGCTAAATACAGAGAGTACAAAGATGTATCTTGCTCTTCCTGCTGTTATTCCTTTCCCCATCCCCTCGCCTTCTGCCCGGCGGGAAGCGCAGTCCAGCTGGGCCATAGCACTGCCCAGCCTGCAAGGGGGGACACCACTTGCCACCCTAGTGGCCAAGCTAACATTAACAAGGGCAGAGCTGTTTCTTTCCAACAGCGAAACTTGCTAGCTCACAAACTACTCCAAGAGATCTCAATACCAGCTCATTATTTTCCTATATTTTTCCATGCAATTTCCAAGCCAATCTGTGCCAATTACATTTTAAAGTGAGTTATTTCCTCTTTTAGGGTGGGGCTGTGGCATTTAACATATTAACTTGTATAAATTTTTCAATACAATAATAGTTTGACTATAAATACCATCCCATCAAAAATAATTTGACTTTTATGTTGAGACTCACTGATGGAAGAACGTAAGAGTAGACATTAGAACCATGCAGCACAACATATTCTCCGCGAAAATCCTTTCAAGACTAGTGTGGTCTGGATTCTACAACAGTACTGCTAGCTGAAGGCCTTAAATGAAAGTATTTGTTCATGAAAACATGGCAGATGCCCTCATATTAGCAACAAAGGTGTATGAACAGTCAAGAAAATTGAAAGGTGTTGAGATGGAGAATTTTCATTTTTCTGTAGCTCTTCTCATGATCTTGGCTTGGTTTCACCTACCCACCACTAAATAATTATAAGCAGCTCTACAACCAAACAGACGGGAGGTATGTATAACAAATACATTCTTCTCCAAAAAATAACCTAATTTTCCAAACTGATACGTGTGTGTGTGTGTGTGTGTATACACACATATACTTGTAGCTTTGGAGTTACCTACAGAGTCTGACATCAAGTTATATTGCCCTATGTTTGAGGTATGTCAAAGATAGAATAAGCTGATACAGTTCTCCACGCAGAGATATAATAAAGTTTGAAAAATTGTAATATGGAAGCACAAGATCATTTTTCTTTTCTCAGCTTTCTCAACCAAATTTCTATTATAAAGTTTAATGGAAATACTTAGCTATTTGGAGAAATCTTTACTACAGACCAAAGCAAATATTCCGGATTCATTACACCATACATGAAGCCCCAATGAATATGGCTAACCGATAAAAACATTCTACCAAAAGCTAGTAGTCCCGGCCACTCTCCCAGAAACTGTAGGGATAAAATGCCCGAGAAGCAGATCCTACTGCCTACACCTTATGTGGTACTTACTTGCCCCTTCACTCGTGTGGGGCAAATATGCTTGCCAAAGACTGCACAGAAGTCCATTCCACACTCACATTAGAAAATAAAGAAAAAAAAAAAAAATCACCCTCTCTACTATCCTCAGAAAGAATGAAAGATTGATTTCCAAACTACAAACTACATTACAAAAAACCCTACAGTACATATTATGAGTATTTAAGATAAGCATCTTACAAGAAAGAGGCAAATCACTGAAGGAGAATCCTCTCCCTCCCCAGAATAACGCAGAACTTAAAATCAGGAATTTCCAATCTAACCAACTTGCAAACATGTCCACAGATTGAGTAATAATATTTTAAGAAATGTCTCATTAACCACTAAATTTTCTTCAGGTGACTGCATGTGCAAAAATTTCCTTACAACTTTCCTTATCTTTCCTCACAACCAAATAACATAGTTTGATTTAGTAAAAACCATTACCTACCCTTAAGAGTATTTACATAAGTGCCAGAACTAATATAGGCTAATTTTCTAGAGAATTTATGCCACAGACTATCATCTAAATAAATTTCCTCTAGGTACTTAAGCCTCACTTATCTTAAAGAGCACATAATATGACAGTAGCAGACTCCGTTTATCTTATGAAGCAAGGGATTAAGCTAGTTCCCCCCACAGGATGCTGAATCAAAAAGAAATATTAAACACAAAACAACTATGAGAAATCAGAAAAAATATATGTATTCCAATTGATTACCAAGAAACTATGGAAAGTATAAATCTATTACTACAGATATTAACTCTGAACTTATTCTGTTTGTCAGGGCAGTTCCTTGCAGCTGATGTTGAGATAAAGCAATTATTTACTTGAAAGAAACTAAGAAAGATATCACAAGCAACAGAAAGTATATATTTTTCTTCAGAAGGTTCCAGAGCTACAGCGCAGTAGTGCACACCTGTAGGGCTTTTACACAATCGACCCTAAAAGGGCACTGCAAAGAGAACAACCATCAAAGCAATACACTGTCCTGCAAAAATGGTACTTTTCTAGCAACTCTTCCTGGACCTGAACAATCACATGGGTATTTCAGGAAGCAACAGCACAAATAATCCACAGAAACTCTTCAGATTATCAAAAGCAACATGCAATGCCTACGGGTACTGCAGCTGAGCTACTGCCTAACCCTCTAAACAGGGCGCAGGGTGGCCCAGCAGCAGCCCACACAGCGCAGGGCACCTTCCCTTCTTTCTGCAGGTTTTGCCCCTTGCCCAATCTCTCCTTACCTCTTTGGGGTTTATACAGCTCCTGCCTGCTCCTCCTCACGTGCTTTGACCAGCAAAAAGCAGAGCTGAACATGTTGTGAGGACTGTTCCCAACGCCAGGCTCCTCCATCTTGGCCCCGTGGCCACGTCACTCCCCCAGACACAGGTCTCTGCCTCACAGCACAGAAACCCCAAACTCAGCACACTGCTGCAAAAGAAGGGCTTTGGCCACCCCCTCCCACTTTATACACGGTGACTCACAGCCAGGTGCTACTGCTTGGCCATGATGAGAGGAGAAACCCTTCTGCCCACGCTAACGAGAGCCCATGGCCACCTGGAGCCCATGGCGGCCTGGCAGGCGCACAGCAGCCTGCGCACAGTCCATCCAACACTGCTCGTAGCAACCAAGTGTAACGAAATGCTACTTTAAACATCTTACCTTTCTTTTTGTACGATCACAATATTTTCAACTTCTTAGGGAGACAAGATTGGAAAAATAGCCTATCTGCTGTCATTTACATCTGTCATGTTCTGAAATCATGTATTTCTTTCAACAGGCTACTCTATTAAGCCAATTTGCTTGTTCGGTATTTTTATATACAGCAGTGCTTATGATTTGGTTAAGGAAAGCAAACCCTACGTTTTATTAAAGGAAGCAACATACTTAAAATGCTTGTGAGCAGAAAGGTACTATAAAGAGTGTACAAAAAGATACATTTTCGTAAGATGGGCTTAGTGTTCACCTTAGTGCAGTAACAAAATCATTAAAATGTATACCATCTTTGCCAGAATCAAAACTTCCTAGGGAAAATAATAAAAAGCTTTTCCAGAAGTAATAAAGAGAGTATGAAGAAGGGCAAAAAGTTAAAAATCTGAATGTGACACAAATCAAGTGTATTTCTGGACATGAGCACTCAAAAGTTGGACTTGAATCTGTGTATACTTTAACCATGAACTTAAATGAGCTATTTCTCTAGTGCCATGTATTACAAGATACACTGAGTTCTCAAGCACAAGAGCAGATTAAAAAAAAAAAAAAAAAGCAGACTAGAGACCAGATATTATTCTCTATTAAAGAACATTTTAAAATAAGTTTTAGTACATTTTTTTTTATTACTGTAGGCCTACTTCTCCTCATTTCACCTGGACAGTTAGAAAGTAAATTTGATCAAATAGGCAAGAAAAGAATAGATTTTGACAGTTAAAATCAATCTCAAAACAAACGTGGTCTAATTGTAATATTTGTACTAATTCTGACTTCTAAAACACATTCAAACTAGTGCATTTTAAAGAACAGATCTGAAATGTCAACATTATTTATTTCTACATAACAACAGCAGTGAAAAACACTGGCTTCTATGAAAGGATATTTCTAAAATCATTGTTATGTAAAGAAAGGAATAGCAATTATAAAATCATTTGACGTATTTTTTTTTTCAACTTTTGCTGCGAATGCTTTTGAGATACAAAATGCCTTCAAAGATCACAATGCAGAAAGCCAGTAATCAGAAGCATGAACTGTGGGGCCAGGCACATTATTTCAGTTTTCTTCATGAGACGACTAATTTATATCAGAGCCACAAACAGAGCCCAAACAATGTCCCATCAATATACTCACATGTGCTTCCTCTTCTGCTGCCCCCCTTTCTGGGTGAGGCCAGGCCAGCGCTCAGTACTGCTGCAGCACAGACCATTTCTCCATGTAGATGTGACTGTTAAAACCGCCAGGAATCACTGCTCTTCCCCTGACACTCGCCGTTTGTGTCTGAGATTGGATGCGCTAGATTTCTGTATCCCTTTGGTTGCTCAGATCAAACATTTGATCCGCACATTTTGAACCAGAATAATGTTCACTTCCCCACAACACCATTTTCCACAAACACAGAAAGCGAGATAATTCATACTATACAAAGAGGCATTTTTCTGGGCATGCTGTAAATCCCCAGACACAATAGCTACAGAAAATAATGGCACATAATACTTTCAGATGCAAAAAAATATGCTATCACAATAGACTTAGACATTTGGAGAGGGATATTTCAAGTAAATGCGCTATGAGGCCATTAACTTTTAAAATTACTTCAGCTCCTCAGCTACTTCTACGGTTAGAAAAAAACCTTTAACATGAGTTGTCTGATTTATGGGCTCTTCCACAGAGCTTCCAAATTGTGATGAGTAGTCAGATGTCTAAACATGGTGATAGGCACCTCAATTATGCACCCAAAACTGCAGACAAAGGAGCAAGAAACTTGCTGAAGCATCCCTGAGCCTGTGGCCATGTACACATTACTTAGGCATGCACAGATCTGGAGCCTCTTTTCAATATTTCCTCTTTCCTTTTTCTATCCATTAAATACCCTATCTGGCTATGAGTCATATTTTTCAGTACACGTACACGGTATGGGATGTTTTACATATACTTGTTTTGGAAGTACAGTGGACACTTAAATGCTTGCAGATATTGAGCAAACGGTGGTGCACTTTTATCCATTGTTTGTATTGATTTACAGGTTCTCTGATTTGCAGCAAAAAAATTTAAAACCAGACTTTTCAGGTCTCTTCACAAGGAAACACAACTCAAGAAATGGATATTTATTCCAAAGACACGAAGCAGAATCACCAAAAATATCCTGAGAAATAATTCTTCGAGTTGCCAACAATCCTGCTTTACACATAGCCTGTTCACAATATTTTAAGGTGGAAAACGTTTGCACCAAACAGCAAAATACTCTTTATGACTGAAAGTGACTGTGGTGTCAACTCATACTCCATCAGATGATCCTGACATAGATTCAGGTAGTGCTGTACATGGGTAACACCCAGCCCTGGCAAGTATCAGTTGTTTTTCTGCATCCACTATCAGAGCTGACAAACACCTCATACAACATAAAAATCTCTTTGGATAGGCAGTGAAATCAATGAGGCCATATACATTTGCTTTTTCTCTTTTTTAAAGAGCAGAGAAGCAAAATGATGTTTCGTTTTTTAGTAAAAATTATCTAAATGCAGCTGAACTCCATCAATACTGAACAAGGTGTTTGCTGCTTCAGCTTTCCCTGCACAGCACGTGCACCTTTGCTCTGGGGAAGCAGCTTCCAGGTACTTCTCAGTTATCCTAATGCCAGTTTAAACTTCCTTTGCCTCACCTCAGAGAAGGGCCTTGATGAAAGTTGAAATTGTATTTACATACCCTGTAAAATCCCTTACATAGATTTATAAAGAAGTTTTCACACACGTCAGAATTAGAGCTGGTTTGTTCAGGAGCGCAACTGTCAGCTCAGAAGCAGGTAACCTCCCCAGGAACAAGACTGCAGACTGCTACTGCTAAAGGTTGCAACAGTGTGAAAATGCCTTTGGTTAATAAATTCCTGCAATTATAGAATAAGAGATGCAATGTGCAAGTTATTCCCAATGTGTAAGTTGCTCCTTATGTAACACCGGACATTGCACTGGCATTGCAAGAATCAGGCTTGCATAGAAACAAACAGTTATAAATAAGGATTTGTGAATGCTATACTTCAGAAAAGTTTTCCTCCCAAGCCAAATCTATAGTATAATGAGAAAAGATTCTCATTTTTTGCATGCATAAGTTCTAAGTACAGTATTTATCATTTGCTAAATCACTCTCATTTTTCTGGATTTTGCCAGTGGTTGCATCAATTGTCATTTAACTGCTCTAAATAATGTGTTCTCTTCCCTGCTGCATTAAACTATTTCTATCAAGGCTAATGATTTTCTGATTTCCACATGCCAGTGAGCTTGGCAGTAACAAATGATACCTCTCTTTCGCATGTTGCAAGTAGTTTAAATTATATTTTACATACCCATTTAAAGGATCATTAGTTAAGTTAATATCCTTGCTATTCAGGAGCATCAAGCATTTTGGTAACAGATAATCTCACTATATACTCTCCGCTAGCTCTGATTTTGTTTTGAACAGCTCTGGCTTGTTAAACTTATACTCACTACATAAGAGTAGGCTGCAGAAACCCTAAGTATCTACTATGTCCTCAGCTATAGAGGCTTCTCACCATTTTGATGTTGTTGTTATAAATAATTTCTTAGAGACTTGGGAACTATGTATTTCAACAGAGAATCCATCAAAATATTTTATGTATGAATTGCTTTCTAAAAATATGCTGTAAACCAAGTAGCAAACAGAAAGCTGATCTCTAGGTGGCCGGAAGAAATGCCTTAATTCTGTGTTAAATAGTGGTAGTGATAATGATATTAGTGTTATGTATCACTAGGACACCCACAGGTATCCAAGTATAGAGCGACAAATTTATAGGTGAAGGCTTTCAGAATCAAAATCTCACCCCACATTTAGGGGTCCATTCCCCTAAATTATGTGCCAGGATTGGCTTCACTTTGCAGGGATGCGTCGTTGCCAGCGCACTGGCCGGGATGTCAACACCTGACAGCATAAGCATGCCCAAAACACAGTGTATTTATTTCCACCAATGCAGGTGGAAGGACATGGATTATCGTTTTTGTGAGACGAGGAGCTTCCAGGACGTTCAGTGACAACAGAAACTAAAAAACATATTTTGGAGGCCTATACAAAACAAATACAACAAAATACATTTTGTGACTAAATTAAAATGATCATAATTGCCTTTTAGTTGACAAAAAAGGTCCCAGGTGGGAAACTTGTGCCACACTCTTGGCCACAGGCATCGCTTTGGAGATGCTGATCCCCCCACGCCAGGCCTGCAGAGCCAGGAGCCCGACACACAGACCCGGAGGCTTCGTGCCTCCCCGTGCCCCTTGTCACCAACACTTGGACAGAAGGGCAGGCACTGCCAGGCAGCAGGAAGTTTCCCATCCGCGGCAGATGGCAGGAGGTGCAGTGACTTGCAAAGCCCTGTCAATTTTGCCATTCATCATGTTTTGACAATTGCACAGAAACGCCTGTCTGCTACACTTGAACCTATTTTCATTTTACTTCAGTTTATTTTAAACAGCATCCATTTTCTCCAATGCCCTGTAGTTCAATTCCACTCTATCTTTGGCTGTGATTCTCCAAAAAATAATTCTGAGAGTTATAAAACATGCAAATGAACACTTAAAATTCAGATGGAGGGAAGAACAGACCAATACTACTCAATACACTCCTCTTAGTAAACCTGATCAGGAATTTAAGCTCCCCTCCTATTTTTAAGATTCTTATTTTCCTGGTGAGTGCACCAAATAGCTAAAGGAGTCTCTTAAACATTTACCTGTGAGTGATCTTAATCTATTATGGCTCGCACGTTTGCCTACCTGCCATTTGACAATTGCTGATTTATTACACCAAATGGTATCCTGGCCACTCTCTCTGTGCAACACTTGACAGTTAGCATCCCTGAGCTACTCCTGGTTGACAACACACCTCCCTTGCTCTACATACCTTGTGTGTTACAGCGAATATTTAACCTACCTAACTGTGCACAAACTTGTAATTAGACCTTGGCAGCATATAGCCCCTAAATACCAATTAAAAAGCAGTAATCAGCATGTTTAATCTCAGAAAGGCCTGATCGGTAACAGGATATAGAGCCTTTCCATTTGGCTGCTAAATGAATTTCATCAAACTCAACCACTCCCAAACGCCTGTGTCAGACCTCACCAGGGGAGGAATTCACGGCCGTTTCTGAAGCTCCTGTCAGGAAGGAAGGCCGGAGGGCTGGGAGCCCCTGCGATCGCTCCCTGCGGAGCGCGCTGCCCGCGCCAGGGCGCCCGGCTCCTCGCGGACCGCTCTCCAGGTGCCCCGGAGCTGAGGAGCACACAGAGCACCCAAAGCTGCCGTGCTCCTTACCTGCACTGCCCGGGGCAAGCACAACACTGCTCTACGGCCTCCAGCACGGGCTGCGGGGCACTGAAACGCACCGCCTGCCCTCACACCCAGGTGTCTGCACCACAGCATTGTGCTACAGGCTACAGGCCAGGGTATTCCTCATGCTTTCCAGTGCTCAGGAAAAGCAACAAATTAATTTCTGCTTCTCTAAAACACACCTTTGACTCTTTTTAACGTAACTGACAAGGAATCTGCATTACTCGTGGCAGCTTTCAACTATTTCCAAATACAAAATGCAAATTAAATCCAGAGATTTCTTTCCAGTTTATTAATAAAAAGATAAAGCTTGTCTACAAGGAAGTCAAATAAGGGTGCCTATCTTTCAGTCTAAGTCTTTATCTCTTGAATTGAATATTTGAAATTAAGAAAACATAGTTCCCTCAAGTACAGACTGTAGGCTTTTCTGTCAAACCATAGAAAAGGAACAACTCCTTTTAATCAATATGTTATCATCATTGTATGTGTTCTCATTACAACTTCCTCAGTTCAGAGAATGGCTTTTATAAATGTAGAGCTTTAAATACAACAGATATTCTTTCTTGTCATCAGGAAGCAACTGCCCACTTTTATGACACATAAATTAGCCTTTTTGGGTTAATTAAGATAAACCTAGGAACATTTTCAATTAAGATAAACCTAGGAACATTTTCATAAGTATTGCTAGTTGCTAGTCCTCTGATTCTTTGTTGGTCTTGTTTACCTGTTCGTTACTTCCTTTAGTTTTTCCACTATTCTCCCTGCTGGTAATAGCTATTTAAACAAACTCACTATTTTAACTATTCCATGAAAACTCCCATAGGGATGAGACAGTTGTTAAAACATCTAAAACATTTAATTCTCACTGTCAGCATCTCCCTGCCAGCTACCCCTCGTTTGGACTCTTAGGGCTGGCTCTCTCTGTTCCTGCCTGTACTACTCGGGCACTCTAGAGCCTATCCAAGCCTTCGGCAACTCAAAGCTGCATTTAACAGGGTTCCAGCAATGCTCTGCTGGACAGCCAGAGCACCTAACAGCACTTCGATGCAGGGTGCTAGATCCCCTCTGCTCCCTACATCACCCAAATAAAGAAAAACAACTGATTTGATGCATGGCACAAGGAATTCCACCCTTTACATCTCCAATTCGCCGGTTCAGAAGGGGCCCTGCAGTTTCCATTCTAGCAAGGAGTTTGCCCACACTGCAATTAACTATACTGCAAGTTCGCCAAATCTCAAGAACCTAGTAAGATATCTTGGTTATGGTCATTTGGAATGTAAATGAATACAAAATATATTAGAAAAGCAGTATGTTCTAAATGCCATGATCTTTTTTTATTTCTAAGATTTTCTTAGTTGACGTACAATGCTTACATCTAAATGGAGGAAACAGAATAAAGAATGAACTTGGGGTGGGAGGTAAAAGGGAATGAGAGAGAAGAGCAAAGCTTGGGTATACAAACTACAACAAGGAGTTATCATAACCAGAGGGAATCTACTAAATTTCCATTAACAGTATAAACCTTGGACTATGAAGCTGAGAGGGACAAACACTCCTTCAAATCGGGAAGAACGACATTTTAAAATCAGATCCTGAAGGACTAGATAGATTAAATCCCTCTATGAGCTCAAAGGTCCCAATTCACAACTAACAGAAGATCCAGCTAGTCTAATTTATTCATGGAGTACTCTGCTATATTGAATAGAATACCACTTTATGTGTTGAGTTGTAAGTCCCTGCTCATAGAGATTGCTTTTGATTTCGTTTCCATCGCCTTGGGCAAGCATGGCTGAGGACCCACAAGGCTGTGTAAGGTGTTGATTGATTCATCTGAGACTGGAAGATAATAGTGTTCAAATTGATTTAAAAAAAAAAAAAAGAAATCTGAACTGGGACATTAGGCAAATTGCAAACCAGTTTTGTATCTCATAATTTTTTAAAAAAAATCTTAACATGAGAAACAAAGCAATTTTTATTTTAATTCAAAACTTTCACATAACCTTACCATAGGCCACTATAATTTACTTCTTGGCTTACAGTTTCTGAAGTCTGGGAATATTAGCGGCTGCAAAGCCTTTAAGGCTGGAAGTTAAAAAGTCATATTCTAGATACTCATTTATCTAAATAAAAATAGTCAATTTCTTTGGTGCATAGTGTGTGTGTGTTTAAAGTAGCAGAAGAACCTCATTTAACACCCTGTCTTCATAGTATTTTTATCAAGGTAGTGCTGAATTAAGCCCTCAAACTCAAGCTATTGCAATTAAGGAATCAGAACAGGGACAAGCTCAACAGGCAGCTCTCTGTCACTCGACTGCTGTGTAAATAAAAATACAAGTGACAGGAATCTTTGGGTATGTCTACAGTGCACAAGTGACAGGAGGGTAAAGGTGAGTGAGCCAGTGTGGGCGGCTCATCGCAGCGTTAGAGCCTTGACAGCAAGTGCTCTGCCTAATTCATTGTGTAAATGATATAAACTTGATAGTTTATATTGAGAGTAAAGGAAGGGATCATTAATATTGATATTAAATACTGATAGTAAAGAAAGGGATCATTTTCCTACCTCTGTCTTGTTCCTGCACCCTAATCTTGAGCTTTGTCATTATACCAGTCATGGAAGAGATTAAAACTTACAACACAGGGCATTGGAAAAGGACTCTGTGCTGGACAGCTTGGCATGAAAACCTCCCTTCTTGGAAGTGCAGTTGTCTAGGAGATGAAGCTCCATCTCACGCATTTTTTTAACAATGGGGATGGTGCAGCACACAATACATACGCAAACAAAACAAACCACAACGGGAATTGAACAGGAAACAAAACATAAATACTGTCAATAAATAAAGACTAGGGTATATAGGGGTCAAAATCATCCTTTTCCTGAATTTCATTTAGTTGCAGATTTCTGTTTTGTTGATTCTATTTAACTTGATAGAAAATACATGCTTTGCTATGAAAGGTGAACATTATGGGGTTGTGAAGACAGGTAAAGACAGGTAAAGTTTTCATAAAATACATACACACATAATGAACATAAATAAGTATTAAAATATAAATAAGTATTAAGAATAAAAGCTGTTGATGCCTTATTGTCTTATTTGATTTACTGATCTGGAATACCACAAGGTTTTGGGGGCAAGAACATTATCAAAATAAATTTGTAAGATAGTGGGTTTCCTTGTGGTAACAGCTATTTTGCGTTTTTATTTGTTTTTTCCTTCTTCATTAAACTGATCTCCCCAGTCAAGCACAAAATGAAACTGAGCAATGGGTCAGCTACTGGTTGTACAGTAGCAGGTTTAAAGACTGATCTTGTCAAAAGATACGTTAGAAAAGTTGAATGGGAATGTGCAGAAGGACAGTGAAAAATTAAGGGTGAGGATGAAGTCACTCTTGATGCACAACTGTTCAATGAGTTTGGCCTTCCTCTCATAGGACCTAACGTATTTAAGCTGTTTCTCACAGAGAACGAGAGCTGTTTCTCACACAGCCAATGAGGGGTTCATGCTCCCAGCACAGAGAATCCTTCAATTCCTCTAGGAGGAATTCCCAGGAAAGCCACCCACCAGTGTTACCTGCTCAAAGTTTCACGAGAAACCACCAATTCTTACCAGTAGCTGCTAGGTAATCCTCGCCCAGTATGGACTCAACTGGGATTGTTTCAACTATAGTTTCAAATATAAAGTACTTTATGAGCTAATGGGTACAATTTATAGTTAACTATATAAGCATTCTTTTCCAAAAATACATATGTACTGATCAGCTAGCTCAGGATTTTGTTTTAGGGTTTTGTTTTGGATATTTAAGATAGGCCAAGTTGAATTTGAAAGGCTCTCTGTGAGCCACTGCCTTTATCTTCCTAAAGGTTCCATAATTATGGTTATACTTTTCCATGTTAACTCTCCTTAAATATGCTGGGGGGTGATTTATGATTCATGTTGATGTAAAAATTCCTCCACTTGATTATAAAAAAAACTTCTGGGACTTGTGAATTAATGGAAAAATGTCCTATGTGGGGTTTTATTTTTAAATATTCAAGCTACTATAAACTCACAATAGACATAGCAAGGTAAAAAGAAAATACAAGCTGTAACTGCAACAGAGAGCAGTAAGATGAGCAATTGGATGTGGATGCCAGGAGAGCTTTCTCTTACTTTCAGATTAGCAAGAAATCATTGTTTCTACACACACAAACTTTTCTCGTACTGAAGAATGTATGAATGTGCCAGAAATAAAACACCTGTTAATAAGAGGCTTCGTCCAGGAAATTTGGGTGGACTAAAGACCATTAAAATGCCTCCTCTTTTTTATTCTTTTTTATTCTAATTAGGAGAGCTTGGAGGGTGAGGAGAGACTCTCTCCTGTTAGTAGAGGGAAGGCAATTTCTGCAAGGCTACAGAGTAAAAATACCTGAAGCATGGGGAGGGAGGAGGATACAAAAGTCTCACAAAAATGCTGTGAGGGTGCCTCTCCCCTAAGTTATAACAACGGGTACTTATGTTGGAGAGGACTAATCAGGACTTTTCAAGGCCATACACGTTGAAATGAGAAACAGCAAAGATCCCCAAGCTGCCTGGTAATGAGCGGTAGGTTATTTATGCCGCGTTCTCTAGTAGGATGTGCTAACCCAGCTCAAAGTCCTGCAGTACTGCAACTGGACCGGAGCCAGGGAGCCTCCCGCTGCCTGCCTGTGCAAAAGGGATGCAGCAGCTCACATCTCCCTTAGCCTGGGGAATCTCGGGGCTCTGCTTCATTTCACAGCAGAGACATGTCTGCAGACAGTGTTCACAGAAGCCTTGTGATGAAATCTTTATTCTGAATATATAAATACATTTGCAGACACTATAGACAGAAGCGAGTGTCCCAAGTGAGGGCATAACTACAGAAAAGCTAAGTTATCAAAAAGCAATTCATTTATGTCCTGGAATTGTACCTTAGTAGTCCAAAAAACTTCAGTAGAGAAATGTCACTTTCAGTGTAGCTAATAGAAATGAGAGCTTAGTTAGCTTCTCTGTTGAGCTGGCAGATATTCAGATTCTCCTATTCTCTAGTTTGAGTAACTATCAAGCTACACTTCACTCTTCCCTAATGGGTCTATCACACTTCTGAAAAATATGAACTGCATGGCTAACTAGGAACTAAAAGTTCAAAGGATAATTGGGGGTAAATAAATTCCAAAGTTCAGTTTTTGCATGGTCAAGTGAGGAATGCAAGATTAAAGCTGACAAATTTCATCTTTAATCCCTTTCCTCTCAAAAACCCCTATTATCTTACCAGTATTTACAGAGACTGTGCTCTTGAATGACATGCTTATCAGAGAGATGAGGCAGTGTCTGTGAACCTTTCTCCTGATGTCAAATGCCACCATAAGCTATTATTTGTGTAATATATGGAGAAATGAGAAATTAGAGTTTCTTCAATAGACTTTGAAAACAGTGCATTTTTTGTTCTCATTCATATAATGATTTAATGTTCTCATTCATATAATGATTTAAATATTTAGAACTGCAACATAAATGCCCAGAAGCATTTCATCAAACATTAATCGATCAAAAGCTTTCTTATATTCAACCTTATCTACTACCAATTATTAGTATTACAGCAGTAGACAAAGATATTGTCAATTACAAAGCTTATAGGATTTACAATCTATGATGCACATGAAGATTTTAATCTAGAAGTGTAAAGAACAAAAAGGTGATGTTCTCATTTCACTTATTACTGTGAAGATTTGCCCACATAGAAAAAGCTTGAAGGAATCACTGGAAAGCCAAATGGAGCCAATTCGACAATGAGAGTGCAAAAAAAGTATGAGAGAGAAATATCACTATATGGGAGGAGGCCGTTTTTAGCAACATTGACATACCAAGCATATCACCTCAAATCTCACTAAAGTAGAAGAAAACATGAATTAATTCAGACTTGGACAATGTGATAATTGATAAACAAAGTACTCATACAGAACAAAGTACTCATACAAAACATGAGTAGTACTCATAGTAGTACTGATAGTACTCATAAGTTGTACAAAGTACTCACACAGAAACACTAAATAACAGTAAACTACACCTGGGCAACTCAGAGCTGCAGAATTTGTCCTATTGTAAGAGATTCTAGTGTATTCCAAGACATAAAAGTGACATCGGATACAGAGGATAGGAAAAAGGCCTCATAGCCTATAAAGGCACTGACCTTTTTTGCATAGTTCTTTCCTGAGGAATTCTGCTGGTGAACATCAGGTTTTAGCTCTGTCAGCTGCATAAGAAGGTATTCTGCCTATTTATTTTCCATGATAACCTCCAATATATTGAATTATTCTATTTTCTACAATTACGGCATGTTTGATGGTAGCTCCATAGCAAATGCACAGTGCTGACACATGCTGATTAAGTGCATGTGCTTCCCTATCCACAACAGTTATACTGCACTCCTTGGAATTATTGCCAATGCCAGGACTTATCGAACCATAAGATCCTATGATCACTGCTATCCATCTGCTCAAGTCTCCAAAAGGCAGCAAAGGTCACTGCAATGTAGAAGTGAACAACAGAGGGAGGGAAGCCTATGGAAAATAGCAGTGATTAAAAAGGGCCGGGCCATGACGTATCAGTCATGCAAGAGCCACACGAAGGGAAAACAACAGTTTGCACGCTGCAGATGGACTCATATTTTTAAGAAACAGGCAACAGAGATACAGGAAGGCAAAACAACTAGTTCAGGTGATGATTTGAACATAGGGCTGGAGTACAGGGTGACAGCAATCTGGAAAGCATCAGCACAGAGAATACAGCAAGAAATGCTCTTCACACACAAGCTACTTATTAACAAACAGGGAGCAAAATTTCTTGCAAGATTTTCCCCCTCCCTCCCAAGCAGCCAGAGGTCTCCTCTGCCCCCGTCTCTGGTGTAACTCTGCGGCCACATTTGGGACACAAGCAGCACGTAGATGCTGTGTAAAAGGGGAACAGCACAGGCTGAACGGGACAAGTGGCTTCGGACCGGGGAAGCAGAGCTCTGAGCAACACTGCTTGCCAGCCCAGGTGGGGGGAGACCATCTGTCCAACCTCCCACCGGCACAGGCAATGACAGGTCTTCGCATCACAGAAAATTCCCCTGTTTTTGCACTAACCAAGCGAGACAGCAAGCAGTATCATGAGCAAAGCAGCAAAGTAGCGACCGCCACTTTTCCCCTTAGCAAAGGCCGGCCTTGCTTGAGCGCTTGGGTGCACAGCGCACAAATAGATTTGAATGGACCTTCATCATTTCATTATTTCAAATTTTCTGTGCAATATTTTAAACAATTCCCCGGGCTACACTCAGACAACCTGTGAGAAATCCCAGGCTCCACGAGGCTCTAAGATGATTTTTGCCTACAGAAATAGCCAGTAAAGAGGCTTGGGTCTTATGACTTTTTTGACAGAGGAAAATGTTTCAGCAGGACACTCAACATGGTGTATTGGGGATTTCTAGAGTGAATTTAGGAAGAGATACCTAAATAATAAAAGTGTGGATGACCTTTACTCTTATTGCCAAAAATAACCATAAGAAATTAATATGAAGATCTAGCAACACATAAAACCTGCCAGGAAATATTACCTAGATTTGTTCATTGTGATCCCAGTGGGTACAACGCAGGTGCAGCAGTATAACCCTAAATCACAGATGTACAGATTACAGTGAGGTTTCCGTGTTGGTAACAAAACTTCTTGTTCTCTTTCACCTAAAGCAGAATAAAACTTGAGATGAGAAGCTTAAGAACTCAGATACTCTGAGGAAGGTATTTTTGTTCCTGCTTGGCTATTTGCTATGGACCTAACTGTGCTGATGTTTATTCCCATGATTTGAAAAATCATGCAGATAATTCCAAGAACAGCACTTCCAAATAATTGCCATTGAAAAATTAAGAGCCCACCAAAAGGAATATGTGCTGCTATTCCATTCTTCACAGAAATCAAGATACTGCTGGAAGATAAACCTTATGACAGATTTCTTTTTTTTTTTTTTTTCTAAGCTGTGTTTTATTTTCTTTTTGAATTAAATACAAATCTCTAGCCATATTTGTAGCTCCTGGCTATTTTACTGAGTTCATATTTAGTGTTTTCTGAATTTGAATGTGTCAAGAAAAAACATCCTGAATCTTTCAATGCTTATTGCATTCTTTGTTATTTCTTATTAGTCTTCACTCTTATCATCTTTTGTACCTAAAGCTATTTGTTTTGCGATCTGTGTTGTAAAATTGAACAAAATGGGCTAAAATTTTAGGATTTGCTATTAACTACTCTATTTTTCTCATCCAGACCAATAGTTCTTAGGAAATCACTTACATTCTTTAGTAGGAGAGTCATTCAGCGATTCGATTGTGTAACCGGCAGCTGAAGTTGGAGACATTCCCACTACACTTGTGACATTACTATATTCCTGATAAATGCTAAATGCCTTCAAGGCTGCAAGACTGTCAATCTTGAGGTTTCACTGATTACACAGGACTCTAAAAGAACAAAAACTGCTTTAAGGTGCTTATTACAAAATATTTGATTTCTTAAACATAATGTGGGATATCCACATTTTCCCAGTTAAAGGTTCTTCTGCAGATGTTTAAAAGAACCTGCTTTCTTTGAGAGGTGTTATAACCTGTAATCTTGCTTTTTAGGAGAATCACGGGAAGTAAGACTGGAAGGGACATTTTGAAAGGCCATGGAATCTGCTAAGCCTAAGGTTGTCTGACGTTGTCTAACTCACTCTTGCAAAACTACCAAGATAGAAAAGATACCACCTGAAATACGTTCTGTTGTCTTTAAGGGCTCAAATACCTATTCCTGTATTTTCAGTTCATTTTTTCTTGCATAGCCACAGAGAACAGACTATCATCATCACCATTCCTTTCACATCTGTCCGTATGAACCAGAAGTCTCCACAGGGCAGACCAGAATGAAAAAATGCTCAGTTTTTTCAGTCTCTCATTTTCTGGCAAGTTTCCTAAGATTCTGGTTCCCCTTACTGCTGTCCTCTGAACTCTTACTCCGCTACACATCTTTTTTCTTTTGAAATGTGCTGCTCAAAATATAGATAGATATAAATATACACACAAATATAAACATTGAGGAAATAATGGGAATATGTTCTTAGAGAAGTAGAGGAACTTATCTGATTTAAGTTTCCTATTGCCTTATTAGGATGTTTCAGAAATACTAAATATGTACTACAGGGTATTTCAATTCTAACTGCCTCCTAATACTGAACAATCTGGCCCCTTCATTTTCTATTATCTTTATTTACTCCATACGCTTTGTGGCTAGGCATTAAAAATTGGGTACTGATACTTGATTTTTCACAGCTTCTCTTATTACTTTCTTATTTACCGAGCTCAATAATGCTTGGATAGATTGAGATTAGAGTCTTCCATTCAGCACACGAGAAATTTCAAGGATGCTATTGCCAGTCCTCTGATAGATACAGTAGGAACTTCTATCAAAGACGCATTTCTTACCCGGCTTCCTTCTTGAAGTAGTAAGAACTGACAGTGGAGAGAATTCACTTCACTTGCAAAATTGATTAGTTTGGAAACAATCACTTGTGTAATTAAGATAGGTCAGGCCAAGTTTCTTTATAAATAATTTATCAGGAAACTACTCTATAAAAAGCTAGAGAAATGTCACTCCAGGTGCACTCTTTTTAGACTATTTCTGTATAAATCAATTAAGGTGTTTTATTTTGACACCCGGTGTCAGTATTTACCAAACTTGGATAGACAAGTCCATCCCTGCAGCATGCATTTGCAAATAACTTTACTCATTAATGTTTAATTAAGACAGAGGAAAACTGTCCTTGATATTTTGCTGCAATTAGTGCTCTCTATACCCCACTGACTTTCCATGATGAATTACTTTTCAAATGCAAAGTGAAGTGATTAAATAAAGCTGAAGATTCTCTAGCTATTGCACATTGCCCATCCTACACTTTTAAGTGTATACAAAATGTATTGCTCACCTGTGGCTCAGGACTAGTTTGCAGAGCTGTTATAGAGCATTACACTAACAGTCTGAATGAAAACAATAACAATAACAAAAAAGCTTATTCTTTTGTTTTATTCCAAATACCATCTTTTAAAGAGGATCTCAAAGGTCTGAAATCTATTCTGCTGGGAAAAAAAAAATATACACACACACACACATATTCAGATCATATCCTGAAGCAACCACCATGGAAATGCATTTGCTGTTTGAGAAAGTATATTTAAATTCCGTTAAAAACTTTGGTTTGGACGGAAGTTGGACAGAAATGCAACAAATGCTTCAGCAAGGCCACCCGTGCTGGCTGCTCTGGCTGCGCTACCACAGGCTCTGGGGAAGAGCCGGGCGGCGGCAGGAGGGGGCGGCCCCGGCCCCGCTCCCCGCGGCCCCTTCCACCTTCCCGGGAAACTGGAGCTGCCCAACCACGCGCTGAGAGCTGGGCACAGAACTGCTCCACGGGCCGACAGGATCTTGGCCGGGACCTGCCGCAAATTAGCTGCCCTACACAAAACATTTCTATTTTGATGGAAAAAAACCCTAAACCCCTCTCACTCAATTTCTAATGTTGTTGGCTATGGTTATTAAATAGTTCCTCTTGTGATATTTTGGCTTTGCTATGTTCAGGTCAGGCTCGGCCTGGCAATATGAAGAAAAACAAGGATAAATTTTAGTTATGAACAGAGCTTGCATGGGGCAGGGGAAAAAAAAGTTCAGTTCAGATCTTTGAACTGATCCTATTCTTATGCTCAGTTATGATGCTTTTCCTCATTCACCACGTAGAACAAGACTCTATCACTGAAAAAACAAACATGAACCAAAGCTCTTTATGCCACAAAAAACATATAATAGATTTCAGGACTCAGTACGTCACTACTACATAATACGGCAGTACGTAATTATGCTATTTTTAGGTGTACTTTTTGAGTTTTATGGGTACACATTACAACATAAAGGAATTGGCACTGGCCACTTTTATTGATAAAGCATTTTTTTGGTTGTTTGCAGGTGAGAAAAATGTCAAAGGAATATTAAAAAAAGAAGGAAAGAAAAAAGAGGCATGTCTGTCTTTCCATACCAGCAAAATGATTTAATATCCTGAAAGTCAATAAACCAGGTCCTTACTAATTGAAAACTGGAAATTACATCTAAGTATTGACATACCCTATGGCGCTTGAGGTTCTCAAGACTAAAAGTCTCTAGACTTAAGTTTACATATTTCAGCAGTCTCTAATACGCAGTAGTATGATTTTATAAAGCCAAGTGATTACAAGAAATCAATGAAACATTCCTTTCAATAATTTTTATACAACTTCATAAAGGTGCTTACAAAGCCATTCTGTATTACAGTGGAAATGCACATAAATCTGCTGTGCCAAGTGCAAGGCCAGCATAAATAGCTCCATGCTCTACGTACAGTATGTACACATGGCTTCTTTCCTACTAGCAGTAATGGGTATCCGTACATCCCTGGCCTGACCAGCTCAGCAACATAACAGTGTTGGCTGTCTGCTCTCTTAGCTCCTTACTCTTTAAAAACAGCATGCCCTAAACTTCCCTGGTATATAACCTTTAAATTCTACATATAAGTGAAAGCTGTCTATATCAGTCCTAAATCCAGCTTCACTCAGGATATATAGATGCTTGTTATCAATGAAAGGTGGGTAAATATATTAATACTATGTTTATAGTACGATGAAAATTCTAAATAGTATTGTCATTTTCCACATAATGAACCATAAAGAAATGAGCTTCCTAAAATGTCATTTCTCTTAGGAAATGCATTCCTTTAAGAAGTCTGCTGCTCTTCTCCCTGCTCTCCCTTTCCACACAGCGATCCTGCTCACAATGCAAGGCTCCTTCCTCTGCAATGTGCTTTGTTAATTGCTGTTAATGATTTTTCACCCCAGTGCGCTCCGGTACACGAAGGACATGCAATGGCTTGATCCTCACCCTCTCCATTTTTTAACCTATCTTGTTTGATCATTCAGAGGAGAAAAATAAAATCATGCCTGTGCTGACAAGATTTTGGCTATAGCTTTAGCCCTGGCATAACTAGGAAAAGCTAAGGTATAATAAATCCCCGAGGAAGAGCGTGTGGGGGGAAATCTGACAGACTCGTAACTGCAGCAGCACTACTGGATGCCACTTATAATAACAACTCAAAGACCTTGAGCTATCAAACAGGTTTGCTGATGGAGAACTCTTATCAAAGCCCCTGCTGTTAGCGCTGACAGACTCACCGCACACGGCTGCGCATGGCTACACTCGCGTTCACTCCAGTGTACAGGAAACGGCTACTCCTGAGCCTCCAGGACGTGGCAGGAGCAATGTTTTAATTGCAAAGATGCTGAAGAGTAACTAATACCTGTTGGTGAAGGTTTTCTCAGGGTATGGAGCCTTTTCTGTGATTTAAAACACAAACTGAACCCCTACCATATATTTAAACAGCCTCTCCAACAACTCTGTGTGGGGCAAGGGGCTTGGCAACATGAAAAGACTTTTCCCCTTTTACCCTGTATAGGTCCTTGTGCTCCTGGGATTTAATCCTGCTTGTGTGTACAATGAGATGCACAGTGAACTTCTAATGAATCCTGTCCAGCAGCAACTCAGCAGAGGGATTGCATCCCATGAGGTAGATGTAAATGCACTTCACTAGCTGGGACAATCTCAACGAAAACACTTCCTCCAAAATGGCACTTATTAAGCAAAAGAGCAGCTACTTCAGTGCTACATGAGCAAAAACTGCTGCCATTCTCATTTACTAGACTGTCACCTTCAGCTTAACTGTGAACACGATTACGCAGAAAGCTGTGATCTAGGTAGCGTGGTGCAACATACTGCAACACGAGTCAGGGAGAGTGAGTACCCGTGCACAGGTACGTGAATGCCGTACACAGTGGCCACTATCTAACAATACTGTGACAACGTCCTTGTTCTTGCAGACCTTAGATAACCTAGAATTAAACAAGGGACAGGATTATTAAGGAAAGGAGAAAGGAATAAGGAAGCATAGATTTTTTTTTTAACTAATAATTTATAAAATTAATAATTAACCACAAAAAAAATCTAAGAGCAGGTAATCTAAAAAGGCAATATA
>JASSRY010001105.1:632187-693416 GCA_032466555.1 Tinamus major | reverse complement strand
TTATAAGGAGAATCTTGTATTGTAGCTTGTCTCAGAACAAACCTCCAAAGATGCTGATTTGCTTTTCAGCTCAGTGCACACACCTCATCTCCATATCCTCCCAGTTAGTCATTTCCAAGCGGAGGTTTGTGAGTTTTCTGACCTGGTTTGTGAATTTTCTTTCCCTGTTACCTGCAACTGTGCACAGTCACGTCCTGCATAGGAGCACATTGCAGCATATTCTTGTACTTATTCTGCTGAGAGAAATTCAGTGTCATTAGCTTCTCTGGCTGGTAGAAGCCCTTTAGCAATAAAACAGCAGCAGTTTCTCTCCCTTTTACATTATTCTGTGCAAGAAGTAAATATTTTTTTTTCTAGACATAGCAGGGATTTTGTTTATATTCAGAAAGAGAGGGCTCTCTTCTTGCCTTACTTTCAGTTCAAAAATGAGTTGATCACCCTGGATGAAACATCCTTGTCTTCTAGAGATCGAAGTGGGCAGTAGCACTATAAAAAACGCTCGTTGCAATAGGAGGAAGCACGTCCTAGGATTATTTCCCCTGTCCACCTGCTCTCCTTTTCTCCCCATTACTCTTTAGATTCTGAAGCTGCTGATTCCCTTCCTTGCCCCAATTATTCTGCTTTAAAGAGAAATAACTAATGGGGGCCACGTTCCCAGAACAGCTTTCATAACTTCCTGCCTACGTTTAAGCAGAAAAGAAGAGAATTTCTAGAATGTCTAAACAAGTGTGAGGATAAAACATCAGAAAGACCACAGACCCACATAATTGAATTCTTTCAGCTGATTTCTGTGTTTGGATCCTTTACAGTTCATATTTAGGGTTTTTTTTTTTTTTTTTTAATGCTAAAAACTTCTATTCCGCCTTTTCGAATATCTCATTTATATGTTAACAGAGTTGGTGGAGGTGGCAGAAAAATATATATAAGAAAGCTTGCACCATGTTATTTTTGCAAAGCACGAAGAGGTAGTTTAGGTGGTTTATACCTTTGCGCATTCACTTGTCAGAAGGACTGTCTACATCAGTCAAAAAGGTTAACTAATATAGGAAATGATAAGCAAAAAACCAAAGGAAGTAATATTGATGTGCCTAACTGGAGATACCAGAATCTAGGTGTATCTTTTTGGAGAATCATTATGCATATAACAACATCACCACAATCAGGCATCTATCACAATCTCAGGCATAGCAGATGATATCAAATTTCCATTTTCTCTAAAAAATAAAAATCTAAATGCACTTCAAAACAACCCTCCCACAATCCCCTTTTTGGTGCAGTACTCACACTCAACATCACTGCTAGTAGAATATAAGGAAAAAGAGTTTTAAATGGGAGTTACCAGGGTCCTAGTGAAAAACACTTGTGTCTGTTATAGGAAGACCAAAAGTTGGTGTGAAAGTTGCCAGCTAGAGCCGTCAGTGAAGAGGAGGTGAAAGCCCCATGCCAGCCTTGCTCGTCTCCCACGCGGAGACCGTCCTCGTACACCCGTGAGCAATCCCAGGGTCACTCCATAACGTGCCCAGGGTGGGATGTCTTGGCCACCCGGCAGCGGTTGGTTAGAAGGCATATCTAACACTCATGCACCTAGACCAGCAAAACGAGCAATGATAAAAACCTTGAGGGCATGGGACAGTTCAGTTTGCTACTGACAACTATATCCCATTGATCACTTTGATAATTATTTTCTCCATTTCTAAGTTTCAAGAATAACTATTTCCAAGAATCTAAGTATGTACTTTTGTGAATGCATATCGCATTTTAAACTGTTAATAGAAGAAACAAACCAAAAAAAAAAGGGGGGGGAGGGGGAATTCTCTGGCATAACCTCAGAAAATAGTTTATTTGTTTTATATAAATTTCAAGATGGATGAAAAGTAACTTTGAAGAAAAATCCCCTATTTTGATCCACAATGTATATATTTCTTTTAACATTGTGAGACTTGGACATTATTACTCTTAACTTTTGCTAATAGAAAATCCTGGAACCTACAAAGTAATTTTAGCTTATGTATTATCCCAAATAGTTCATTCCTATGTGAAAAATATCATCACGGTCCGACCTTCACCAAGATCTTTAGGCATGTGTCTTGGACAGGATACCACTCAGACTTCCTCCTTTTTGCTAAGAAAAAAAGAAAAATTTAGTGTTCCCTAGGTAACATTTGATAAGCACTCCTGCTCTCCTGCTCATCCAAGAGCCATCTCAGTTGAACTGAATTCCTTGTCAAATTAAAACAGACAATTCTCCATCTGCTTTTGATAGATTAATTGCTCATTTTTTCGAGGATACAGAACACATAGTAAGCTAATGGATAGTTTATTTATTACAACTAACTTGCAAATATTTGGAATATACATCGGTTCACTGCAAGATGGGAATAAATAAATCTTGGACAAGTGCCTCAACGAATAAAACTGCAATGATGAAACCAGCTCACGTTTTAGCAACCATGGTCACAAAACCATGGTTTTTGGTTTTCACCCAAGGAAGTAATGCCATCAGTGACAAGTGTGCGAGGGAATTTTTCTGAGCGAGTGAAAACAGGCAGGCCCATTCTAGCTCTAATTACCAAATGCATCATCTTCCTCTTTACAAGCTTATGAAATTTCAAATCAGATTTATACTGGAAACTCTGCTTCCTGCCAAGACAAATAATGGCAGGTAAAAAGAAAATCTTTTTTTTAAAGGTGACTGGCAATAAATTGTCTTTGATTTTAAGTGTAGTTACACAGATTTGTTATCTGCATGTGCTCAACACAGACATCAGCAAATATAATTATATCCTCAAATGTAGATAGCTAGGTAATGCTCTCATTGAACTACTGAACCCAATTCAAGCGCTCATGTACCTCGACACATATGCTGCTCTCATACCTTGGCTTCTCTTCTATTTGCATGGAATTACATTATTTAGCTGCAACTTCTGCTTTAATGTTTATTACTTTATTTTCAGAATCTTTTTAACCCAAAACCACTTGGCTTAGTACCACTTTTTTTTTTTTTTTTTTTTTTTTTTAAACAGACATATCTGCAGGGTCTGTAACGGAAAAAAAAATCATGCCTTCCCCAGAGATATTAATCCACTAAATATATTTTGAAACACTCACCTATGAGTCCAAAATTTGTTGTCTATGTTTACTATTAATGACTTAAAGTATTTCGCTACGCAAACAATCCCTACAATATCTCATGCAGATAAAGTGTTCCTAAAAGTGAATCTCAAACAGATGCAACTATAACCCTACAAAATCTATTTTATTCTGTCATTACTTTGGAGCCAATACTCACAGAATTTTTAGTCGGTCTCAGCTTTTAAACACAAGCTGATAAAAGCAACATCGTTCCTTCCTAGTGGAACAAACATAGCCCTCAAAAACAGCCAAGGTTATGTCACTGTCATCCACCTCTCCCCCTCCAAAGGAGGGGGACAAATTCCGTCAATGACAGCTTCCTTCCTCCTGTCGTCCGCCACGCCAAGCTCCTGCACAGCTGCGGGAGCAGGGCTGTTGCTCCGGGGCAAGAGCACTCCCAAACACTGACACAGCAAACGCTGCTTGGTACGCAGCGAGCGCCGCTTGCTAGCACCAAACATCTGGGCATTGCCGGGAACCCTTTCTGGCCACCTCCATGATCTATAGCTCTGACAGTTCAACACTTGCTAGCATTTAAATGACTGGTGGTGATGATTCAAACTAAGTCAGTTTTAAATGTCTAAATAACTGTAAATATCTAAAAAGGAAAAGCTTAAGAGTAGCCATGACTGCCATGTCCATTCTTGCAAGGTGACTCTTGTAGCAGGCTTTAGTTTGCTATGCCAGAAGAGAAAGGTTGAATATTTATGGATATGGCAGATTTTCTAGCACACCATTTCATTACTGAGATGTTGTAATATCAACTTTGTCCCTTATGCACTGGATATAGTAAGATAAGACAAGTTCTCAAAAATGACTCAGCTAATGGACCAAGGTCTCAAAATCTGTGCAATGTAATCACCTCATTCATCATTCACAAAGACTATTATTTTTTAAACTTTCTGCATGAGAAAATGAGAGTGTAAAACTCAGTATTGCCCTTCTCTTCTGCCTCATACCGTATTAACAAGCGCTAACAAGCAGCGCTCCGGCGGCTCCGGAGCCAGGGACACAAGTGCAGTGATAAGGCATATAAAATATTCATAACCAGAACCTCTGATGTAGGCAGATGCACAACAAGAGCGTACAAGCTTTGTCAGGAATCGTTGGGAGATTGAAAGCATACTTCAAGGATTTATTAAAGCAATCAGAAGAAGACTCTCCTCAGTCACCATGATTGCAGGGAGTTTATGGCCGTATATTTAATCTTCTTGCTCGGCAATAGATAAGTTATGCTTTCTGGTGATTTGTGCACAAAGAGTTTTCTCAATCATTTCCAGCAATATAAAGAAGTATCATTTCTGATTCACTAAGCGAAGCATTAATAGGAATGCCAGAAGCACGATGGAACATGCAATAAATATTAAGGTTTAATGTTATAAAGATTTATATTACACAGAATATAGTTGTAGATTATGATATAAGATTATTATCTTTTGTTACATGAAATTATAGGAAAAATGATTTGATGACAGGGAATGCTTACTGTAATATTATATTCAAGAACACATGAGTTAAAAATAAGAAATGTAAACAGTTGCCCTAACAATAATCAGCCCCCCCAAACACAGCACTGGGAATAACAGAAATTGCTACAAGACACCCGTTTGCTTAACATATCCAGAGAAACACAATAACAGAGAATTTTTTATTTCATAAATAAATAAGCTTGTTGCCAAGGTAGAGTAGCAAACAGGAAAACCAAGGGCTAGGAAAAAGCAACTGTTGTCTGAGGTACGCAAAAAGAAAATTGTACCTAAATATGTGTATGTGTGTGGGTATACAAAAACCATATTTTAGACAGACAGTCGCACACATACACATTATCTTTATAGAATGGTTGATGATATTCTCATTTTGACACAGCCCATTATAATCACAGAGCCACTGGCTATTAACATAGCCAAACAGGTGGAAGGATATACTTTTTTTCTATTATTTTGACTTACTGCCTACAGCTTCTAGTTTGCATTGACCTTTCCTTATGAAAGCCTAGAAACATTAGCTGCACTCTGAAGATATTCAAAATATTTCACCTGCACAACAGAGCTGACAAACCTTGGCTCCCTGCTGAGTTTGCAGGAACTACTGAAAAACACCTTCTTATTTTGGATCATTTTTCTCGTCAAGAAAATCAGCCTGTGTGCAATACAAGTGTGCACACATCAACTTTAAAGTGTTTTATGGCAAAAATAATAAAAAAAAAAGCATTGCTTCATCCTGGAGGCAAAAGTCCAAAGGATGCAGCATCTGTTACAATAACTGCCATCTCATGTTCCTTCTTTTCTTTATTTAGGGAAGAAGCTCAGTTTCCAATCTGAAGTAGAAACTGTTAGCAAACATTCCTTCAAATTTCTATTCACAAACACTATTTATGTACAAATATGCACATGAATCTTGCCCTCCTAAGGTAAGAGCAGATCATTCTCCCCCATGCCAGATCTCATCACCACAGACTCAGAGATGCAATTCCATTTTGAACACGTATACACACAGAGGAGGATGAAGTGTCCTGAGTCTAAATGCAGTCACAAGGCAGAAATGTCCTTTAGATAGTAGTCTAAATAGCAAATCAAACCAACCCTCCTGATCTATTTAATGAACGCTGTCATTAGTGCTGTGCTCTGCTGTGTTTCTGTTTGTGGTTTTTTATTCACCTGAAAACTCACACTGCTAAAACATCTGGGGATGTACCACTCTCTTTTTTTTCCTACAAAAATAAATAAATATATATAAGAATATAAGAACTGAAGTAGTCAACAGAACCTGTCTCTCTCACTCTGTCTGCCTGCCCAAAATGTCCCTGTGTTCACTGCATCTGCTATGTGCACAAATACTACACATGCGTAATGCCCGAGGACAATGTAGATGTTCCTCATTAACAAGAAATCACACATACAACATTTACTCTGAGAATCATCCATTCATCTCCATCAGTCAGAACCCAGAGCTCTCTTTTTCCTACTAACTTCCACTTCTCAGACAAAAAGTAAGTCTCTCAAATATTCCTGAGAGTTTAGAGACCACAAATGTTTTAAGCCGTTGTTCCAACAGCAACACAATGCCCACAAAAAGAAAGAGAAGAAAGTGAAATTTTGGACTGAAAATGCTTACGTTATCTGCTACAGCTATACACAGATCCATGGTTTCTAATCAAGCAGTACAGGTTTTACTTCATTTGTATTCCTAACCCATAATATCGTTCAAATTTCAAACTACAGTAAAACAAAATCTTGAAGCACAGCTCAGTTCACAGATTTCACAGCATCTTTCTCAAAGTAAAAATGAATCAAGATTTGCAAAATAAGTAGGCTAAACATATAATTTATTGGATATATATGAAAAAAACCGTTACCGCTGCTCAGAATTCTCAGACTAAAAATGTATCTTCAGCTATCAATCTTGTAACAATAGAGAAATATAAATTAAGAGAGAGTCATTTTGTCTATGGCTAATGAATAACAAACTGTACAGGGCTCAGTGAACTTAGCAGCTTGTTAAAGAAGTTGGATGGGTTAAACTGTCCCTTAGAGATTATTTTCACATTTTTAGAAAAAGCTCACCTTCTCCTATGTTTTAGGTGTAGTCCATATTAATAGGTTTTATTTTGAAACAGATTTCTGTATCTAACAGAAAAATTGTTATATGAAGAAAAGTTTTCATGTTAAATGAATAATAAATTATAGGTTATGTGTCTCTGACTTTAGGGGATACATAATTTACAACAATAAATAATTAACATATCAAAGGGTTCTAATTTAACTGATGCCTTTAGCATCAGCACAAAGTGCAAAAACCTCCTGTTTGGTACTTAAAACCGATCTTTGTGGTGGAGAAGGGCGGCTGCTTTATATAAGTACTTATTATGCTTTCCAACAGGTAATTTTTGCTTATCACTTAAATATATTAATAAATATTAGAAAGCTTACTTTCTGACTTATGATCTGTAAGCATAGTGCAGTATAACAAAAACGAGGCAGGCATAGGTGTAAGCATACTGTTAAAAACATAGCATTTCCAGCTAAAAACACAAAGCAAGAATTATTTTCAGGTGTTATTCTTAGAGCCAGCCTGTAGCACTTGCAAAAAAACGGAATCATACAAAAGAGCTCATCTCTGAGTATAAGAATAACACTGCTGCTCTACAGACAAGATGTGGTCTCAGTACTTCTTTTCACTGCCAATGAAGCGTCCCTGTGGCTGAACATACCTTCTTTGAACCCTGCAAAGCTCAGAACAAGCTAAACGCACGTTATTCTCACCAGCCCATCCCCAACATCCTCCTCCACTTTTAATGGGCTGTAAGTAGCATAAAGAGAACTTCTTAAAAACAGTTAAAATAATCAAAACGTTTAAATCCAAAAAGACAATCAAAACACTGTGCGAAATTTCAACGGCTGCACCGAACTCAATCAGCTCTTCAAATATCCCATGTTAGTCTGACATTAATAATTAATTAATCGGCAGCTAGCGTCGCGTGAATGTGACTCATAAAACAAGGTGTTTACAAGGACAGCGGGACTGAGTTAATTCTTTCCTTTTCTCTACCGGGACAGCCATGGCAGCAACATGCCTCTGTCGGGAGCCAAGGGCATGCTGCTCCAGAGAGAGTGTTTTAGTAAGGAAACTGTAGGCCCTGAGCTGAGAAATATCTGGCTTTCTTTGAGGCAGAAGCTCTCCTCCCTAAATACATGTTCTCCCTGTACAAATGAGCGTGGTTGCATCAGTTTGGCGTCAGCCCACGGGATCTTCTTGCGTTCGACCCAGCCTCCAGCACAGCCTAGGGCAGCTCCTACGGACCCCAGGCCTGACCTGCTCTCTGCCGCCACAATATATTCTAGCTAAATTAAATTACAGCTAACACGGATGCAACACACCCCTGTGTTGCTTTGCAGACGGATCTCAAGGTTTTATTCTTCAAAGTCAATATTTGCAAAGCAGTCCAGTCAGGGCCTGGTGTCAGTGGAACGCAGGCCCGAGCCCACCATGGAGAAGGGCCTCCTGCCCCTCTGCTTGGTAAACTCCCAAGGCAGCACCAGTTTATCAGTTTTATCTCAGCCAGTTTCCTCTAAGAGCCAAGGAATCTATATTTTTCATCACATATAGAGAAAAACGTGCCTGAACAGTTAGTGGCCTGCATTTATCAAAATCCTCGATGATCAGCACCAGTTTCAGGAGACGGCAAGAAGAATAAAAATCATAGCAAAGACTGGCAAGAAAAATCTGCACTACAGTGTATTAAGGGCACATGCACAGACACACACAATATGTAAAAAGTGTTTGAGGGGAATTCAGAGAGCTACCTAGCGAAAGCACTGCTCTTTTTTCTCTAGAATATATTTGCTATTTGGAATGGAAAGCACTGGCCATCTGAGGGCAGCAGTTTAGGTGGCTGATTAGGGGCTGGAAAAGTGAGGAATGAAACTGAAGTGTTCAAGGAAAAAGATAATCTGGGGCGTGGTAAAATCAATGAGAGTTTTTATGTTGATGCTTATGGAACAAAAGATTCTATCGGAAGTGTTTGCACAGAGAGACTCTTAATTGCAGTTATTTTAAAGAAGGCACCTCTTCAGTAAAGACGCAATCACAAGGACTATTATGAACAACAGGTTTAAGAGGCTTAACAGTTAAAAGCTGCCAAAACAAGGCGTAACAAAAAATAGATTTTTTATTGTCTTTTTTTTCCCCTCTCATTTTGGACCCCTTTGCTTTGCTGTATAATGCTTATGATTCTGTCTAAGCCAAAGAAAAGTGTTTTAAGGGATAGAGAGAACAAGTATTTCTTGATAGGATTCTGTTGAATATCTGAACCATATCTATATTGGAGATTTATGGTTCAAAGTTTTCAGGGTTGATAAGAAATTATTCTGGCATTTTATGCAATCCTTTAGATAGGTTCTCATATAGAAAATAATACTGAGCAATTTAATTGTGAGATTTAACTGAAACTGTTCTCTTTTTTTCTATATTCTTAAGAAAATTCCACAGAAATGCAAAATATTATCTTTATTTTACTATAGAATAAAATTTTCATGGCTTTCTACTGATCACTTTATCACTAGCAGCATCCTATGGCCAATTATCAAGTAGAAAGTTCGTATGCATATAGTGGAAAATAGATACCAAGGTGGAGGTGTCAATAAACCCTGTCATCTTATAATCCTATTTGCAAAAATCATGACACTAACCTTGTTAATATTGTTACACTGATATAGTCAACCTGCATAACTTGTCTTTTGCTCTTTCATCTGCTTTCCATTTCAGCCTGTGGTAGCTGAACCAAAAAATTCCTGTCTGTAGACAATCTAGGTCAATTCTTGTGAGCTTAAGAAAACCCAGGGTTAATAGGCTGGTTTATAAAACACAATTTCAATTCTGTTGGACATTCTGAGATTCTGAAATAAGATTTTATTCAAAATGAAAAATAAAAAGTATAGACTGTATATTACTGGTAAATAAAAAGCAAACAGTAAAGAGAGAAAAGTAAATTCAAAATTTTGCATTTTCCCCCAAATTTAAAATCCAGTTCTGATTTCTGCATGCACTGCTTTTGACTTTACCATGTACATTTTAAAAGAAGACAAGTTTGTGTTACTGGAGCAACCAACTATTGACCTTAGCATGTCAATTCCTAGACAACTATTAAAATTAAGACAGAATCAAAAATTGAAATCTAGCCACTTCTGCCAGCAACGTCTGCCTGCATATTTAATTGATGGCTAATAATAAATGGTCATTAAACCCTTTATATATATATAGCTATATATATATACATATACACATCCACACCCACATGCACGTTAACAGCAATTTTATCACAAGTCCGATGGAAAAGCAGCAGCAGCTGCTGACAAGCCCTGTCAGCGATACAACTTGGCCATGTAGTAGAAAGGAATAATCAGCATATCCGCAATACTCCACTCCTGCACAGTAGCCCTTCAAGACTCTAAAAACACATTTTACACACTCACATCCCAAGCAAACCGAAGAGGAACAAACCTGTCCCCATACCATGCCCCAGGGCTTTCAGGAGAACATCCAACATTGTTCGACAAAGTTTTTTTATTTTTCCGTGACATGTACTTGGCTGCAGTTCTCTCTGTCTGAGCACAGTCAGTTCTGATCCCCAAGATTTCAGTCAGGGCACGAATCTATTAGGCTCCTTCCGCAGACCTCCTTGGCTGCAGGGATGGCCTGACTCGTCAGCATGCCCTTTCCCTTGGAAGATGCTTATTTGTCTACCATTTCACAGCAAGCAGTTCTGATGAATAGTGCAATTAACCTTTCTGTTATTAAAACAATTAATTGAAAGAATTAAAGACATGACAAGGGCTAAATACTAATGCATAAATTACTAGGTCCATGAATTGTAATTATTAATCTATGTACAGTAATTGTGAAATAAACAAAGAGGACAAATGGTAAGCAGGAGTCAGGCCTGGAATTGATGGTCATTTGTTTTCTTTCTCTTGGCATAAAGTCTTGGTTTGATTAATTCTTTAACTGGAGTAATTTTTCTCTTTTGGATGACTTTGGATCCTAAGTCTTCTAAAATTTAGTTTTATTTCTTCACAGTATGACATATCACAGAAATCTTTTATTTAAGTGGCTGTAAGCCACACCATTCAATTAAAAATTTATTATTCAGCATAAAAACAAGGAAGTCTATAATGAACCTCCACTGAATTTTCACTTAAGATACGTAGAATTCTACCAAGTCTTGTGGAATTCTTTTATCAATTCTTATAAGAATGTGTTATTAAAATGCTTCAGGTATTTTAGATAGAGTTGATGAGAGGCATATCTATACGACCCTTGTAAGATTAACAGCATCAGTAAGCATTTCACTCATGGGAAAAGAAGCTACCTCATCTAAACATATGTGCTGATGGATGCATGGATGCACTTGTGAGGGAAGTGATGGAGATATATCGACTAGCTCTATGAACTACTATTTTTTTTTTTTTTTTTTTTTTTTTACTGTGGGACATTTCAAGATTTCAGCATGTAGAATGAGCTTGAAATCTCAACATTTTTTCACCAGAAAGGGGTCAGTAGTACAGTTTTGAAGATTTTAACTTATTCCACTGTGGTTCTGATGGGGGCAATGGAAGGACTGGTAAACAACTTACCAGATAAAGCATCCCTTGGTTTTTGCCTTCTTGCCATTTTATCAGCTCCTTTTCCTCCTTCCTCCCCTCCTTTTCCCCAAAACAGGAGACACTTTTTTTTTTTTTTTCCTGAGAACTTGACCACGTCCCTTTGAATCTTTTCCTTAAACGTTGTCATGTTGCCAGAGCAGGAACCCGACAATCGAGCAACGGTCTCATGACATCTCTAATCTTAGGCCAGTGATGGCATTCAGAAATTTCTCAGATCCAGAGGCCTGTCAGTTGACTCCTTCCTTCTGTACTGCAGAACAACAGTTTGCATGCAACATGCTCCAAGATGCTCCCCTCCACACACAGTTCCCTATGAAAAGCACCTAAGCAGCTGCCACAGTGTAGACGCGTTTTACTGAGTGGATCTCTGAGAGACAAAAGTTTCATAATGATAACCTTGAAACCCATGGTGTCAAAGGCCTTTCAACAGATAAAAAGACTGAACGAATCATCACTGAACTACAGTAAACAATAAGAAAAATCTGGTCATCCTTTTAGAAGGTAGCTCATGGTACAACTAAAGAGCATTATTTTATAATTACCCTTCCACAAGGACAATATCACAGAGAACATTAATTGATAATAAGTTCTCAATCATGAAACCAAATTTCTGGCAAATCCTCTCTCCTGCCTTCTCACTCTTAGAATTTCTTTGTTCTCTGCACACCATTAAAATTTATGAACTTGTTCATGGTAAAGATAGAGCTAAAAAGGGCAACGGTACAGTACACATTCTGAAAACAGCTATATCACTCATAACAAGGTACGGCTTAGGCATATTCCCACATTTAATTATAAATGTTTGTGCTTGAATGTCAATGCAAGAAAACATAATCTTGTTACAATATAAAAAGTTATTATACAATGGCCTTTCCTAAAATACAGTTTACTAGAGCATGGCAGGTGGCAGACGGGAGGCTGAAAATTGTAACAAGCAATTACATTGCAGATTTTTTCCCCTCAGTTTTATTAGCTAAATTTCTTCATATTTTAATCTGATCTTTTTAATAATGTGTCAGGACTGACACCCCAGTGGACATGAAACTCAGAATGGTCATGCTTGAATGGATGCATCTATTTAATTTTTCTCTTCAACTAGTTTTAAAAATTAATTTATCTGATTGCTCAGGCTATTATATAAAATTTGCTGAATTTTGTGTATTATTAACAGGCACCTTCCTTGTATTTCTGCTCACTATTGCGCGGACGAGCTTTTTCTAATACTTACTGATGGCTGATTAAAGAAATAATGAAACAGTGACAAAAGTCAATTCTGCATAGCTCCCATGAGGCTTCCAACAGATCTGGAGTTAACTGTAACAGAGAGGAAGGCTTCCCTGTGGCTTTCAACTACAACTTTGAGTACAGAATTATGTTTCTGATGCAAGTCTTGCCCAGAGCACAAACAAACAAACAAACAAACAAAAATATACATAACATCATTGCTATCCCAAGAAAACTGCCTACGAGGATCTAGAAACCCAAGGAGCACAATTTGTCATGCGCTAAAGCCACAACTATGACACAATCATCCGAGAATCCTATTTTTTGTGTATGTATCTGGCAAAAGAAAGTCTAGAGCACCAATTCATGATGGAAAGAGAAAAGAATTGATAAAATAGGTCATTTAACTGAAATTATATAATAGCGGGAAACGCCCTAGAAATCTTTTCACAAATCTAGACTCGTTCTGCTAAAGCCAATGAAAGTGCAGTATGGAAGAAATGAACAGAGACTAGAATCAATTCTTGTTATTCAGAATTGGACCAGCATCCCCTGACACAGACCTTTCTGGCTCTTTTAGGGGTTGCTCTAGTCAAAACAAGACTCAGGCAAATACCAGAGCTCAGGCCTTGTTTAATTTGAGGGGAAAAAAAAAAAAAACCCTTCACCTATTATACTTTTGATACAATACATATCCATTTCAAAGAATATTAATAAATGTCCTTGGTTTCATGCAAATATTCTGAAATAATTAACAGTGAACTACTGCATTTATATCTCTCGAGTTACACTAAGACCAATGAATTCAAATACGCAAATATTTTGGGTCCATAAATTAATTACACTGTTATCATGTGATAACACGTGTTAATTAATGTGTTTATCCCAAGCTTGCCATGCCTGCTCATCTTGATGGAAAGGATAATTCTTGGCCTCTTGAGGGCTCTGCAGTTTCCTAAGTATAACTCACTGTCCAGGAGATGATGTGGAAAGCGATAAGTTACAGTAGATTTACTGGAGCAACTCCACACTTTTTCCTCTACATTCCAAAAGTAGATCAGTTCCCCTGAGCTGTACAAGTTATAGATAAGAATAGACTAAAACTTTCAGATTTCACATTTGTGCAATGCAATATAATGCTTTTCAAATCACTAAACCTTGCCTAGAGACTATCAGTCACTTCAGGCCTGCCCAAAACTCAAGTAAATTATGAATTTGAAGAGATTACAACTGTCCGCTTCATCTTTTACGCTGCTAAAAGATTCATATTTCAAATCTTGGTTATCTTTGCATACAGTTCAATGCTATATTGTCCTGCCACCTACTAATCATGATCTGGGAAAAAGATGAATCTCCCAAAGTCAAAAATATATTTTTCTCTTATCACAGCAGCACAGTTTGCTCCAGTTAAGGAGCTGATGCTGCCATTATAAAATTTTGATTTTCAAGGGGATATGTGAGTTGTCTATACAATTTTGCTCTAGAATGAAACTCGCCAAGCAAGGTTATCAGGTGAGGAATTTCTTATACATTTACCATTTATAATATCCTCAGAAACAAATGGGCTTTTGGAGCCTCAGACAGCTCCTCCTTCTTTCAAATCAAAAGGTTTTTGTTTCTCAATTCCAGGCTTTTTAGACATTAGTTCATAACATGGCCCTGGATGTAATTCTTGAACTAATTATGCTCTTTTAGGTAAATTATAAGCAACTTCTTAATTACACTAAATTATATACTAAAACTTTCAGATGTTAAGCGTTAAAAGAGAGTTTCAATATGGTAAATTATAAATAGGTGCTCCAGTAATCAAACATACTTCTACTGGGGAAACCTCTGAACTCTATTTTTTTAATTTCCAATTACCTTGGCACTTAATCCTTTCTTTTGCTTATTCTTAACCCATTGAGAAAGAATATAAAACAATCGGTGAGACTGTAAAAAGAGAGGGGAAAAAAAAAAAAAAAAAAAAAAAGGCAAGCCAAACCTTGAACGTTTCAGGCTCTGCCATGGGGCACACGCAGACCCCGGAGCGCTGCTATTCCCATGGCCTCGCACCCTACATTCCTGCCACTCCTCTCTGCTCCCAGGAAAGGGACCCACCAGAAGACTAGAAAAAACAAGCAGGACGGTGGAAAAAAAAGGAAAGTCTTTATCTCTTTTGGCTGTGAGAGTCAGTCTGGTTTGTCTTAGGTATTGTTTCAGAAGCAGAACAAGGAAATAACAAAACTTCTCCTTGAAAAGCTTTCCAAATCTCAAGTGTCCTGACACCAACATCAGAAGAGAGTACTTGAAAGACAGACTCAATTCAGAATTTCATTTCTGATAGCTTGTGTACTTGCCGACTTTGAAAAGCCACCTGAGTAAACGGTAATGAGCAGGTAAACTGCCTTCTAACAGGTGCCATCTAACTACTTCCTTCTCCTCTACTCATTTTCCTTCCTGTAAAAAATTAAGAACATTTTAATGCCACTTTTCCAGTTAAGTTACAAGGAGGAAGACTAAAGCCAGTGGACACTGGATACCACAGTATATGAAGATGAAAGCAAATGACTGATATTCCAAATGAAGGGGGAACAACAAAAAAAAAATGTATCCTGAAATTGTACAAAACAGGCCACATGTACAGTGCAGTGTTGGAAAACTCAACATTTCATATATCTATCTTTAGATTCTCTAAAAATTAATGCCTGCACAAAAGTCAAGGGAAGCTTGGTGGAAAGCAATTCTCACAATAAGAAAGAACTAATTATACATCATTATGTAGTGGCTGGCTTTCTTCTGACTAACTCCAGTGCTAAGCTGATGGCAAGGACAATTTTCAGGTGCCCTTTTCAACATATTAACCTCAATTCCATTTTCCAAATATGTTATCAATATGGTAATTCCACACTTCCCCTTCTGTAGACAGTCCACTCTTCATAAGGGTAACATTATTGCTACAACTATACTGGAGGGAGACTATTTCAATTACTAGGAGAATATGCAACTCCAAGTCTATTTATTTCAATTTATTCAACTGTCTTGATATATTCCTGCATAGGACTTACATAAAGAATGAATAAATTCACCTTGAAATTGTACCAATTGACTTTGGCTGGGCCCGGCTGCGCGATGGCATCAGCATCACTTTGGAAACAGGCCCTGACAGTGCTGATCAGCACCAAGCGGCTCCTCATTTACGCAGCTGACAGCCCAGCTCCGTTTGGAGCGGCGGGATGGCTGGCCTGTGGCGGGAGCCGCGGCCTGGGGCCGTGGCCGGACGCTGTGCGGCCACTCGCGCGCTCCGACGCCGCACCTGACGCTGTGACGTCTCCTAGGGCCCTGCGCCCGCCGGCAGGGCAGGCACCGGTGTGAGCACCGGCACCCGCCGCAGGCTGCTCCTTCCGCGAGGGACAGCTTTGTCCTTAGACTCCATCCGTGCAGCTGACTCTGCTTCTCCTTGTTGTGCAAGATGCAGTCAGGGACAAAGTGTCTTGGGCAAAGCACACGTTAAAAATACATGAACCTTATTATATTTACTGTATAACCTACCAACAAGCGAAATGAATCATCATTCAAAACACAATACCAAAGCTGTGAGATGTTTGATCGTTTCAGCCTAGGAAGCTGAGTTTCTAGGATTTATAAAGTTATAGGTTTAGCTGTATTCTCCTCTCTGAGTATTTGAGTAAAGGATTTCTATAGCAACCTACATCCTACTTAAAATCAATAGCAACTCAGGCAAGACGAGCTGTTAACCAGCACAAAACTAGGCATGTGCTCTAGCAGCCCAGCACAAGTGTTGCTACCATGGAAGTTGAAGTTAAAGGAGGAATCAGAAAGTTCCAACGTGTTTTTGGAAAAACAAGGCAAGCGAAGAGGAGGATGAATAGCACCGAATCTGGATTTGAAAAAGGGCTTAACCAAAAGCAGCAGAGCTCAGGAGCAAGCGAAACAGGCTCCAAACTGCACTCCAGCAGCTTTTCTCAAGGCTGGAGCTGAGCTTGAGTGTACCTTCCTGGAAAGTCCATTTTAGCCTTCCTGTTGTGCAGAAAAGTGTCCTATAAAACCCAGCCGAAGCAGTACTTCTCTGTCAAGTGATGCTACCAGGCACAGCTAGACACCCAGAGCTGGCACCAACTCACACAACTGTCACTCAAAGTCCCTCATTAGCAGCAGAATGGGACGATGGCACTAACATATAACGTCCACTCAAAGTTACTATTAATCCTAGGGAGGTAGTGCTGAAATTCAAGTTAACTGCTAAGAAAACATCTTCACAGAAATTTTAAAATATCTGGTTACCAGTTCATTTACTTCTTCTTAGCACTTTTAATTTGAAATATGAAAGTTATGTTGGTAGGAAAGAGAAGCAGAGAAAATTGGTATATAATGTGTAGAGTCTAAGAGAACACAATTTGTAATTAAAAAATAAAAAGCAAAATACAATCATCACGAGAATCTTAGAAAGTTTGGACTAATTGAACACTGGCACATGAAAGTAGCATGAAACAAAGTAGTTTGAGTTAAAAATACAGATCATCAGTAGAAATACATATCTAAAGACAGAGACCTTGTAGTAAAGTGAATTTGGCGGGATCCAGGAAGCCTTACGGTAGCAGCAGGTGAGGTGCAAATGGGAGATTAAAGGAACAATGCTAATTCTCACAAATGAAGGAATACCTTAGGAAGGAATAACAAAGTTGGTATTTTCAAGAATTAAATATCCCAATTTTCCTAAGTGCACACATGCATGGTGCCTGGTAAGACTCCACCACCAGGGTGAAGATTTCCATTTGTGTTCATACATAAGTCTACACTACATATGCATGAGGTGAGATTATTTTCAGTTTACCTAAGAAGCTTTTCTGCCCTGTCTTGCACATCTGTTAGAGATGATCTTGAGAACACCCCATACTTGCACACAAAAATCTGAGCAGGCACAGAAATGGGGCATCTGCACGGAAATATACTCCATCAGTTTATATCCTTATGACAACAAAAAAGAACCCTTCCACGAAAAAAAAAAAAAGGAAAGCCAAAGCCAACTGGCTATTAGTATGTCACAAAATACCTATGGAAAAGCAGAGAAAGGACCTGAACACAGAATGGTAGCAACTGAATGAACTAATATTTTCTGATGATTCCAACTAGTCTTTTTTATTAATGCTACCATATAGGGAGCTTTGGGAATTGAGCCCAACTAACAACTAGCTCCCTGTTTAAGATGCATTTTCTTGTCTGCAAACACTTTAATGGATTTACTTTATATTCACAAGCAGGCTACATTTGTCACACTACTAAAATATAGTCTCTTGAATGCAAACATTTAAGAGGAACTGTTTCAAATGATTGTCCCATAGCTCATGTTAAACAAATCTACAAAAGAAGATAATCATTACAACAATCATTCTCACATCACCAATCTTCAGTCTGGCCTTGAATTAACTCTTCTTTCAGCTAGCAACTTGGCCCAGGAAGTTTTTTCTTGTCATGAGCTTTTTGATCTTATTAAGCCTAAAATTAACGGGAGAGGTAGACAACCCTTTGCTCTTTTTAATTTACAATTTTATTTGAGCCTTTCTGGGGAAATGTCCCAGCATTGTATCTATGTTAACTCACAATTTTCCGGGGGCAGTAGGAGAACAATTCATTATAATTTTTGACCCTTGCCCAAAAGGTGTCCCCCAGGTCATTAGGTGCTCCCATCTGGCAGAAGCAATGCTTTCTATTTAAGCCTCTGCTTTTTTAGTACATTGCTTAAACACTTTTAGTTTTTTCAGATTTAGAGTGGACATAAGGAAAGAAAAAATGTTTTACCAAAGAACATGGAAAATGTCAAAGAACAACAAGGAAACACACCTATCAAGCTTTTCTTCATGATCAAATGCAAACCTAAAGTATATTCCCCTTTCATCTGTGAAGTAGGCACTTTCCTAATCCACCGCACAGAACAGTTTCTGACACAGGACACTTTTCTGTGCTGTTTTGGTTGGTAAATCAGATATTCTAAACTATAGCATGCAGAAGTGCAATCTAATTACAGACCATCTCAGCCCAGGGTCCACAGGTAAATCCTGGCTGATTTTCTCTTGGGGTGTGTTATAAAACAGTTCCTGTCAATTCTTGCTACTTCTTTTTATAACAAGGAAAAAATAATTCTGAGGATGAAGAAAAAGAAGACAATATTCCTTTAGGGAAAACAGTGCAAGTTACTTACTGACCTTCAGGCCCCCGTTAGCTTAATTTGACTCCCAAGGGATACCACACACTTCTTGATTCTTTGAATGCCTCCCTCTATCTATAGTTTTAGCCCTCTCCAAGTTAAGATGCTAGTGTCAGGTTTCAACTAGTGCCAAGCTTCATTTGGATTTTTTTATATATACACAGTGCATAATGTCAGCTTTCTAACTCTCCCAACAATGTCCTCGGTTTAGTTTAATTGTCTTGTTGCAGGTGTCAGAACTCAGCTGACAGTTGTTCTTGGAAGTCTTCCCCATTAGAGCAATGAACTCTGATCTCTCTACCATTGCTAACATACAACATGCACGTACTAACGAATACCTTGACAACTGCACTGCCACCATTTGTCTTTTACCTTCCACATTTTGCAAATCTGCATTTACATCATAACCAGAACACCCTGTTCTAAAGGGGAAAAAAAAGTTCATTTATGTCTCTGAATAGTTCAAAAATAGGAACATTTGATTGCACCTCACTGCTCCTTCCCTGCCCTGTGCTAGTTGGGAAATGCATTGCTCATGCTTAACCTATCCAAGGCAATGTTTCCTTTTTCCTCGTACTGAAGTCACTCCTTGCATTTTTCTTTACAACTCACAGCAACAAAAATCTTCCTTACATAATATCCGGTTTTATTACCCAGCTTGAATAGGTTGCCTGCAAGAAAATAGAGGCAGCATGCTGGGATTTTCAAACTGTGTCCATGTTTGCAGTTAACTCATTCAGCCTCAGAGCTCCCACAGCGTGTCTCTGCATAGCCAGCAAGCGCTGCAGCAGCAAAGCCATTTTACACCATCTGAAAATGCCCAGGAGGGAAATTGTTTCATTAAAGTTCATTGTCAAAAATCAACTTTCCAGGGGAAGGGTTATCTGTCTTTACCAAATTCCTTATTACAGCTTGACAGCTGGTGAAAAAAACCTTAGTAAACCATCTTTTCATGTGTGTTTAATGACTGACAGTTTTCCAGAGGGTTGCTTGTGTGTGTGTTTTTTTTTTTTTTTAATTTAGTGTTTATTAGAACTACAAATCACAGCAGGGGTCAATTAGTGCAACTGTAAATGTCTTTATGGTTGTCACCTAGGTTTTATATTGTAAAGTATCGTGTAACATCCTCAACTGCAATATTAGTTGTTTCCTATTAACACATTTTGACCTTCAGGCTACTATCTTTTTTATGAGGAAAGAGCAGGTTTAATTTGCTCCGTGTATTTCCGTGTGTCTGTGCGTGCAGCCATGTGTGTGCACATCCTGCCCTGGCCCTGAGCCCGGTTTCCTGCAGTGCCCACCCCGGGTTCCCGGGACACCCCTGCACAACGCCCCGGGCTCAGGGCTGCGCGGCCACCTTGGCTGCTGTGGGCCCAAGGAGTCGGCTTCATCATCTGCCTCCTCCTTCCCAGCCTTTCTCCTTGTCCTGACACAAACACTTCCACTGTAGCACCCAGGGCGTTCATTTGCCTGCAACTAAATGGTGCCAGCTAATTTCACATTCTTTCTCCAATTACAATTTAGAATTATTCAAAGCACATGATGGGTTTGACTGTTTTCTTTAAAGGATTGAAGGCTTACAATCTTTCATTTCTAGAAGATTTTTGTAGTAACTGCCATAATAAGGAAACTTCCCAATGGCATTAAAATAATAAGACCAAGAATCATGTGTATAAGACAAGCAGAAGCCGATCGCCCATGAGTAATTCCTCAGTGATTTGGACAGAGAGGACCGTACGGGTCAGACTCTGAATTCTGTTTCACTAAGCCTCCAGCCTTCCCTAAGCACTCCCGGTTGGCCCATCTCAGTTATGGAAGAATTCTAGTGAGAAAGAGAAAGGAATTTCATGACTTTCAGCTATTATTTTATGACCTTTAGCTATTATTGAGATTACTGGACTGTATTTTTAAGGACTAGAGACTGGAAGACAGAATCACTTCACATTTAAGTTTCAACAGGTAACAGGATGTAATTCCTAATACAAGCAGCTTTTTTCACATTTTTTAATATATAAATGATATTGGGCCAAGCAATAATCTTCATCTTTGACATTACAATATACTGCAGTAACAGACAGATAGTAGCATTGTTTCAACTATGAATAGGAGTTTAAAATACCAATTAATTCTGTTAACATGGAGCCTAAGAGGAGCAGATGTAGCTGATGTTTCACCCTGTCTTGTTAGAAGACCCAAGAGGAAATCCTTGTCTGAAACAGAGATCAAAAGTTACCTTGTCCCCAGGCATGTGCTGTTGACCCACCCGTGATCTGGGTAACCTTCCGGACAAGGATGTCATTGAAATAGACCCCTACCTACACATGCTCTCGTTTTTTGTTTTGTTTTCACATATATACTTTATCTAAAACAAACAAACAAAAACACATCATCAAAAACTGCATGATCAGTTCTACATGTACTATACCCTTCATTTTTCATATGAATAGTCATACATAAACATTTACTTAAGTAAAGACTTACTTTGTGTGCAAATGACTACTACAATAAAGCACTTAGAGAAAACGATCAGCAGTGTTCTCAGTAAGAACGAAAACATGTTTGATAAATAATTCATTCATACCTACTATGCATAATAATCAGTCTTCTTCAGGCAGTATTTCTTGAATAAAATCCTCAGCCAATAAATTGTCTTGAATATAATATGTGGACCTCTCACAAACTGGTAAAAATCTAAGCTGTCATAAATAAGGGATCAGAGCTTATTAAAAAACAAACTGGTGCAATTTCTAAGTTGTTTTGGTGTTTTTTTTTTCTTTTCACAGAGATCTACTCCAGATTCTACTTATGTATGTCTTGAAAAGCTTTCTCCTTCTGTGCATCCTTCCTAGCTGTAAACCTGCACAGCCCTTGTATACAATCCTGACATTCAAAGAATGTGTCACTGTCGTTCAGGGCTTGCTGAACTACACGAGCTGAAAACAACAGGCAAGACAGGCAGTGCTCTGCTATTTGCAGTGATTACAGCACAGAGTTTTCTCTGAAGAGAAAAAAAAAATCACAATACCTAGGAGGAAACTTCCTAGTCCACAGGATGACTGTGGTGATGAGCATCGGCTTTCATATCTGAGAGAGTACTGGAGACCAACATAGGAGTCCATGTAAATTTGAGCTGTAAATTACTATAAGAAAGAAAGCACTGACTGTAAAAATAGAAGAAATCACAGTGGATCCATCACTAAGGGCGACAACTGCACCAACACTCCAGAAACAGCTCGTAGCTGTCTGGGAGCAGATCATTCTTTGTCATCAGTAGCTGGTGGTCTGAATGTTAGATTTCATTTTTCTTAGCATATTGTTAATTGCCAAAGCAAGAGAATCATCTCTGCTTTATCCATTATGCACTAGAGTTTACATGGGTTTATTTTCTTCAGCAGTACTGATATAAGAAAAAGCACTCCCCAAGGAAAAGAATCACATATACAGTTTGCACAGAGCAAACATACATCTTTTATATGTTCAAAAAGCGTATCTCAAAGCAGGCTGAAATCAACTGGTCCTTCAACTGACTTAGCAGGCTTTGAGCTAATCCAAGATTCAGCTGGAAGCAGCATGAGCTTTTTGACACAGCTCACAACACACAATGCTCAGCACCCTAATGGGGCCTGCTGGGGCTCGGCGACAGACACGGAGCGGGACTGGGGTGTCACGGCTGACTGACAGCTACAGGAACAGGCTGCGAGAGCCACCAAGGGTCCATTGCACACACAGGTGGCAACTGGACTATCCATAAAACATACACAGAGACAGCATAGGAAAAATAAAGCACAGTCAGGGCTGCAAGCGACAAGTTTCAGTTTAAGCATTTTAACAACGTCTGAAACGTTATGTACTTTTTTTTACAGTATAGTTTATAATTACAACCTTTAAGTGCTTTAATTAAGCTATTCCCAAGGCCTTTGTAATGGTTAAGGGCCCTATGCCACTAAGTTCAACCTCTGAGCAATGTGAGAAATGCCATTAACTGCCCTGTAAGCATTTCAGGAGTGGTAACATCTTAGGGGAGAGCATGAACTTTTTAAGCTGCATGAGATAGGAAGGTGGAAGTCTCTTTGGCACATCCAAGAGACATCAGAGAAATCTGTTTTTTAAAAAGGCTAAGTCATTTGAACATAAGCAGTCAAACCGTGCTACAAAAATGCCCTAATCTGGAAGCAGGAGACACTGATAACAAGAGAGCCAGTGAGGATGAACTGGAGAGACCTCTCTAAAGATGGGAGGAACCTGCAGAGAGGCTGCCCTGAGAGCTTCTGACCAGATGCTGGTAATTTCACACTGTGCGAAGCAGACTTGCGTTTCTGTAGGCGGGAAAATATTAGCATGTTGCAATCAACAAATTAGAAGTCCTATGGAATGTAGGAAATCATTGGAATTATAAAATTTAATAAACCAATTTTTGAAATATACAGAGTACTATGAAACCTCTTTTGTCATGAACACACAAACTCTTACAACTAAATGCAAATCTAATTTCACTGTGGCATATTAACACAGATGATCTAAGCCCTTGACTGTCCAGCCCATAATTGAATTATTACAGGTACACAATTTCTTAACATTGTGGAAAATATCTTTTGACATGATTGATTAACCAGTCAATACACCAGAGGAGACAAGGATTGTTTTGGAAGGATTTCAGAGCACCCAGTCACTGACTACACCTCTACTGCCTTATGAACTGAAATTAATTTTAGTACTTCTTAACTGTTAATACACCGAGCATGTATGATATGAACAAATGCTTTTGCATCATTCAATTATCCCAGAAGGCAAATAAGGGAAGCCAGATATTTAAATGAAATAATAAACAGAATTGGAAATACCATCTACACGTTCTCCCCACAGGCCCCATGAACCGCAGCTCCAAGGCTGGAAGGAAACGGCTGCCAAGGAAGCAGCGGAGGAAGCGCAAGGACGAACGCTGTCACGCCTGGGGCTACACAAGACGTATGAGCCCCAAGTGACAAGCTGACTAAAAAGATGCAGACAGGTGAAGAGGAGAACTCCCAAACATTAAGGCAATTTTGTCGAGTTCAGAGAAAGGACTTTCACAGGTACACTGCAAGTACAATTTGTGATGCTGCCTCTGTGCATGCGTGACCTGCTTCACAGGAACGCACACCTTGGTTTTACACGTTCTGCTCACTAAGAAAAGTCATCCTGTGACTGGAATTGTGGCAAAGCTTAGAGGTTTCATTGTTTAAGATACTTTATTTTGTGATGTCCTTGCTTATCATTGTTTGACCTTGCTTTCTACCCACATATTTAGCTTTATTTTTACAAAATGCAAATGACCAAAGGTTTCCCTATCTGTGGCATTTACTTTGGCAGTGTAAGAAAAGCACAGTGTTAAGAGAAACTTTTTTTTGATGTGAGACTAAGTGAAAAAGAAAGCAGAGATTTAGGATCCAGGCAAACCTGCTATCTTTCTACCACTGCCAGATACGTGGTTGCAGTTATCTATCTCTGCACAAGACAGAGATTATGTGGGACTGGTTCTAATAGTAAAATTAAGTTTCAGACTGTCACATAAAGCTTTGTTATATTGCTACCATTCTTCTACCTGGGATGACAGCCGATATTCTTGCTCTCCGGTCTGGGGAGTTCTTTACTCTGAATGCATTTGCCAGATATAACAATTGTTCTCCAAGGGCTTGAACAGACTATTTTAAAATGGTCTTCTTTTTATCCCTTCAGTTTAGTTCTGAGGCTTCAAAAAATAAAGTACAGAAGACAAGATAGCTGGGAAACATAGGCTACATCACAAGATCTAATTTTGACTACAAATAAAAGCAGAAATTGTCTCTCCAGATGGTGAAGATAGTCTCTGCATCCCCACAGAGCACGAACAGACCTGCCTCTCTGTGACGAGGCTTCAGCCTTCCGACTGTGGCAGAACTAGCGGGAGGTGGAACAACACCTTGAGCTGCCCACCAAGGCTTCCACCACCTTGTCCAAGCCCTCAGGTCCATAGCAAGACAAGCAGGCTCCTCAGGTCCTCCCCGCTCAGTTAGCACAAGTTATTTATATAGTTATGTTAAACTAGCACCCATCTTTTATCGGTATTTGGAGACGCAGAGAGCAAGCAGGCCAGCTGCTCCTGAGGCACGTGGGGTTGTGCTGCTGTGCCCCGTCCTCGTGCAAGGGGCCACCCGCCCTGCTCCCCGGCACAGCGCCCGCCTGCCTCCTGCCCTCCCGCTGCAGACTGCAAGGCACTTCCAGACTGCAAACACCACAAACCTGAAAGAATTCCCATGCATTTTAATAAGGTGAGATACTCTACAGCACTTCACAACAGCACATAGGAAGAACACAAAAATTCTTTGATAGGATAGACCTGTATTTTTCAACTTTTTTCTTTTTTTTCTTTTTTTTTTTTTTGAGTGGTTTCTACAGAGTTCTCTGTAGCTATGTTAAAAAAATAAATAAGAAAAAGAGAGAGGGAGAGAAAAAGGAAATTCTATAGAAGTATCAATAAGAGGATAAGAGTGAATGTCGGCACTGCCTGACAAAAGCCAATAGGATATTTATGAGGACAGCTCTGATACAGACACAATTATTTTGGTTATTTCCACCAAGAACTCTGGATAGAAAAAAATAAAAACTATCGTATGCTGGACTTTACAAAGGATTTAAGCTTCACTTACTACTGAATTTCCTGGGATATAGGTATCTTATTGAAAATCCTAGGACCAAAATGCATGGAGATAAACATTTTAAAAGGGACCTGAATGTACTTTTATCCTTTTTCACTAGCTTGAGAAACTTCTTAGATTGTTAGAGTTTGTGCTCTCTGAAGAGGTTGTGCTTGCACAATAACTGCTACTCAAATGCCACAGGTAAATCATGATTCTGGACATCATATTAGGAGCACTACTCTAATTGAAGTTAGCATGAAAATTATTTTCTCTTGCCATCACAAAAGAAAATAACAGAGGAGACGCATTTCAAAAACAACTATTGCCTGAAAATAGAAGGGTGATCTGACCCTGTCAGCAATTTCATTCACTCCCCATAGTGTATTTTTAGCTATGCATCTACAAACAAAAAGGCAGTTCCTAATTCCACCCTTGCAGGTTTTTTATATCTGTTATAATTTTATTATACCTACAATTTCATTACACCAGTGTATTGGGGATTTTTGTTATGAAAGCAATTGCTTTTTTGACCAGTATGAACTATGTATAAAAACACTATTGTAGAAATCAAACAAGAACTTGATAACATAATCCTTTCTATAATGTTTTCTTTTCCCCTCAAAACGAACGTGGTTTTGCTGATCCACCTTCCGAGCAGCGAACCATTACAGCACCCAGGTTCCCAGGGCCAGGCACATTCACAGCCGGGTTGGAATCAGGGGCTCTCTCCCCGTCAGCATCAGGCAAAACCCTTAGAGCATCCATGTCAACTCCAGCAGATTTGCCTGGGCAATGAGCAGCAGTGACCGCTAGATTTGTCCCTGAAAGAATACTTCTAATCCTCCAGAAAGTCACTATGCAAGACTTACCTTAAGGGATGGCCAGTAAGTACATGGGTAGAAATACAAGGCTTGTACTTCTTAGGAATCTGAAAGCTTTTAACTCAAATGCAGTTTATCTTACAAAGAGTACCTTTTAATTTATATATGCATTGGAATATGTATATGTTTGAAAGTATTTTTCAAAATAAACACTCTCATTCTGAGCAAGAATTTCAGTAGACTGCATTTGAGAAAGGGCATAATATTCCTAATAGATGTCGCTCAAATTGCCACTATGCGTTCGAGTGTAAGGCTACTGGAGATAAATTTTACTGAATTTTAGAAAACTTCTTTGTAAATGAAACTGACACTTTCCAGTTAATTGCATTTACAAGAAATTACTTATTTCATATTCTAGGATACTTAAAAGGATTTCATTCAGCATCATACTGAATGTGGTATATTATGTAAATCTTGCAGCTGTCTAACAAATCCATCACCCTGCCTGGCTCCGTACTAGGTGAGTGGTGATGCAGAGCAGGCTGTCAGGCGTTCTTCAAAAAGGACTAGTCCTTTTAATAGTTTTGGCTCCAAATCATAATTAATATTTAATTTAGCATGTTGGACATAAAATTAAGAAAACCATGTCACACTGATTTGGATTAAGCAGTGGGGTATTTATTCTTTAAAACAGAAGGAACACTACATATACTATTTCAGAAACAGAACACAAAGAAAAGGATGAGCCCTACATTCCCTCACTCCTTTCACCTGCCCCTCCTTTCTTGTATTCCCCTCTTCCAGAAAAACCCAAATCAAGAAAAAGAAAGTGTCATTAAATTAGGAATTCGCACAGAAGGCAGACGAGTGTCTAAATTCCATACAGAACCTCGCCAAAGGAGCCAATTTATAGTTTGGGTGAAAAATGACAGTTAACAACCTTTAAAAGAAGGAGCAGAAAATAGCGAGTGTCATAACTTTGAACGCAATAGCCAGGTTTTTCTCCCCGATTTCAACACCTGGGTTGCGGAGTGCCCGTAGCCATAGCAACGCACCCAGCCTGCCACGGCGCGGGCCCGGCCGCCAGCGCGCGGGCTGCCACGTCCACTGCCGGCGCAGGCCGCAGCCTTCCTCCTAGCAGCCCTCCTCTGCCTCCCTGCACATATCAGAGCCCTTTGCTTATCAGCTAGATCACTAACAACATTTTTGGAAATTTAACGGCACACTTTCCCCTTCTAGTCACCAGGAGAACCTGACTTTTTCCTAAAATGCAAAGCCGTGGTCCTCTCCCCGTCCTCCCCTGCTTCTGGCAGGTGCAAAAGGAGTCCTGCTCCTGATGGATGCAGCTACACATTTGCAGTTAAACAAGACACATACAAAACCAAATATTTCAACCTCAAAATAGCTATGGAATTGTGTAACAATGATGGGCAAAAAATGCAAGTAAAAATAAAAAGGATGGCAAGCTGTTGGAGGGGCGGAGGGAAGTAGAGGAAATGGCATTTATCACGCTTAAAGACAGTAGATTACTGCTGCAGATATTGCCAGACCCATAACACGCAGGTAACCTCCATGCTTCCCCAGGAACAAAACAACTGCATCAGAATGGTTCCTCGTGCATAAAACACACTCTCCAACACCACCGTTGTTTAATTTAACACCTGAACTTCACTCAATAGCAGTAATAATAAGCTGCAGGATTAAGAAGGTGCTCCACCCAGGATCGTTCCAAAAGATCAAAATAGAAATAGAACAAATCAATCAATATTTAGTAACTTGTCAATTTCATAGCAACTCTGTAATTAATTACCCCACAGCTAGCCACAGAAATCCTTAGTAACTACTGCTATGCTTTTACAAACACACAGAGAGTAAAAGCTCAGTTACCTGATTGAACAGCACAGTCTACAGCAACATGGTAAATGAAGCACAATAAAAGTTTGGTTTCTTCTACATGAAAGAGGGTTAAGCTCAACTGATTTACTTCACATGTTCCCGACGCAAGAGCATGTGCACAGACACCACGGCCCAGCTGAGGGGTGTTAAAGCATTAAGCCCCTCTCACCTGCTCACACCACGTCACTTCACAGCCTGCCCAAGGCCACTGAGGGCCATGGTTTAAGCAAACATTGAAAAGACCCCAGCCCATAGACAGCTCCTTTTGTAATATTTTCAAAGTATTTTTCTCTTCTGATTGAGAAAACATCATTTTTTTTCTTTTAAAGACCACAGGTAAGCATATTATGGTCTAATGTGTAAAGGATGGAGTGTTCAGTACCTCCACTCAGCATATGTGGTGCAAACAGAACACCCTTCTATCAATCATTCTTAAAGGTGTTCTGTGTTACCAGAAGATGGATGAAATGAATGGATCCTCAAAAACAGGATCTGCTGTTATCTTTGGCAGAAGTTACAAACCTTAGAGAAGGGCACGTGCAGGGACTTGGACAGGCAGCCCCTTCTCAAGTGATGATCAGGACAACATACTCTGTGGTACAGCTTCAGTCATAAACCAAGTCAGCAAAGAAGATGCAGCCTGAAACAGAAACCTTGTTTCTTAATTACTGAAATCTTTCATTCTTTAACGGGAGCACCCAAGGAATTGTTAAAATATGTTGAATTCATCTTAGAAATTTGAGAGGAATTGCCTCAAGCAGCTTGTTGGCAGAAAACTAATCACAGTTTATCTGTGACACAAATAAGACTGTGGAGTGAAAAAGGTTTTACAAGCAGTGGAACCTGGCCCAAACTGCAGTGACACACAAGCTGAGGCTCCCCTCGTGCTTAGCCGTTCATCCTTCCCGTCCCCACGTTGCAGGTCCCCTGTGAGAGCACAAGTGTTCAGACCCAGAGCAGCGTCTCGTATCCTTTATTTAACAGTCAGCACAAATGGATAGAGGGAAGGAAAAGCTTCCTCCAGTGGCAGGATTATATTACCTTTAAGAGCTCATGAAACTACAACATATACTTAACATTTCAAATAGTCTGAATAGGTGTCTTCTGCAAATTATAATAAGCACTAAAAATGTCACAGGGTGTAACGATCATGACATCTGCTATAGTTACACCACTGTGTTGGCAAAACAGTTGGCTCTAGAGAGAGAGTTCCTAGTTCCCAAATAAAATAAAGCAGTATCTGTGAAAGCATTTTAATATACCCACATACTCCAAATACATTATTATATTGCATTAATTTGCTCATGTCTGATTAAAGTAGACCTTGACTAAGATGCTTGAAATGGCAACATTTCCAATATGAAAATGTCCTAAGAGGGTAGTCTTGATTTACAGCTTGTATTTTCAGCGGTACCAATAGTCCTAAATCAATACATATGTGAAAAGCTCATCCTGCCTTCGGGTATTAGGCAGGGGGTCAATTCTGGCTTCTCTGTGATGTAGTTCAGATGCACAATTTATAATGATAGCTCTGCTTATAGAATTCTATGAACAATAGCTATAGGCTCCATTAGCTATATGTTTGCAACTGAAAATTGTATTTAGTCAATAATACAGTGATATAATTTCTACTAGGTTCTGGACAAGAACAGTATAGGAGAGATTTTTTTTTTCCTGTAGCTCTTCTTTAAAGTGTACAGGAAAAGTGAAAAACGGGGATATTTTAAGGCAAAATCACTTGGTAAGGTAAGATCACTTTGAAGGACAATTACCAACTTTCTTTTTTACAACTTTCTTTGACTTGTGAAAAAAAAAATGGCAGCCTCTGAACAGAAGCACCTACCTATGGGTTAGGTATATTAAATTTGAATACTCTGTAGTTTGTTTATTAATATTTAAATGATTTCAATCCAGTTGTCTTCATAAAAGTATTAGAGCTTCTGAGGGGTATTAAAAATCAAAAATGAGTTATATGAGCAAAAAGCCTGAGTATAACATTCTGTAATAGAAAGGTAGAAATTAAAAATGGAGATACTGGATAGTATGCACCTAGACTGAGCTGAACAGAGCAGTTTATCTCCTATTTTATTGTACTTCTCCCTTGTGATAATTTCCACTCTCTAAACAGCTGGCTTACAGAAGTCCGTAATCTCTGATTTTGATGCTATACATGCTGACAGGATATGACAAAGTACTTTGCACACCTGTAGCAAGCAATTGCTCTATTTCTTCTTTGACTAGACGTACCTTATTTCTTTATTTCCTGCCAATTGTATTAGCACAAATGACATTAACAAGTCATTCAACAGTTGCAAAAAGTCTCTCAATTTAGATTTCAATAAAAGCTGAAATGGATGATATTAACAACATGATTTCTAACTAGAGCATTTTGGCTTTGTGAATTCAAACAAGTTAAAAAATTAGCAGCCGAAGCTGTTGCTCGAGGTAGCTGTCAACTATATACCAGAATAAAAAGAGTAGGTGAATTGTTTCTTATTTGAAGCAGTTGAACACTAATGCACTTCCACCTGTTAGAATATTAATAATGTTGTTAAAAATATGATGTGCCTGCCTCAGCGCAGATTTCACCAGCCTATGCATGTTCTTATCCATCAGAAAAAAACTTTTTTTTTTAGCTACTAAAAGAAATACCAAAAAGATAGAGAAAGAGAGAATACAACCCAAAGACTTGCATTAGACTGTGAAAATCCAGTCTTGACTCATTTACCATCGGACTACATATATATTGAAGAATATATAAAATGCCAACATCACATCAGGAAATGGATTGTACTAAATGACCTCACAGGACTTTTCCATCTGTGCTACTATTAATGTGATACAGCCACTCTGAAATGGAGCTGGCAATGAAATAGGATGTTACCAAAGAGATGATGGATAAGAAGAGAGTAGATAATGGTGATAGAAACAATTACTTGGTGTAATAAGCAGGACATATTGTAAAAGCATTATGATGTAATGAGAGCAAGATAAATTGATGCTCCTAAAAGTCAAATTATTAGATTTGTAGAACAGAAAAAGTAACATGACACAAAAGCTTTTCAAGCTGAGCAAATAAATCACATTGAGTATTTTACCTTATGCTTTGCTTATAAGACATTCTCCAAACTGATTATACTCCAGATTCTTCACTTAAAATTCCTTATTTAGATCATTTTGCACTAGAAACTGCCTATGTGAATTGGCTGAAAGATTTGGCTGTATTAGATATATGAAATTGACAGTGTTTTTTAGATTACATGAACTAGTAACAAAATCCATTCAGTATGTTCTCCTCCTTCATAAGTCAAACAATATTTACAGAACAATGCATTAAAGTCTTGGAAAAACATATATGGAACAGACAGTTCTGTTTAATCTTATTGCCTCTGGAAAGACTGAAAGTAGACTTAGACTTTGCCACTTCTCATAAAAATAATCAAATCCATTATGTAAGAGCTTGAAACCTAACTTTGTGAACATGTGCTTCAGTGAAAATTGTGTTTCTCATATTACTAAAAAAAGAGACAAAATACAATTCGTTCAAAACAGTGTGGGTGGAAAGCACTGAAATATTTCCACACATTTTTTCTAAGGAAGGAACTGAGGGAATAGGAGGAACAATAGGACAAAACGAGCCAGTAAGTAGATCTGGTAAGAGGGCACGGAGACCAAGGTTTGTGCTGAGGGACCAGACCCTGCTGGAGCAGGACCCTACAGGAGCTTCTGGATTATTTATTCAGCAGCTTCTTCAGCAACCTGTACTATTATAAAACATTTAGCTTGCATAACTTTATGCCTAGGCATATTAAAAGGTGAACTAGACTACCACTTGTTCCCTGAGGGAGACTTGAAAAGGAAAGGGCTTGTAATACATTTTGATAATCGCAAGCATATTTGGTCTACATAACAGATGCATCGGGGACAAGCCCTTTTTTGGATAACAAGTAATTTGGGATAATTGAGGTTCAGAGGGCTACAGTGACTGTGTGTGTTCGAGAGCCCCGGGTAAAGCCCGTGAGCGAGCTGTGCAGCACTCGTGTGGAGCGGACACGCTGCACGACAACAAACAGGGCAAAATTTAATCATATTCAGCACAAGTCCATCTTGAGGAAGCCGCAGGTCTAGCAAGGTCACTCGAGTGACACTGTTGACAGCCGTGCGGCCCGCTCACGGCCTCATCTGGGGAAACACCGTGTTATTTCTCACACGGGCCGCAAGTCTTGCCCTTGATCGTTTTCCTGACACGGTGCCCTCAATCATTTGCCCTGTCAGCGGTTTAAGGCACCTCAGCGGGGAGCCGCGCGGGAAGCGGCCAGCGCTCACCTCCGCCCCCGGCGCTGCCAGCAAGGTCAAGCCAGAGGGAAAGCAAATGATTTCAGAACTCTTATTTCCAACGCCTTAAACCCTAGCGCTGCTCTGCACCGCCAACACCTGCGCATGCTGGCTAAGAGCCGGGAAAGCAGAGACCACTTTAAAAAAGAACAAATTCCAGTGGTCACCTCCTCTGCCGCCTTTGCACCAGCACCCAAGCCACGGAGGAGGGACGCAGGGAGCGCTGCCTGGGAAAACTCCTGCGGCTGCAAAGTCACTTGTGCAGCGGCTGCCCCTCTAACCCCACACACCTCGGCCATCCTGCACAGTGACAACCGCCTTTGCAGGCGCAGAGGCCTCTCGTCACAGATGAGAGCAAAATTATACATTATTAAAGTCAGAGTGATTTATTTTTAGCTTCTCTGTTTGAAATTATTATTTGTTTACTCTCTGCAAAATGTGCTATGGCTGACATGACAATTTTGAAACAGTACTATTTTCATCCTCAGCTACAAAGTAAGATCAAATTAATGTTCCAAGAATGACTCTATGATTGTGTGGATGTATCTTTTTTCAAGAAACTTGCTTTGGTAATGTTTGGGGCCCGTCTGCTTTTGCTTTTCTTGAGAGACAGATTTTAATTGGCGTGAACGTTCATAGAATTGAACATCAAAGATGTTATGAGAAGAAACTTGTGGGCAATTAATTTCACATCCATAATGAAGTTTGTTCACAGCAGAAGCGTTTTAAGTGTTCATTCACCCTGGGATAAGAAACAATGTAATACATCCAACCAATCACAGCTAAAACCACATCTTGATGGTATCTAACAAAACGAAATGTTTGCATAATCAATCTTCCATTAATTCATGACATGAAAAAATATCCTAAGAAATAAAAAATTAAATACTCCTGAGCAACAGAGGCTCAATCGACACCCATGGCTAAGAACAAAGTTAAGTGGTACAACCACGTGCTGCATACAGGAGTTTTCTCTCTGATGTTTCAGCACTGGACACAACATACTAATCACTTGACAGATAATGTACAGGACTGTCAAGTACCTGCACTTTCAGGTTCAGTACACACTAAGTGCCTTTATAGCTGGCGATCTGGCAGTTATGAGGTCGTCTGCAGAATTGCTAAGGACCAGCGATTTGATATTGCTCTGATTTAAAAATTAATCTATGATGAAATACAACCATATAAGTGAAAATGAGAAGTTTAAAACGTTATCTATACTTAAGCTTGCTGTGGCCTACCAAGAACAGCCCAGTTTTATGAGCAAACATTATATCAGCTATTCACATCAACTATAACATCTTGATCTGCTTTTTAAAGCAATTTGTAATAAGTGATTTTGCTCACTCATTTGATTTCAAACTGCATTCTACCTAAGATAAATTTCTGCATTTCTAACAAATTTTACATTTAAATTTTAAGACAATTTATCAACATCTGAAAACTTGATGTTTTCTGACAAATCCACATTTCAAGCCTCAAACTGTTGGTTTTCTCTTTTCTCCTGCACTCAGCGATTCAGAATTCGGTGGGAGGTCCAGCCGCTCAGTGCCATGTGTTGGTCAGAATATATGACCACAACGCTGCACTGCTTTGAGGTTACTTCAACCTAAGGAGATAGGTAAAACAGGATACCTATCTAAAGACTACATGTGCAGTACATTTTTAAACACATAAATGTATTAGAAGAGTAAATGACAGACCTATACAGAGATTGTACCGCCTGTATCACCTTTTCATGCAATACATCTTGCTCTGCTAGGTATGACCAGGACCAGCTCGCCATCTACATTACGGGCCACTGTTTCCTGTAGCCTGTAGTATTCTCTGGATTTGGGCAGAGATCAGACTGTACATGACCCACAGATGATAAACACTTGTTACACTTCAACTTGCACCTAGACAACTACACCTTGATTCTCTAACATCTAGTCAGTAGTAAAAAATTTCAGTAGCTACATATAATTACATCTGATCACATCCCTAAATCTAAATGCTTCCAGATAGATTCTACTCATGTCTTTGGCTTTGCGACCATTTGTGATTTGAGATTCACCATCTTCAGGAAAATTGTACCCTGGAATTTGTCAATCGCGGTTGTCAGTTTCTGTCAGTGTGACTACTAACAACCACAAAGTAAAATACAAATCCAGCTGGGTTAAAAGGCTTCAGAGCACGTTCAAATCTTGCATTTCATTCCTTTACCCAATCAGAATACCAACAGCATGTCTAACAGCTTGAACAGCATTTTCTTGGTCCAAAATAACTTTGCATCCAGGCAGTGCTCTTCATTCATTCTGCAAATCTGTGCCTGTCACTTAATGTTTCCAAAACACCTAATATTTTGCTCCACACTTCGCTTATTACTTGGAGGTATCTGCATTCCAATAGGGATAGCAAAATTACTCAAAGTCTGGAAAGCCCACATGGATTTTTCTTTTCCAGAGCTTTATATTCAATTTTTACCAACTTATTCATTGGGAAATCTACTTCACTAATTAAACTTAAATATTATTTACTATTATTTTTTATCCCCTGATGGGATAAAAAGATGAGTGTGTTTGGCATTAGACCACAAAAATTTAGGCATCAGGTTTTCAACTTAAAGAAGGTTGTAAATTAGTGCACAAGTTCAGATGACAGGAATACATGCAGTGTAGTCACACACACTTTAAATTCAGTGCTACTGGCAACTTGGGCAAGTTTATTGAAAGAACGGGATTATACCAGACTGTGGCTTTATTTACTTATTTCAAGACGGTCATAAGAAAAAGAAAAAGTACTCCCTGCTAAATATATTAGAATTGATGCCTTCATTTTGTTTACATTAGAAAATAAGATCTGACAAATATTATAGCTTTCAACACTTTCCTCTACAGTTTGTCTTTTAAGCCCCTGCAATGTAGACAACTTAATGAGCTTGGGCAGGTAGGGGGAGAAGGGTTTCTCTCTGAACTGTAAGGATCAGCAAACAAAAAAATGCACAGGTCAAAAGACCTTTAAATGGTTGATTTTTTTTTTTCTCCAATTACACACTTAAAAGTACAGTGCAAATACCTTTTGGTACTTTAAACAGCAGGAGCACACTCTGCACGGCCAAAGTCGGAACAGGTTGTTATGACTTGCTGAGGAAATGACAGGATATGACAAAACCATCAACTTCCTTGACTGATTCTACACTCGCGCTCCCTCTATGTATACGTAGTTCATCTTACACTGGAAAAAGAACATATTTCTGTGACATCATTTTCCACTAGCAAACACTTATTTGCTGGAAGGTCTTTTCTATATTAAAAATATGAGCACAAATACAAAAAAAACCCTGAAGCAGTTTGACACTATTATAAAAATCGATTTTAATATGTATTTGCAGTAAGATTTTAAATTCTTTCTCTACTGCTGTTTTCAATGACTACTAACACTTCCAGGCATGGAGGCACTCATTCAGACTAATGGACAAAGCAATTTTATAGATTAGAGTGACGTATTTTTGACAACTAGAATAATCCAGAATCATTAATGCTAACTCTCTGAATGCTAAGAGAAGTGATAATGATTTATCATGCACTGTAGCAGCATGGTTACCCAACCTTCAGTCAGGTCACATTTATCCAAGGGAGGAAACTCGGCAGCCATAGATTACAAATACTTAATAATGTCAGTTCTCCAAAAGCTCACCATGCTGCTTTATATTCAGGCAGTATTTTTTTCATCTTCCATCTCCTCAGATCACTGTTGCATTTCAAAGAATTGTTTTTAATTTGTTAAAGAAATTAAAAATAAATTGTGCATGCCACGTAATTCAGGATTTAACAGCAGTATCACTGGTAAATTGCCACTTTTTAAGGATGGATAAATCTTAGAATGCACAAGATTTCCCCTGTTCTGCTGGTCCAACTTCAGGGTAGTCAGTTGACTGCCACACAGAAAAATGATTTCACCCATATCATTTTAATGCAAACTCAGTAAAGTGTAAAAGTAAAGAAAGTAAACTCAGTATCTTTGGTGGAAAGGTTACTGTGAAGTCTGTCTTAAAGCACGAAATAGCACTTGCACTTACGGTATGAAAAATCTAAACCGAGTCCAGCTCCTTAAAAGAAATTTATTTTAACCTTATCTCAGAAAAGGGCAACTGAGCAGTTTCCTACTGCAGCATAAACTTTACATAAAAATGATTCTATCTATGAGTGCTAATCAAATGTCAGTTGTATATGATCAGAGGACATTATGAAGGCTTGCCTCTATGGAAACTGAGATCAGTTTTGTTATCTTCAAGCCATGGTTATGAATAATATATTGTCCCATGTGCATATAGCAGTGATAGATGCACTGATTAATCTGTTTCTCTTCTTATGCCATAAAAGGCCAGGAACCAAAAATACATTCTAAAGGCCTCTTTCTCCATGCAGTTAAGTAAAGCTATTTCAGCTCTCATTCATAGATCTCTACAGTCACTATACAGATAAAGGGTATCCATACAGTTTTCATATTGAAAAGTATTGCATTCCTAATTATTATCCAAATCCTACACTTGTTTTGCACATTATGAGTATCAAGACCCCAATGTGTCTTCATCAAACAGATCTGGATACAGGATCTACATTAACTGCCATTTAATGCTCACATGAGGAGTGGCTTGAAAAAGGGCATGGAAAGTGTTTTAGAGCAATTCGTTATTATTTAATCATTAGATTCCTTTTAAAATACATTTTCCCCTTCTGAATTCTGATTTATATCCACAAAGAATATAAACATGGAGCTTAAGGCAATACACTCTCTTTTTCCTTAAGTAAAGATAACTTTATCTTGCTGTCTTACCAGTGGGTGGTGAAGGAAAGGCTAGCACAGGAATGGAGATTTTTGGAAATACTGCCCTTTTGCCTGTAGCTGACAGATTATACTCTGGGCTACGATTTACCAAGGACCACATGTTACACAGTTGTGCTTTCGCAGCTGTCATCGTCTCCTCACCACTATTCCTAAATCCTCTAGCATGAACTCACTGCACCACGTCTTTGTACTCTTTGATTATCATGTCTCATACGTATCTACCCACTCTTGCTTCTCTCATTGGTTTTCTGCCTCTGCTACAGAATGTTAGATGACATTAACAACCTGTAGAGTCAGATGTTATTTTAGATAGAGCTTAGTAAAAGGGATAGCACTGTTAGTCTCACCTCCCCCTATCACCACATTTCACATTCAGAGAACAACGGCTCTACATAGTATCCTTGCAGAAAAAGATTAAGTCTTCTCCAATTGCCTTCTGTTTTATTATTGTGACCTACAACCCTCATCCTAGGTAAGGATATTAAATATTCTTCTGGCCCTAAAGAGCTGCTAAATAAATCAGCTAATATATTTTCATTTTAAAAATTATCAACAGATATGTACTTCCCTTTAGGAAATTAATGCTTTGAGGAACAGCATTTGATCACATATATTGGGTTTATCCTCATGATGGTGCATTAGCTTCAGGAGAGCTATTCCAGATGCACAACACCACAGGATCAGGATCCACTCCTAAGTCCTCTGCCGATGTGAAGAGAAGCTAAAAGAGAACCAGCCTAGAATAAGCCTCAACCTAATTCTTCATAGCTGCAAGGAAATATGACCATGTACCCCGAGTGCCTCAACTGTCTGGACTACAACAGCGCCTCGGTGAAGCTTTCTGTAAACATCAAAGTCTTGTACATAACAGTCAGCAGCACAAGCCCAGAGCAGGAGGGCGGGTGCACGTCTGCTGCCAGCACCTGATGCCTGACCAAGTGTGCGGGTTAACTGAGGTCAACCCGAGGTAGCGTGTGGGGAACCTGAGGGTTAGAGATAACTGTCTGGGATAGAGTTCATGCAGACTTGGAGAGATAAGCATCAGGAGCGATCGATACCACAAAAGCAAAACTGCAAGAGTTAAGAAATCATACAGCAGCAGCCTAAAAAAAAAAAAAGAAAAAAAAAAGAAAAAAAAAATCAATCCTTTTTTTTTCCCCCCATCCAACAAACTACTAGCAAGATTATATTTGGCTCAATGTCACTCAGGCTCTTCAAATCACTAGAGTCTCTTGGACCTTATATCATACCAATTGCTCCTACAGTCTCATCTCCTCCCCTCTTTTCTCTAAAAAGCTAGAAAGCTACCAAACCAGAACCAAGTCTAACTCACTTTTCTTCTTCTGTATCATGAGTTTTACACTGCCCTTCATCTAGAGCTCTCACCACAAAACATGCTGGCCTGAAGCTTAGACCCATTTTCATATGGCCAGGACTACCTAGCAAATACATTTTATATTATTAAGTTTTCCTCCGAGTCTGTCACTGTCTTTTTTCAAGTAGATCAGCCATTTTCATAGTGTCAAATTAGGCAGTCACAATACAGACTGTGAAAATGCACTGTGCCCTAAGAACACCAAGTGGCTTGGTGAAATTAGCACTCTGTTTTCAGAACAGTTACTAATATAATGTGAGACCTACAAAAATATTCATCCTATGCTCTTTAATTTCCCCTTTTCTATCTCATTCACATGATTTAACAAAACTTAATAAAAAGATTTATAGATGTTATTAGAATACCTGGATAAACAGGACTGTAGGACAGTAGGAGTAAAATGTGTTGAAAAAATAACACACCAGTGGTATTCTCTATACTCTCTATATAAACAAATAGTTGCTGAAAAATATTTTAAGTGCTTCAGCATAATCAAAAAGTTCAGCACTAAAGCTGACTCGGATAGCCGGGGTTCAGGTTGGACTCCCATCTCCACGGACAGAACCTCCCACAGACCCGCGGATACCCGCGTTGGTGCTCGAGGAACACAGGGAAACACCCCACGTCCCGCCTGAGGAACGCACACGTGTAAAACGGCCCCGTTAAGCCCCGTGTGGGCTTAACACCCACATTCACTGACGAGACGCATCAAAAAGGTCTCAAAATCCACAAAGCTGGTGGCACTCGTGCCCCAAGCTGCCTCAGAAGACCACGCAGCTCCCAGCTGCGGCAGAGCCCTTTTGCTGATTTTGTCTCAACATTACAGATTACATAGTCTATAACGAACCAGGTAATAGAGCACTCTGAAGACATACCTAGAAGATGGAAAGGTGGTTTGTTGACTCACCAGAGCATTGTTTTGCTATATAATTATATAAACAATTATGTTCCTGAACCAAATGAAAAAAAAAGGCAAAAATCTGAAAGAACTTCTTACCACACCCAGATAATCATGCTCAGCACTCATTAATCATCTAATCATCTTAAAGAAGCCATTTAACTCAGCTCAACTAGCCTGTATCTCCCACATAGGAAAAAAAAAAAAGTTTGCAGAGATAATTTTAAGTGGAAAAAAAAAACAATAAAAATATTTTATACTCTGCATACAAATAAAACTCCCTATCAGACTATTTATCTAGCTTCAGTTTGCTTCCTCACTGCCATCCAGAGCTCATTACACACATTTTGTAGAATCCTTTATTGAACTGATAGTGCTCAACTGCACGCTCTGAGCTATTACGTTATATAAATGGTGTCTTTCTCTAAACTACATGTAACAACAATTCCTATGCCATTCATTCAGACATCAGATATTCACTGCAGAAATTTAGAGGAGTGAGGTCCTGCAGTGCTCGGGACAGGCCACTGCTTCCCAGACACACTCTCCCATGGGCAAATGCCTGGGCCCAAGACCTGCACTGAGGTGGAACTGTCAGAACCATCGTTTTATCCCAGACTTTCCTCCAACAACACTCACTGCAAGTTTCTGGGTTTGGTGCACTAAAGGGCTTTGTTTTTCCCTTCTTTTAAATTATTCTGAATTGGACTTTATATTGCTTTGAACAGTCTGCTTCTGCAGAATATATATATATATATATATATATAATAATGAGCAATAATAATGCATCCCTGTGTATTTTTATTTTTCTCTTTACATCACTTATACGAGTCTCTGTTCAGTGGGGTTTCTCAGAAAGGTACATTGCCAGGGCCTGGGAGAGCATCCCTGAGGGAGCTGCTAGGAAGGGTGTCCAGCGGCAGAAATGGCACAGGAAAACCTGCTTCATTGGCATGTCCTGCGCTCCAAGCAGGGCAGCCAGACAGCCAGCTAGAGCTGCACATTTTTATGAAAACAAGATTCGTTCTCATTGCCTTTTTTTTTTTTTTTTGAAAATGATTTATGTCAATATTCTTTGTAATTAATTCTTTTCCCCTTCAATGTTTTATGAGCTGCTCTCACCCTCAAAAGGTGCTATATGGATAGACTGCTGAGCACTGGGAGACGACACGGTGGAAAATCTCATGTCAGTGGCTCTCCTGCACGCCACAACAGCTTCTTACAACACTTCCACCAATAACATGATAAAACTAATTCCATAAACTAAACTTTTAGTGGAATTGTCCATTTACTTGGAAAAAGACATCGTTTCAGTTACTTTTGCCTAAGTAGCAAAAGTGTCAATGAAAATATCATGAGAGGTTTTAAAAGCTTGCTTGATTATTTCCCTAGAAAAATAAAGTTACCTCACTGTTTTAGTTGCATGCTGCTAACAGGTTTTTTTCCCCCCACTATATTGTTATCAGACCTTCTGTAAATATGAATGGTCAAGTGGCTCTTGGCTGCATCTCTGACAAATGATTTATGGTACCTGCAAAGTTACCACAGGTGACTCTCCTCTTCTCTATGACCTTTTGTTATTAAAATATGAATTTATTTTTTAGGGCTTTTTTTTTCCCCCACAATTAGAGAGGAGGGAAACAGGAGTGATTTCTCATTTACTTGTTCACTTTGTTGGTAATATTTCCTTCCCAGAATGGGCCATTATTTATAGCTATCTGAAGCGTCCATATTTCCACCAGTAAAAGACAGATTTTAGAGTCATTGCTTAGCTGATAATATTAATAGCATTTGAGATTGAAGCTGAGAATGTTGAAAATAGGCTACCTCTCTGATAAATCAGTGGTTTAAAGAAGTAAAATACTGTATAAATTCGTCCTGAAAAGGAGCAAAGGAAGCTTTACCCAGCTGTGCAGAGCGGGAATTAAAAGGGCACTATTTTCATTGGTGTTTTCCTAGTTGTAATTTTTCAAACAGTTGGCACTGAAGTGGTACAGGACAAATATTGAATTTAACATCAATTATTTTAAAGGTTACTTTCTTTCCTTGGCACTCAATAAAATTCTCTCTTATCATCACTTTCCTTACAAAGACAGCTCACTTACAAATACAGCCTGCAATTAACCATTATAGGCTGCAAATTGTGGTTGAGAATACCTGCTTTAAAAATGGGCCACAAACTCTGGTAACAAAACAAAACATGACAAACAAACAGAAACATCACAACACAACTTGACAGGACAGTTTGTTGGATTAAAGAATGCAGGAACAGAAACAGCCAGTTTGGTTCTTAGATTGAAATTTCATTTGGTCTAACAAGAGAGGCATGCAGCCTAAGACTTCCTTTTTCTGTGCTAAAGAGAAGGGACATCATGTGGAGTGCTAAGGACCATTACCTTGGGACGGAGGGAGGACATGGTGACACAAACACAAATCCTGCCCTCCTCTCTCAGTGCCAAGGCTGCATTTCAGATCTACAACAGCTACCAGGGAAATACTTAGCGCAGAAATTCAAACTACACTGAATTCATATTGGGTTGTATTTACCAGCAAGCTCAATTGTAGGTTAAAGTCTTCAAAAAATATTACTAAAAAAAATATATTACTAAGCTGGCGTAATGATAACCAGTGTGAGTGGTTTCTCAAATCATAGGAAATGCCACTGTTGTAAAAACTGTTACTCCAGATTCAAAAACAACCCTATGAACACACAGTAAGTATTTTAAGATGACACTTCTGAATGAGTTACTGTGGGTGTGCTGGGAAGAACAGCACTGCACTCTGTGCTACCTATTCGCACATTTAAAAGCTGACTGACACTGTCCAGATTTCTTTTCATATTTTGAGCATTCTATACTCTAGTGAAATACTCCCCAAATTACTTTTTCTCTTACAGCTTCTGCCAAATAGGCTCTATGGCAGCTTTAGTTACAATAACTCACCATGACACAAAACCACAGTCACTTTGGTAAACAAGGACAGTAAGAGCACAGCCTCCAGCGCTGTTTATCCCCAGATAAAAATCATGTGCTTGCACTGCAGAGTCTGGTAAATATTCTCTTCCCCAGGAGCACTGGGAATGGACCTTGGATGGTATAAGCTAAAAAAAGGTTCAAAGTTACAGTAAGTGACCCATGACTCCCAGAGAAGGAGAAAATGACCTTGTCAAGAGAAAGTTTTCCTTCCCTTTCTTCATGGAGCCATTAATTATACTGGCTCCAGCACCTCTCAGATTGAGACATGCATAGGCAATCTGATCATCCGCGTTAAACTTGTCAGCAGAGAATTTTCAAGTTGGATGTTAGCTGAGGAAAAATAAATATTGAAAATCTCCTTTAGTGTGTGCAGGCAAAGGCAACAGTTAAACATGGCTTGAAGCAGAGGGCTTAGTCTCAAAGGCAAAAGAAATTGCTAAATTATGTTACAATCCCTGACCTCACAAACAGAAGAAAAGAAAAAATCTTGACTTGGTAACTTCTTTTGGCTGCTGATACACTATCAGATAACATGAAATAGGAACAAGTCAAGTCAAAGTTTGATGTTTAGAAAAATCAAGGTTTCAGATTTTAAGATGCTGCCAAGTTGGCCTACTTCCCTTTGCAGGAAATGCTACCATTTATGAGTTGGTCTGCATTCATACAAATTAGTGTAAATTCTTTTACAACAAGCTTGTGAACAAATGTATAGTAAGAATATGCTAATTGCAGCACAAACAGAACCTGTTATCTTTCACAGGATAGTTTCAAGCCCTAGAATAAAATAAAATAAAAAAATAGCTCTTTTAGCCAAAAATAAGCTTGTATTCTCACTGAAGATCCTGCACGCGTAAGACTTCTGGCAAAACTGCACAGGACCAAGAAGGCTCCCTCGGGGCATTTCAATCTCACCATCTGAGCTGGCACAGGCTTCCAGCTCTCATGCTGATTGGGAGTTTTACTTTTTTGTTATACGTGATGTTGGAAATGCTTGCATAGGAATCCTGAAAACAAACAAGAGCACTAGGTCTCTGCTCATTTCTCTCTCATGATCTACTCCTTCCAGCTGTGACAAAAGTATTGAAAATGCATCCCACAAGCAAGAGGTATGAGTTAGAGAAAAAGATAGTCTGTTAAAGATCGTTTGCTGGGGCCTGAGCAATTAAATTGAGAACATCAGAGGTTAACAGCATTATAAAAACCAGTGGCAGTCCAAGCAAATCAAGTCACAATACTTGGCATCTCTGTGAAATGTGTAGTTTTATCTTTCTTATTTTTTTTCTTTTCTGTATGTGTACGTGTAAAATCAAAGATAGTTTTCTATGGGCTTCAAGATTTCTTCTTGCTTCAAGAAAACATAACAATGTGGTCCCTGACACTTTTGGTTTTAGTCTACCTTCTCCTTTTGTGATTCCCTGACTAGCTAAGCTTTTTTGGTTGGATTTTATTATACCAACTAGGCCCAACCAGGTATCTGTTTCACACAGTTACCTGTCCTTACTGCAGCTAACACAGTAACAGGAGGAGATAAAAGACCTTTATGGAGAAATGTGCTTGTGGCAACACCACGCCAAGCTAAATACTGCAGTTCCCCTGAGAGGAAGGCTTGAGAGGAAGGGTTGCCTCAGAGGCACGCGAGGCTTCCTTGTCCATTTGCTTTGTTCCCATCTACATACAAACAAATCTAACGCAACTGGAAAATTCACAATTTCATGGGAGTGTAATTCTTCAACCAAAGAAAGCTTCCAAACCAATAAAACAACTTAGAACTCCCCTAGTTTCCAACTTTATGGAATACAGTAGGTGAAGCCACTGTGGAACTAATGGTGCGGCCTAATTTTCGGAGAACTCTTCACACAAAGCGAAGAGGTCATATTCTGCGGGCCAGCCCTTTTGATCCTGTTTTTGGTGAGATACTCAAAACTGAGAGCAATTGCAGAGCTGTCTGTCTAAATCCAGGTAAAAGAACACAAGCAGGAAAATAAAAAATTTCTTCATCATCTTCCCCACAGTTTCACCACAAATGGGAAGTTAATCGCATCAGCACCTGCATCCCCCAAAAGCTAAAGACCCTAACCCAACCCCCGGTCTTCTTTTTCTCCCCCCCCCCCCTTTTTTTTTTTAATACCTGGTTCTGATAAGTCACAAAAACCACCATGATAAGACAGAGTACATTTACGAATCTCTCTAATCTCTTTAAAGTTTTTCAATAGTTCTAAATTAAATCCCTTTCACCCTTATCACTTTATCCATCAGAAAATCCGGAGGATATTTGGATTCAGACATCCATTGCACCAAAGATCTTTCATTACAACACACAAACAACCACTTTTATTGAACAAGAACCCAATTACTTAACCCGGCTTCAGGTTTCATTCTACCCCACTGCTTCTACCCTGACATGGGCCTACTAATCTCTCCTGACGGGCATTGCTACGTATCAGTTCTGATACACAGAGATGATTCCTAACCTCCCTTGCAGAGAACTAATGATTAAATAAACTGAGATGCCCATCTTGACTTCTTGGGACCAATAAATAACAGCGAGGAAATAAAGTTGGGAGATAGAGACCCTCTTCCCTTTAATATGAATAGTGTTCAGGAATAGAAGGAAAGTGACAGAAAATAATTCTGTAAAAGAAACAGAAACAACTAAATGTATACACATCCATATATAAATGATTAATTTAATATAGCAGCTAAAGAGCACGGTTCCTCCTTTTGTAACTCAGATGCAAATCAGTAAACACTTTCCTTTCTACTGTAATGGGTAAGTGCTGCCTGAAATTAAAAATGCCAGGGGTTATGAATATGACAAGACACAGGCTTGCCCGTGCTCTCCAGAAGAGCTCCAGAGCTGAGCTAGCGGCGGGGATGCCCTTCCTCCTTGCTTTATCTCTATGTCCGAAGAGCGGCTGGCAATCACCACGTTATCCTGGCACTTCTTTACCCAGATATCAAGCGCAGGGGGGAAAGCTGGTAGCTGATGAAGGTGGAAAACTAGTTTATGCCCACATTTGGAAAACAAAACAAAACAAAAAACAAGCGGGAAATCAATAACATAAACAAATGATTCCACGCTAAATCAAATCAACTCTTTAAAAAAAGCATGTTATTAGATTCAGGCTTCCATTAGTTTTAATAGATCCTGAAGTGGGCTTAAAATAAATGTGTTCATCCATCATAACACAGTATGCTATCTAAATTAAAGAATACTGAACTGTTACTATATAAAATGTAAAAGAAACTATCTGAATAATAACAATGAGTCATTGCAAGATATTAGGAATCAGAACACTGATAAAAACATGGAAAAGGCGTGAAGTAAAAGAGATGGATAAGAGATGGAGGAGGAGAAAGAAGAGATCAAAGTGAAGTCAGAGAACTAAACATAATCAGTGATAACACAATTACACCAAAGAAGCAGGAGAGATCCGATATTATCCCAAGTTCTCAATCCATGGGGAGTTAGAAGTTGGTATTCTTGACAGCAGGATCACAGGCTCTATGTTCAATTCCCTTCAAATACAATAAGATTTGGATTGCCTTACTGCTTCTTTCTAGACAAAGAAAGATGATTTCAGAGAAATTTGACAGTGTGTTTCCAGAGGAAACTTAAATATGAGCTTTTGCATCAAACAAAGTAACATTAATGACTCAATCTAAACTACTTTACCTGTGAAATTCTTTCCTCTGCCTACTATGAAGATGTGGGACATGATCTATGTTGCAGAGATATCTTTCATCCATGCATTTCAAGCATACAGATCATAAAGAAAAGCTACAAGTGTTCATGTTATTTTTATCTCTAGCATTTTCTGGCCAAGAATTGATGGCGTGGCTGCTTCTACTTGTGTTTGGTTCCTACTTCACCAAGTAGCAACTGCCTTGCTTTGCCTGCTTTACACCTGCAGACTCTGGGGAACAAGGACCTTTGTGTATTTACTCAGGTAAACGTGTCTCATGAAACATATACTTGACCTAGAAACTGCACAGAGCTGCTCTTTTAAAGGGCTCCATTCTTGGTCTCGAGTTAACTTCTTATTTGAAAATATTTCAGTCTAAACAACTTCAAAATATTTCAGTCTAAACATAACTACACAGTAAATGCATTTTTGTGCATTCTTTAACTTAACAGACATTTAGAAAAAGCTTTTTTCAAAAGACACATGGTCTCTTTTATGCCTATGCAGAGGTTTGAATAATTACAAATGGGGTTCTGGGGCCCCTTGTGCTATTTACAATGTTTTTGCCATTAAGGAACAACTAACATGGCCACAGGGACAGGATCCAAATTCACCCTATCAACTTGTATCTTTGTAGATTTGACTACTCCTACACCTCTAATCCTCCAAGAAGAGGAATAAGGTTCCTCCCAAGCCGAGCTGGTAGCTCTGTATATGTCATCATGATGTTAATGCAGTCCCGTGCTTAGACTCTATTTTTAAAAAGATTGTTCTGATAGAAGTCACCCTTGCTTACCCTTCTCTTGCTGCCTGCAAACATCTTTTTGTCCACTGCCTTGAAATTCAAGGAACATTTGATCCACAGAGTGGCTATATATTACATATTTTCCACATAGAAAAGGCCCAGAATGCATAGCAGTAGATAGAACAGAGGGAGTGTAAAAAGAAAGGTTTAGCCACCATGAAATTGCTATAATATAGGGTTTTTTTTCTTGCTAAAATAGTTTATTTCAAATCAAATATATTTCAGACAGTTTGATTATTAAAAAACTCCCTAATTTCCCCTGTCATTCTTCATGGGCATCACACACAAACATACAAGTGCCTGGCTGTGTCTGTATTTGCTACCTTACACCTGGAACGTCAGGCAGCCCAGCACGTGTAACATAGTGGCTGCTCAGTTCATCCCCCTCAGGCTGGGCATCTCGGTTAGGTTAGACAACATTTCTATGGCAACTTGTACTTGTTTTTTCTTCCTTTTGTCACTGGATATGGTGAAATACATTTCTTCACTGTTTTTGGTAACATAAGTGAAAACACCCTTGATTATATTAGTTACATGGAAGTTGGCTGATGTTGTTCATGCAGATGACCTATGTCTACTTCACGTTCCTGTCCCAGAGTCTCTCAGCTCATAAAGCCAAAAATAAATGAGTTGGCAGAAAGGATCATTCTCTTTTATTTTCAAGGTCAAGATGTCAATAAAGATTTCGTATGAATTTATTGGGGTGAAAAACACCGAAGAAGAGATCTTTTAATGGTGTTTATTGTTTTTGCTGTGTAAAATACATTAACTAAATCTGGACTAACAATTTTCACAAGCAAACATTAAACATAAAACATCTGCTTGTTATCATTGCAGGTCAACGTGGGAAGCTGCAGATATATTTGTGTATTTACGCCAACAAAGCTGTAACCTGCTTCTGTTTGTTAGTGTTAAACATCTTTCTGGAAAGATGACCAAAAGCACCATTCATGTCCCATCTGTTTATGTGATTACTATATTCTACTAAACCATATTTACTCTAGTCAACCTGCATGGAGGAGGGATGCTGTTCAGCCACATTCACAATTTTTCCTTTGAAAAATACAAACTTCAGAGGTGACATTAGTGCACTAAAAAGTCTTGAAAATAATTGAGTTGAACATATAATAAGTTGACTTGGAGTCCATGCAGACAGTGTTTTCCCCACTAATAACTCGTATTCATTAAATAAAATCTTGCAAGAATCCAATAATCTGGGTGTGTTAGAACATAACCCAGGAGTCTAATTTAGTAGCCGTCTCTTCAGTATATATTAGAAAGGGTTTAATATTCTCACCAAATCTAATCCAGTTAATTTTAGAACTTCTTGGGAAACTTTTATAAGTTTTCCACCCAGTGAGAGAGGAATAATTCAGACAAAAAGAAAAAAAAAAAAAGGAAAGAAAAATAAGAGAAGAAAATTCAGTAAAATATAAATTAATGCACAGACTCTAAATGATGTTGAAGTGCCTTACTTGAAATGAAGTCAACAAGCAAGTTTTGAAATTGCTGTGGTGTTCCCTGGGGGAGCAGGAGGAAGGTAGGGGATCCCAGGATCCAGAGTTCTTCCCTTATTTTGCCTCCCCTAAGCACAGGGTGGCCTTTGGCCTGGCTCTACTGCAAGGGTGTCTCCTGGCTCAGCTCAGCAAAGCCTTCACTCACAACAGGACCAATCTCAGCTGCAGAAAGACTCTGTCGTTCTAGAGACGATGCATCAGAAAATACTGACCATGTAGCTACAAAAGTTATTTGGCTTATTTTCCTCCAAGAGAGCAAGCCCTGACACTAGATCATCATCTGGTGAAGACTGTAAAATCAAGTGAAACAGGGTAAAGAAGCTCTTCTCATAAAAATAGAAGCTGACTTCAGAGTTTCTGACTAGCTTTAAAGCAACATCAATTTGATAAATGTTATACCTCCTGTTATTTTTGTAAGAATTTAAAACCTACCAGCTATTCAAAGAAAATGATAAGTGATAAGAACAACGTGCTTAGCAAATATAATTGTTTGCTGTAAGACGCAAAAGTAACCACCAGTGGTATTTTGTTTGTACTGAAATGTGTGTTTGACCTCTATTACAAATGTATGAACATATATTACCAAGAACAGTGATGCGTTCCATTCAGACAAGATTTTTTTTTTGTCTGTCTACATAATGGAGGCTGAGCCAATGAAATCTAAGAACATTCTGGAACTTGATCCACAAGGTTTTTTTTATATCCTACATTAAGAGGTCAAACAAAATATAATTCCATGATATCACTTCCTTTAATCAATAAAAAAAATGAAAACTGTTGGGAAATAAATAGTGAATAAAGATGTAGCATGTTATTGAAGATAAGAGTATGTCTAAAGAATACGTGCTGCATAGGAATCACACTAGACCAGTCAGTGTCAGTGTAGTTAGGATGTCAACAAGCAAGAAGAAACCAGAGAACCAACAACCAAGAAGAAACTACATCCACCCAGCTGTAGCAGGTACTGAAAGTGCCACACAGAAAATAACTCTCTAAGTCTGAAGTTCTGGTGACAGCTCAAGATACCAAATAATCCAGTTTCTTCAGGACATCCGGAGGAAGGTCTTGAGCAAGTGCTGTCTGTTGATTTCAGAAAGGTGCTTGGGTTACCGTAGCCTGCTGTGGAAACCAACTGAAATGTCCTTCTCTAGCTCGAGGACACAGCCAGTCCCAGAGTGCTGACGCACACACCCTGCTCTGTGGCACGTTCTGGCCGCACAGGGAGCTGAAAGCACATCCCTTGCTTTCTGGTCATTACAGAACTGCTACTGAGCTTTTAGAGAAGGCAGCAAGGAGCCCATCTGCTGCTCTTAATTGAGGACTGGACTTCCTTGGATAGAATAGGGGCAGTATATAAGCAAATATTGTTTCACAACAATGTTTTACATTTTTCCCTTAATAAAAGCTATCAATATTTTGGATAATATCAGCCTCGAATACTAGGAAAAAGTCACCATCTTCCTAATTCTCTTGACCTCGCCCTTACTTTGCAATTTAGCTGACAATACAGACCATAACAGAAAGCACACTCAGATCCTGCAGCAGAATAATAAAAAGGGGAAAAAAAAGCACATACACAGCTTCTGAAAAAGCCAAATATAACACACCACCATATAGTTTTATGCTGGCTGAGATTTTTTTCCCCATTTAAGCAGTTACTTTCCTGACCAGTGCTGCACATTCATTTTCTAAGCATCCCATTGAAAATGTTCTCTGATATGATCCTTTTAGGAATTAATAATTCATAGAGGTATTGCTGCATGGTACAGTTCTAAGATTAGATAGTACTGAGAGAATCTATTACAATATAATGTAATAGGCAATAAAAATGTAAAAATTATGGCATCTTGCTGACAAATTTATGACCTACAAAATGCATCATTATACTTTATACGTATTCCATGTCCACTTTTTTTAGAAGGTATTGGGTAAAACAAAACAAAAAAAAAAAAGGGAAATGGAAAAGAAATATTTTCCCTACTGGAGTATATATTACTATGGAAGAGGTTCCCTAGAAAAAGCACGTGTATCTTATATGTTCCGTGTACACATATATATAAAATATTAACTTTTCATCATCAGAGGCAGGAAATTAACATATAATTTGGGTAAGAATGAAAGGGAGAAAAAGAAAAAGTTGTGAGTTCAAAAATATTTTCACTTTGTATTTTCATTAACACTTTCTAGTGTTGCTACATATTGGGCTATAACAGTAGATGACCGTTTTGCCCAATGACTGACAAACCAATTTAAAAAAAAACAAAATCCAAGAACTTTTATCTATTTATGGTTGGACTTGCTCAGCAGTTATGCACTAGTCAAAGATCTTTGAAATACATCCTTACTGTCTATTTGAATCTTATGGCATACCTTCATTTTTAACAGAAAAAAATATAGGAGGAGGAGATGATATTTTTTCATTTGGCACATCTGTATATCTATAAATACCATATACAGTATATTGTCACCATTATCCACTTGTTCATAACTTGGTTGAAAAGCAAACTTTAACCTCAAATGTCCCTACATAAGGTAAGGCCATTGAGCACCCAAAATATTAACTCTCTGTCTTCCCCTTGACGAAAAAAAATGCTCAGTTGTACTAGAGCACCTACTGCTGAAGAGCATGGGTGGAAAGCAGCTGTGCAGCTACATTTGTCACTATTTCCTTCTAGCTTTGCAAAACAGGCACAAAAGTCATCGAACAACAACTGCATCCCACAATCTTGTCTTTCTACTTCTCCATTCACTGATCCTGCCAATGGCATTGCCTTCAACTTGCAAAAAGAAAATTAACAGGCGAGTCTGACTTTTCTTTTGTTTTTAATGCTATGCTGAACACATCTACACAAATAAAATGTGTGAGGTGACTACGGAAAGCATCTTGAGTCAAACTTTTAAAAAGAGGATGCTTTTGTTAAATATTTTAACTCGAAGTCCTAATTAATATTTGGAGAGTGGAATCTTTTGTTAGAAGTTCAATGCTCTGCTACTCATTAAGTGCAAAATTACTGAAAAATCTTCAGTAATTGCTTGTAAAAGCTGAGAAAAACAGCAAGCATTTCTGTAACACAAGCAAGAGTACGCTGCAAGGTAATGTAACAAGAATTGCTCTTATTTAGGAAAAGAAACTATTGAAATATAGACAGAGTGAACCTGTTCACGGCTCATTATTTATCTTTACTTGCAGATTCCCTAGCTCAGGGATGGAGCATTGAATGGACACCCAAGAAGTCCAAAACCTGTATATTTACTGAAGGCTTGAGATGCAAAGGAAGCAGATGCCAGTCTATCTCCAGAGCAGTTACTAAAACCATAAGAGAGGGGCCCAGCGTGCAGCCACCGCTCAGCCCAGCCCCGCCAAGGCCAGCCCCATCCTGGAGAACTCGACATCAGGAGAGACGGAAGGGACCAGTTGTACAACTGGGATCCTTTACTGGGCTCACAAAGGCAACGCTGCTTGCCTGGCATCGTGGGTGGAAGCCCTAAAGCCACATTTCTAACCCATTGCTTCAGCACTTGGCCACGCAACAGAGACAGAGAGGTCAAACAAGACACGGTTTTGGCACAGCCAGCCAACATATCCGTGTGCAAAGTGCCTCAACCAAAGCTGATTATCTGCTTGCATGCATAAGAAACAATTATGTTTTCCTGAAAGATATTTTTTTAAAAAAAGTATTAATTTCTGGTTAACTATGAAATACTCTGTTCCATGGGGATTTTTTTGGCTATGAAAACAAAGTGACCTTTCATATTAACATTGATTCAATATGATATTTTTGTTTCATTTTGAAATGTCATTTTGTTTCATTTTTTAAAACTACCAAACCAAAATGAAGTGACATTTTAACTCTAAATTCAATGAAAAGTACTGTTTGTATTCAAATGCCAAAATGAAATAAAAAAAAGTCACTTCTCATTACATTATTTCTTTCCAGAACTTTAGAAGCATTTATTTCTCATCTCAACTTAAAAATATGGTCAAGGACCATAAAGCATTATTAGGATTTAAAATGATCAAATGACTTAAATTTAAAATTATTAAGGATTAGAAGGACTACAGGGGCATTTCTATCATTGCTACCTATAATGTTCCATCACTGAACTGTCAGGACAATCTTTTTCATAATCACTGCAATTTAGTGGAAACAAAGCTCCATCATCCTATCTATTCTTGAGTTTGAAGAAAAAAAGAATTGCTAGAAATTTCTTCTTCATTTTGAGAAGGTTATTTTTAGGCTTTGTTTGTTTGGTTGGTTACCAAGCTGATAAACCTATTACAGTTTATCATTCCCATGAAATTATTATCTCACACATGAAATATCACTTTCTTTGATGCTTTTCTCCTTACTCTTGGCTGAAAAAAGAGCAAATAAATCAGAGTACAGTAGCAAAGCTATATCTATAGTGGAATATATAAGTGGAATATTCCATCTCCTGATGTGTCTGTTTCATTTTATAAGAGCATTTTATTTTCTCAATGAGTTGCTCTTGCAAAAAAGATAATCCATATGGGCATGTGGACATATAATGTAGCTGATGCACAAGTTGAAGACAGTTTTTCCACAAGTAACCAAATGATGGAGCAGTTCCTAATTGTGGGAGGCTTCTGCAGTGTTCTGCTATCAAGATAGGATTCAGATGGAAGTTCCAGATAACTTTAATCTCTTTTTTCCTGGAGCATGCATGAAGCATTTGCTAATGTGAGAAGAGTCCCAAGTCTCACCTTACCTTTCAGGTGAGAGTCTAGAGTCAAATAATGGAACTTTTAAAGGACATAACTTCCAAATCTCAGATAGCAGCAGACTCTGGCTTCAGCCAAAGACCGAGGGATGAGTGGTTTAATACAAAAGGGTTACCCTGTCCTCAATTACTAGCACCGGCTTGTCCCACATGGGACAAACCGGGAAGCAAACAAAACAAATCCAGGAAGCAAACTGGGCTTCTCATTCACTCCTGTTCATGCTGCCCTCCTCTGAGAAAGCTCCAAAAGCCGCAGAGAAATAAAAACCTCAGAGGCTCTCTGTGTGTGCACCATGTTATTATTCTGTGGTGGTGCAGACAGAGGATTATGATCGTATCGCATGGGAAAACAAGGAGAGAAAATGGATTATAAGAAGAGCTGGGGGTGAAGGGAGAACAAGCTGAGCTCCTGGTGAGCAAGCTCTCTGGTAATGAAATTCTGTTGAGTTTCATTATGTCAAAGTCAAAGCTAAGTGGGGAAAAAAAGGCGGGGGGGAGGAATTAACAATAAATAAATAAATAAATAAGAAAATAAAAGAAAAAGTATCCTCGTCTCATGCTTACGGAAATCAGTTATAGGAACTGACTAGGGCTGTTTCTTGTGGTGAGTGCCAGCATCATCTTATTAATATGGGATTTTCAAGAGTGTTTCAACTGAAGAAGCACAAATCCTACTAAACATACTCATCCCTAATTACTTATAAAGCTGCCCATCAACTATGTGGGGAAGATTCTTCCCCTTGAAAAGGTTGAACAGGCTCAAACTCAAAATTATCTTCAACACTATAACCTGCCACTCATGTTCTCCCCTGAAAAGCCCTCAAAGCATAAGAGCCAAAAAAATGAAGGTGCTTGTAAATTTTTGCCTCATGTAGGGAGGTGCAAATAGGAATTGCAGAGGATTTGTACTTCTGGCCTTGTCCTAGAGAACCTGAGCTGCTGCCTGCTGCTCCAAGGCCAAAAATTCATATTTCTGCCAGATAACACCAGAGCTTCCCAGGCCACAGTCTGAGAAATAGTCAACACCTTTACATACATCATGCTGAACAGCAATAGCTTGCTTGTAAACATACAAAAAACACTCATAACAGGTGAATTCTTCTTCCTGTTGTTAAAGCAGCAAATTACAACTAATGGAAGGGAAGCACTTCAGCACAAGACTATGAGCAATAGTGATGGGGGAGACCTGGCGCAGGCCTCTGAACTGCACTGATTCAATGCAAGGGAGACGCTTTTTAATTTTTTTTTTTTAATCCGACCCTTTGAATCTTTCTAATCTAAAGCTGATATACTTCACATTTGAAAAATACTCAGTTTAAGACTCTAAACACAAAATCATTAACTGTTTATATAGTGGAAGGGAAACGTTTCTATCTGGATGAGCATCTGGACAAACACACACTTCCTTTTTCAATATCCTATTAATAATTCCACTTACTTTTCCCTATTGCTATGCCAAACACTTAGTGAGAAGATTTAAAGCACAGGGACATAAAATGTCACCTACTGATACCATCTTATATATCTGAACTATCCTACGCATTCGTGTTTATCCTGTGTCTGGAGCTGAAGTCCTGTCAAATCTTGTGAACTAAGTTCAGTCAATGCTGGAGAGACTTTGAATCAATAGCTTAGTACATCAGTAAATCCAAAAATACCAGTCACTTAGCAGGTGATTTTGTACTCTGTCAATTCAGACACAAAGTCTAGTCTCCCCTTCTATTTTGCCTTGGGCAGGGGGTTAAAAAAAATAGGGTCCCATCTCTGGAAGTTGATAACAATTTCCGGAGTTCATTTTGTTGGAAGGAGAGCCCTTGGACCTAGAATACTGGCTAAATGCCATCTCCAGTCATTATATTCTCAGCTCCTTCTTCAGGCAGCTTCACCTGCATGCAGTGATCACCTAAGGGGACACAGATAAACCATGGTGACCTCCTCCTCACAGGCGCCAGCCCAGCCGTGCTGGCTGGAGCCACCCCTGTGCATTTCTCATCTGCTTCGCACTAGTTTTGGATCTCAAGCATCAGGTAGTTAATTATTTCTAGAAGGAGCTCACTGGATGAATGATGATGCTTTCAAAATAATGCAGAAGCAACAGACATCTTAAAATAAACCCAGCAAATAGTAAGTAGGTTGGGTGAATTTTGGAGTAGCTGCGTGCCGCTCAAGTCGGCCGATCACCAGGACTGAGGCCTATTAGGCCGTGCTAGCCAATCTCTAAATACACCCCAGGCACTTATACGCAATACCATACTGTAAAATCAACTTTTTTTTCCTTCCAGTTTTACTGTTTTAAGTGCATAAATATAACTCCAAAATTTTAAGTCAGACTGCTATGACAGCTCACAAACTCTTCATTAAAATTTAAGTCCACAGATTTTTATTTAGATTTAAGTCATAGAATAATTCACCTTGGAAGGACTTTAGGAGGTCATATGTGCAAGCTATAAACGAAACTCTTAGCACAAACTGTAGTTTATGACACAAGATTTTTTTAACTGTCTGAATTTAATAGAAAGTGGCCATAAAAATAGAAAACAGCCAGTCAAGCCAGCAAACACATTAATTGACACAATCCTTTTTCCTCAAATGACAAATTAAAATGCAATAAAACTACTGTTCAAATATGAGAAAGCTGCAGCAGCCCAGCATTCCATTTTTCCATTTCTGAGCACATAAAAAGATTTTATAAAACTTGAAAAACCAAAAAGGCATTTTGAAATCAAGCATTACATTTACTAATTCTCTCTACATATTTCCATCTCAACCCTTTCAATTTAATAGGTAACATGCTATTCCTGACAAATATTTCCACTGTGAGATTGCCACTGTCGTCTTCTACACTTTTCTCTAATTCAGAGTCAATTTACTAATATATTGAAGTGCTTGCACATTAATTCCAGATGGGCTTTTTTTTCCCTCTCATTCCTTCCCTTCATTCAAATATTTTTAACTCTGCAATTACTGTCATGACCTGAAATGATTTTACACACTTTGCACTTGAATGTGCTGCACTGAAATAAGCAGGCATTTGTTTAGGAGGAGATAATTCACCTCTTAAGCACAACTCCCTTTTGAGGCTAGGCATGCAAGCACCGGTGCCTTCCCAGAGCATTGCCCACGCACCCTGCAGCTATTAGGTGTGGGCTTCAACAGACCCTGAAGACCAGGCAATACTGAAGCGCAGTTGTAACAGACACCCATTTACTAACAAGCAATAGCCAAAAGGAAGAAATGCAGACCACTGCAGACTTGAATGTAGACTACATGTTTTTATGATGTTTTAGAACCTTGGATCATTAACTTTTGCTTTAGACTTCAACAACTTATCATTAAAAAAAAGTTATAAACCAAGAATGAGAACATCTGATAATGCTAATAATCAGAGATTTTCGTCCAGACTGAACTTCACAGACTGTTAGAAATGAACAGAGCAGGTTAAGCAAACCCAAACCTTGTCTCAGGATGGCTCAAGACTTTCCAAGAGCAAGTATTTGTTTACCTTATAAAAAAGGAATTCAAATATGGATGAAGGCTACAGTCTCAAGAAGCCTTCTGTGGGTGCCCTGTACGTATACCAACCCTTTCCCTCTTCCAGATAAATTCTCCTCCTGCTTCAACTTGCTCTCAAGCAGTTAGACCTGTAGTATTTGTATTAGAGAATATATTTACATTTTATTGTTTTCTTATGTGTGCCTTTTAGAATTGAAAAAAAAATGAAATAAGAAAAAAAAAAAAGCAAAATGGGTATTAGAGTGGCAACAGAAACAATCCTTAACTCAGAAAAGATGTGCAAATAAAGGTCAGTCAGCTGCAGAGCAATCTATTATTTATATTCCCTCAAAGTCAGACACAAAATTCCCTTGTTACAGTCAGCTTCCAGGTCTACAAAACAAGAAAAGCCCCAAAATGCTGGGTCCTGATGTACTAATACTTTACTCCCACGCTATCACAATTCTGAAGCAGTATTTGCTGCTGAATCAGGCTTAAGTGCTATAACAGTATTCCACACCGGTACATTAAGTTTATTATCCAATACACAGAAAGGAAAACAAGACATAATTAGGTAGACAGGGCTTTCAAATCCATCCTTAATGTAAGTAACTTCCTTTTTATTAAATAAATGAAGGTGGATGCAATTATTAGAGAACCAGAAATGTACTGCACTCCTGGAAAGGAAAAGGATGGGGCCTCACTGAAAAATTGCCACAGTAAGTGCATTTTCTAAATGGTAAAATTAACACAGTTAGCAAAGGGGCTCCTGAACAATCTTCTTTTCCACTGAAAAATGCCTTATTTTATTATATTTGGCTTGTGAGGGCAACACAATCAATTTAGACAGTACTAATGATTCCAAAACTTCATAGACTGACTAGCAAAATAAAGGGGTTTAAAAAAAAAAAAAAAAAAAAAGGGGACATTTTGGAACACATGGATTTCCTATACCACATCCTGCTTGTGAGTATGAATAAATTCAGAAAGCACAGAAGATAGGAGTCTTAAAGAAATAAAGTGCTGCAGAAAAAGAAGACATGACTGTTAAATGAAGTTACTGCAAATAAAAACAGCAGAAAGTGTGTCTGTTTCTAGAGAAGTACATTTTATAATACAAAGGCCAAATAATCAGATAGTCTTACCAGGGGGAATGGTGTATTTGATGCAGACTGATGAGAACCAGAAAAGTTTTCTCCTGAAAGAACATAAAATGAAAAGTATGTCAGAAAGATTCAGCTCAGAAGTTTCCTGATAAAACAGAAATGACTCAGACTGTTCATGTAAGCTTGGGCTTATTCAGAAATACTCCTATTTTAATAAAAAAGTATTTTTAATAACAGCCTTATTCTGGAAGAATATTTTCCCCAAAGATTTCCCAGTTCCATAGCAGCTATTACAGCTATTTATTTCCAATTGTTTTATAGAGTCTAGGATTGCTCTGTGGACACAGAGCAGATCATGCAAACATTGTATAGACACAAGAAATAATAAAGGTTAAGAAAATAAAATATATGCTCTTGAAATTAGAGCTTCTGCTTCACTGCAAGGAGAAACCAGCTTTTGATACACAGTAACAGGACTATTTCTAGGGTAAGCATGAAGGTTACATTTTTCACCCAGTAACTTTAAACTCCTAACACCCAGCATCTATGTCAAGGCTTACCCACAGGCACTAAGATATTTTCACACCTTTGCAAAAATCACACGTTCCAGGACTAACAGTGCTTGCCCCTAGGCCTGGCAAGCTCTCACCCTACGCATTCCAACCAAGTCTATTTGGTCAACAGTACTGATGAAAAAGAAAAGAGACAAAGCAATTTGTCTCTCATCAATGCCTTTCTCCTGTACAAAGAGAAACTCCACAAACTCGGGATCAAGAAATACCAAGTCTGCCCTTGTGGATTCCTTCTATGTTACCATGTAGGACTATGTGGCAATGAACACAAACAAGGTGACAGATTTCACAGCCTACAGTCCTCACCTTTTCATATACGACAAAGGAAAAGCGTCATCTTTATATGAAGCAATAAGATGCATTATACATTAAGTAGGGTGTTATAGGTAAGGTATATATTTTGAAGCAAAACAAGTATTCTTTAAGTTTATCTTATGACAGGTACCTTTTGTTATCCCTGCAGAAAACACGATGTTCTAGAAGAGGAACTTAACAGAACAACCATTATGTGACATTGAATACGAAAAAGGTTTCTGATCTTGTAAACAACGTTTGAGCCTATAAATGAAATTGCAAAGATCATTTTAAAGTTGACTACTGACATAGTAGTTTTTATGTGACTCCTGAAGCATAAACATGCTGAAACACTGAAGAATCACTAGCTTCATATTTTAGAGATAGGTATTTTAGATGCTTTTAATACAAAATCCAAAAATACTGCCTACATTTTAATAATCTGGAACAAGGACTCATGATTTTTTGAAACATTACTGCAAGTGTATCTCCAAAAAAGAGTAAAATATGAAAGCTTTATGGCACTATATTCAGTTACAAACATTTGTCAAGCAAAACTTGTCCTAAACAATTTGAACTTTAAAAATAAAGGGAAAGAAAACTCTAGTCAAACCTGTATTGAAAATATGACTTAAGTGTACCAAGAGTACAAAAACAAACAAACAAAAAGAAAGCACATGAGTACAATAATTGCAAAGTTGCTTTTACCTAATGTATCATTCACATCCCAAAATTGAGGTAAAACTTCTCTAACAAAGTTCAAATGAGAACGTTGAAACTCTACTTATAGATCTGTAGACACATTCATGAGAAGAACATTCTAGAAATGTTTTTCATGGTCCTAGTATAAAGGCAAGTAATCTATTTGAATTATCCAAGAAGCAAATACCAAATCAAATAATTACCCAAGAAGCAAATACTAGCACATGGGCCCCCCAGGCACTAGGACACGCTTCCTCCATAGCACAATGCTAACTGCCCAATTTCCTTCCCTCGTAGCACATTCTACCTTTGGAAAAGAACTTCAGCCCCCCAAAATATGCTTTCTTTTTTTGTTTGTTTGTTTCTAGCTCTTTAGTACACCTCACGCATGGGACCAGGAGTGGATGGAAAATACAAAAGATCGGTGTATCTTCTGAGCCACTCCTTAGAAGAGTGCTTTTTATTCAAGTACAAGATAATTATTTTTTAAACCTATTGAAGCAGTGAAATTCCTATTGTTTGTGTTAGAGCTAAAAGTGACAGGAAAGCCTGCTTTTGTGCAGATCCAGTGGTGTGGAACATGCTAGAAGAATTAAGTATCTCTGAAATACTTGGTAACTTTGCATTTCTAATATCTGCATAGTGTAATCAGAATATGAACTAAAAGGCATATGCATAGGAAAACCCAGCAAGGCATACTCCCCAAAATAAAATTGTATTAAAATAAGCTTTAGAGTCATTAATAAATTTTCTAACATATCGGTACTACAAGCCACATTGCCACTTCTGAAACTTTAGCCATGTTGTATGTATAATTTCAAAACACAAACACCCTTTTTGCAGAATCCTTACAAACCCATTTCCGAGAACACAAGAGAAATGCAAACTTTCCACGTTTCCTTGGAGACGTGCCAGAGAAATGCAGATGCTCTAAGGGTCTTTTTACTGGGTAGAGGCAGGGATCAAGCAGTAAAACGTGCACGTGCTGCCTTGCCCTGCACAGGGCCATAACGCGGGACATGGTGTTTCCAGGTCTTCTGGAGCACCAGATTTCACCAGCCTCATGCTGAGTTCAAATTCACCATCCCATTTACAACAGTACCACTGGGGAGTGTGTTTGTGCCAGCGGGTACCACACTGCTGGTACCTCGGACTGAGCAGAGCCCTGTGTGCGTGCTGGGCACTCACTAGCTGGCAAAGGCAACGTCCCCTGGATATCTCGGAGGGGGTCTTTGCCAGTATCAGACATGAGAAAGCTGTTCCTGAAAGGACCCATGCCATACCTAGCTGCTGAGCATCTCACGCAGCGCAAGAAAGCACCATCTCCTCCCAGGTTATGGTCGTACAACCCATAGTGCAACCACGGCGAGACTCCTCCTCGGGAGCACACCTCTGTGCTCGCTGCCCGTGCTGAGAGCAGCTTACACCAGTACTTTAAACACAACACATCACTACCTGCACCTACTCTCCAAACTGAGAACAGGACAGAACATCACCTCAGGCTGCCAGTCACGGGAGATGATGGTGGATTCTCCCACTCGTTTCCAGCTGGCACGGCACACGGCAGGACAACCACACGGTCCACAGTGCCATGCAAACAGAACAACAGAATCACAGACTGATTCAGCTTAGAAAGGAGCTCTAGAATCATCTGGTTGAGGCCAAGCTCAATCCAGCACGTTTGAGCAACTGTTTCAGTGTCTGATTGCCTTCACAATAATGTTTTTCCTTACAATTCGTACTTCTCCCCTTACTGCTTATGCCTGATGTCTTTTGTCCTGTTATTGCACACATACCTCCAAG
>JASSRY010001105.1:601319-626545 GCA_032466555.1 Tinamus major | reverse complement strand
CTTCAGCTTACGTAGCATCTTGGAACATATTATGGAAAGAATCTCGGATTTTGACTAAAGCAAAAAGAAAGCAAAAACGTCTGTCAAACAAAACGGGAGGAACAAGACTGCTGTCTCATACTGCAGTTCTTGAAAAAGTAAAGTCCAGCTCCTACAGGAATTATTTTTTAGATTTACAAATATTAAATAAAAAAAGGATTTCTCACATTTTTTTACATTTTAATATTTTAAGTTCAATTCACTTTTCTGATCTTGTCTATTTTATTCACTTACAGGCTACACAGTGGATTAGGAAGGCTGGCAAGGACCTATTTCTCTTGAACTGTTTAAGTCAGTTAGAATTGGATAATTGCTTTATAAATCTGCATCCCTGTGCAGAGTGCTTTTAGCACTATAGATTCAAGTTTAACCAGCCAAATGAGTTTAAAAATAAATTTGGGTTTATTCTAGGTCACTGAGTCGCTATTTGTAACTACTGTAAATATCGAATCTTCTCTTCTTTCTTTTTCCTTAAAAGGTTGATGCCCTGGCACCATTAAAATTAAGTTGAAAGCATCTTGTCTCTGATTATTTGATCTACAGGATCAGTCGAAATACTACATAATTAGAACTTACAATATCTCACATACAAAGTTATAATGAGAACCATTGTCTTGTAATAGCTCTACTCTAGTCTTTACACTTGGATTATAATAATTTCAGACTAGATTTGACATGCAAGCTTTTTTAAATATATATATATATATATTTCTGAATTAGTTTGCTGGGACATTCCTGAGAGCAGAAGCTTGAATATCAGGACAGAGACGAAAAAATCCTTCACTAAAATAAGGACTTCACTTGTGATTGTTATTTTCCAAGATGCTGACGGAGTCTCAGCATGAGCAAGAGAGCAAGATCTGTTCCAAAAGTGTTAGCATCTCCAGTAGGCCCAACCTACCTGGTCAGGAACCATGAGCAGTCACTCTGTGGTGGCAGAGAATTCAGCAATGTGCAATTTATCTTTTTTGAAGTGGTTTGCTGCTCCTGTTGAGCTCTGTTTCACCAAGAGGGGACTGCTACCAGTATCCAACCAAACTCGCTTCCAGCTAGCTCGGGTGAGCACGTCTGTGCTATAACGTCACTGTACCGATGTACAGAAACCTCCTACAGCGGCTCATTACAGAGCTATCGCCCTGCAAAGCTGCAGCAGGATTCTCAGCACCAGGACGCAGCCTGCACGGGCGATGGACACACCATTTGGTGGAGGGATGGACAGAATCACGAAGTTCCAGTTAACTCCTATACCTTTCCTTGGCTGTTGTATTTCGCACCCTGAATTTCATAGCACCTCTGTCCTGCACAGAATTCATATTCACATTTCATGCAATATTTCTTACGGGTTTCCACAACAATTGCCAATTATTAATCTTGCGCCTCCAAGTCTATATCTGCTTTTTGCAGTCTCGTTTTTGCCAAGCCTTGCTTAGCTCTCCCCTGGGACAGAGAGCAAGGGTATGTTCTCCTTGCATTCTGCACATGTTTACTCCCACACTGCGCTCTAACGCAACCATCATTCATAGTAATTGCATTATTTTATCATGACTTAGCAAGCTGCAGCTAGAAATACAAATAGCAGACCATGATTGTGCTGTGTAGCCACTTTTTTACTGATATTTCAGATATGGAAGGCTAAGATAACTTCAGTATAAAATTGAGTTCTTCTTCTTTGATACCATCTGTGATCATATCTGCAGGTGTTAATTGCTCTTTTGATAATACCAAAACTAATCCTATTAAGGCTAACACTGGGAATGGGGGCTACTGCAACTTATTACCAAGGTCCCAAAGTATAAAGAGCTACCTTGTCCCCTTTTACTCCTCCAAACAAGATAGTTTAACATCAGCTCGCTGTCCAATTCCCTGAAGACTTTATTAACTCAGGCCTGCAGTGTTAAATAAGTCAGATACCAGATCAGACAGAATTAGAATAGACAAATTAATCAGCAGAGGATGCACTGTACAATATCCTGTTTGACTTCACTACATTTATATTACTATTAGAAAAACCTGAAACTTCTCTCTAAATTCTAATGACAAATCCACTTTTTTTCTTCACATGGCAGTCGTGGAAGATCATAAAAAAAATAGCAACACACGGGGAAAAAAAAGTGTTATAAGCTGCTTAGTTGTTTAAGATTCACAACTATATTTTATTGTTTTTAGTAGAAAAAAAGTAAATGTAAAGTGTATTCACTGTTTATAACGTAGCTGCTCTGCCTCTATTAGGCCTAGTTATCCAAGTTGCATGTTAGTTTATGCCATTTCCTAAGTTTTGAATATAAACACGTCCACAACTGAGAGCGAAATTTTGCTTCATGAATAATGTTCTCCTCCGAGCTCCTCAATCCTGATCACTGCAATGTCTGATTCACATCTGTAACAACATTCTCATTCACCCAGCTCCTTTAGCCAAGAAACCACAAAACACTTTATAAACCTCAATTAATTAAGACAGATAACATACTCTAACAATTCTCATTTAAGAGTATAAAAGTCGCACATGGAGCAAAACTCACATAACAGGTCAAAAACAAAAACAAAAAAGCATGCAATAATTTCCATCTTTCACTTGTAATTCATTTATGATTTTTAGAAACAGAATTCAGACTCAAATCCTTCTGTGTTTCATGGGACTTGAACAAAAATATGTAATAGAAAGTTAGAGATAATTGATATCAATGAGAGATCTAGGGCAACATGGGGTCTGCTATAGATGGAAGAACTACAACTGAGTAAAATTTCATCCTTATTACAGTTCTAGGGGAAAACAACATGCAGGTGCTGAGATTCATAAATAATCCAATTCTACAGCGTTGGTGTCCTCCTCATCCTTTCCCCGGCTTCAGAAAGCAGTGCAGACTTCTTAGCTTTGCCTCAAGTTTCATTGAAGATTTTAAAACAGTACAGGATTTGTATAATCTTGAGCAGGCAGGGATATGAGAAACAGGATTTTTATTAGATACATTTGCATGTATATGTTGGACCCATCAAACGAATTACCTCAACCCAGCTCTTCACAACTAGCACGGAAACTTGGTTTAGATTAATTCTCAGGCAGTTGAAGTGTTCCACTCCTAAGATTAAGTGTTTGCAATGAGTTTGAATGAGATATTTTAAAGTGTTACATCCAATCTTGCCTAAAAATGTCACACATTTAAATCATCACATCCAAAGAGCCCTACTCGCATCCTTATTTCAACCACACACACACACACACACAAAATCCAAAGAAAAACCTCCATAAAAACTCCCATCTGTTCTGTAATCTTTTGGCAATGGGGATAAATAACAACACCAGCCCCAATAACGTGTAGCACTAATATAGCCCCTTACCTCATCAGGGCACTGCACAATCGTGAGCTGGAACAAGATCTGACAAGGACACCCTGTGAATCCCACCAGTGGCTCCATCCTGCCAAACGCTCCTCATTCAGTCCTGCTGGGACTACTGCTGCAGAGGGGAGGACTCTGCCCAACGCATCCCACAGCAACCAGCCTACTGCCACAGGTAACAATCCAAATGTTTATGATGCCACCATTTTGGCTCAAGCAGTACAGTAAAAACCAATGTATTACCAAGGAGTGATTCCAAAGCCACCTTCACTGCCTGTAGCACCCATCCTGAAATACTACGGAACAGAAGGGAACCCCAGGACAAGTCCTCCTGAGCACCCAGGTGGTCACCTTCTGATGAACGTGCGCTGAGATACGGGCTGGGCATCTCTGCTATGGGAACCACCCGGGGAAGCAGCTACAGCAAACTAGAGAACTACAAGAAACAACTTTGTGATTTATCTCCCCCTCTTAATTCCCTCCCTTACTTCTCTATCTATGTCTTCTTTGAACATTTGCAAGTGTGTTGTGTATTCTGGGTATTAAGAGAATAAATCCGTTATTTGCATTTTACCTTAATCTGGCTTGAGTAAAGAGGACCTTCAAGGTAACTTTCTAAAAAGGACGTGTCTCCAAGGGCAGAGCAGATCTACAAACCCGAGCACCGGGAGTTCTTTCCAAGCACTTTAGCTTCCCAGCATATTCTCCAAAACAGCCAAATAACTTGTCAAATGCAGCTACGTCGGTTTGAGAAGAACACCACAGGGTCAGAAGCAAGAAAAATGCTTTTTTATTACCAGTGATAATCCGTAGGACTCTAAGACACAGCAAGGCAACAAGATGTCAAACCCCGGCTTAGAAGGGGTTTTTTTTTTTTGATACAGAAGTCCTCACTTAATGTTAAGATTTGTTAAATTCAAGTGTGAAAATATTATTTGGACATAGCTTAAAATTCTGAAAATCTCTCACTTTGAATCTCAACAAAACGTGCATGTAACGTATGAAGTTAAGCTAAATTGAAGCACAAAGGAGATGATTTTCCATTAACAGACAAGGATTTGCCAAGACTACACTAAGCCAATAGCACAGACAGATGGAAAACGTAACTGCTGTTAGCTGGAGAGCCATGTGCCATCCTCTCCACTCCAGAGCCCGAAGGGAGGGTGCAGAGCACGGGGATGGGGACCCCGACCACCGCTGAAGCGTGGGGTCTCTCATATAGGTTACTCCTTCCTTGTTTGCATCTTCCTTTTATCACGTCATGCTGTCCCTATGACCTTCCAGGTTGAAGGCCTCCCAAGTGCACAGAAAATTTAAGAGCAGTGTTGCCTTACAGAAATAATGTTAGCAGCTCAGGAGTACATTTATTTTTTCTATTTTTGTGAGAAAAGGGTGCAAGCTCTGAAGCCCTCTGTGCTACTCCCTATTAATTTGGGAAGTATTAAAGACATGAGTTCTCTGTGCAACCCCAAAATTATAAAAGCAGTAAAAAACAAAACAGCAAACAAGCAAACAAAACCAAATATATCTATCCGGTGGGTTAAAGGACTTAACTATTTTTTAAGTGTTTTTTCTTTTTTGCATAATGGATTAATGCATTAAAAAACAAAGTTAGAAAGCTGTTCTGTTACCCCACCCCGTTTCCAAGCTCACTGGTTGTAATTGCTTTCCTCTGTTTTGGAAGCTCCTCTGGGGCTGCAGGACCACAAAGGAAGCCAACACACACGTTTCCACCAGGTCATAAACCCCGAGTAGATGACAGTTAGGCCCAGCAGCCAGCTGGCTGAGGAAGGGTCACAAAGACATCTCCAATTCATGGCTCGTGCGCTGGGATGCATTTCAAGCATTGTTTATGCCCGGTGGCAGTTTTACAGCTCTTCAAAGGAAAGGCAACTTCTTCCATAAATACCTACGGTTCCACTGCGGCCGCTTTTTCCTGAAGGTGCCTTCATTCTCCAAGCGCCCCCAGATTAATCTTGTACAAATGATGTCGCCCTTTTAACAGGACAAATCCATGCCTTGGTCAGTAAAGAAGCAATAAACACTCAGTTGTTTATTGCACTGTAAAAAGTGATTTTATCATTCTGTGTCATTGAAGAGATCTGTCCTTCAAAAGAGGACACTTGGAGGATTTTCTTTCCCCATAAAAAAAAATCCATGAAACAAACCAAACTATGCCACATTTATATCTTCATGCCATACAGGTGCACACGTGTGTGCAGTGTGTCGGTCATGACCGCAGGTTTGCATTTCCAGAAGAATCCCGGAAAACCCATCCCCTGCACAGTCAGGATAACATCCTTGCTGCATGACCTAAAGGAGCTTCCTCATGATGCCCTCTCTCCTTCTCCAAGACAGACAGGGATCAGGTTGCTTCTGCTTGTGCACTACTGCCTAATGAACTGGCTACCCTCATGACTAGGGAATCAAGGAGAAAGCAGATGAACCAGATTTATCAGAATTAATCCCCATGTATTTCTTCCTTTTCCTGTCTAGCTTTCACCAGTCCAGACAGCTCTGAATGAACACAATCCCTTTAAAACAAAAAACAAAAAGACAGAAGAAGAGAAAGTTCTGAAGGATGACGGTCAATGTTACATCACTTTTTGTTAGATTCAAAATGTCCTTATAAGTATTCCCAGAGAGATCAGAATTAATCACGAATTAAGAAAAAAAACCCAAGTGCAGCAGGTTTCACTGAAACGCACAGCACACCTGAGAATGGTGTGAGATCTGGGGAATGCTGCTGTTTAAGTGGCCTGACACGGCCAGTCCTGTTACACAGTCGTCACACGCCCTCCCAGCCCCTGCCAAAGGACACAGAATGTCTATTTGCTACTATCACACCAGCAAAGTGGCATTGCCTCTACATATTACAGCAGACTGGGACTAATTTATTTTAGTATTATTATAGACAAAACAGTATCGTCATGTAAAATTTGAGGAAGCATAAAGGAATTAAATGAATTTCAAGTCTCCTGTGCTGACAAAAATCATCATTCTGCTCCTTTTGTTTCAGCTCTTGTGAACCCTTTGTGCATGGATCATTGCTAAAACAAAGCTTGCAGCTGGCAGAATTTATCTGTCTTCTCCCAAGCATGCTCTTAAGGGATATATCCCGTCTCTTGTTGATAATATTTTGCCACTAGGCAGGAATCTTTGAAAGAGAGGATTCTTCTCTAAGACAAGATTTCTTCTCTATTGCCCCCTTTTATTCAAGAAAACTAGTATATAATATAGAAAAATATTTTAAATAGTCTTTTGATGAAAAAATTAAATTAGTATGCTTACATTTCATTTAAAAACATTAGGACTGAAATCAGCATATTATTTTATCGTCTATATTATCAGAGAGATTTATCAGTAGCTAAATTACCGGTTCAGGATTTTTAAGGGGGAACAGGTCCAACGGACAGTTTCTTACTGTGGACAGGAAAGTCCGTACTGGGGAAATCACGTAGACCTAGGCCTTTTGATATCATCAATAGGAAAGAAAGAGGGAAAGAGGAAAAGAGGGAAGCATAATATAAAATACACTTCTCTGTGTGCAGGTCTACCATGGATCCAACTCTACCTTTCCCCAGTGACATCTTGGAAGAGGAAATCTGAAAAGGCTCAAGGTTGCTATGCAGTAGCTTGATATGTCAGTGAATCAGCCATATTTTGCATACTTGGATAACCAAGTAACAAACAAAACCAAACAACACTTGCTAATATGCTGAAAATTCTATGCAAACATTTCTTTTTTTTTCCCTCTCTTTGTGAAAGTGCTAAAAGGAAACACATTTCAGTCAAAATATTCCACTGATATAACAGATTCAGTGGAATCATTCTATGATTCTGTGATTTCCATCAGCTCTCCAGAAACTGCAGAATTCCATTCTAAGTGACCAATATGTTTCTGATCCAGCTACATATCTGAGGAAATCCCAAGTCACATTTAAAAGAGGCCTCGCTGTGACTCATCTGCATCCTGCAACAGCATTATTATCAGAACCTCATGTCCAAAAATAACAGCATCTCTCACCCCCAGCCTAGAGCTGCATTTAAACAACACACGTACGTACGTGTACACACACAGAGAACTCTTCAGGCCCCTGGAGAAGCACCAGTACTCCTGCAATAGGGCAGTACTTGTTTCTCCAACCCTAAAGCTGCTGTTAGCTCTGCCGCTTGGAGAAAAGTCAATTGAAATTGCTTTAATTGTTCTCATTTTCAAAGCCTGAACTGTTTCCTGAAGCACCACAACAATGTGATTTAACTGCATTCAGCTCCATTTCAAACCCCGCTGTATATTCTGTGCCATCCATACGACACTGTTCAAGCATACAGCAGTGGTAAATTTTTCAGATAATTGTTCAGCGATTGGCATGTCCACTCCATCTGTGAGACCCAGCCTTGTGGAAAGGACTGCAATGTGTTCCTGCCTGCAGAGAGGGCCAGGTAAAAGCTCATTGTATCCCCCTTTGTCACTGCAACATGAGCATACCTTCTAATGAAGGAATAAGTCAATTTTCCAAAACAACGTATTCTCACATAAGAATCTGATATTTCTACTTCACAATGTTTTTTCCTAGTAAGCAAACAATTTACATTGTTGCTATTTTGGCTGAAAATTCATTTTGCTGAACAAAGTATGGTGTCAAGTCTCTGAAAACCCTACATTTCAAGAAGCAGAAGTGGAGAGTGAGAAGATGCCTGCTGAAAAGCCATGCTCCAGAATGTCCCACATCTCACTTGAACTCATCTCAAGCACTGTGTTAAATTACACATGCTCTTGGATGTGACAGAAGTATCTCCACTTGGGGAAATTTGGTATCTTGACATTTCTCATCCTCTGTGGAGAATAAAATCTTCTCAAAGAAATGGGGGAAAAAAAATCTGTCCAGTCAACCACCTTGCCCAGACACTGGTTCCACATATTTTTCTTTTTTCTATGGACTGTTTTTTTGTGACATTTTACATTTCCAATTTAAGCATCTTCTGGCACATTACACAGCTCCGTCACATGTGTGACAGCCAGTTGGCTGATATCACACATGCAGACCAGCTCTAATGCTCCTTAGCAAACCACTGGCACCGGAAGCCAGACCAAACATCAACCGACCCGGGCCAAGACTTTCTGGGGAAGGAGCATCTACTTTCATATTTAGCACCTTGTCACGGCAGGGTTTGAAGAGGGCCGTGCCACCCCGACTCTACAGCTTTCAAATATGCTGCTTGCAGCAGTTTGGCTAACACTTCCCAGCAGAACTCAGCATAGGAGCATCATCCCTCTTATTTATTCCATTGAAACTAAGTGTTAATGCTCTTCATGCAACAGCTTTCCCTCTTGGGAATGTCACTAGTGAAAATCGAGCTAAGGAAACAACTGAGGAAAGGACTAGCAAGTATACATAACAGATGCTCACATTTATATGTCAATTTTCTTTGACTTTAAAAAAGCATAGGCTGCATTTAGAAGAAACTTATTTTCACACCAGCTGGAATGACAAGAATTATTTAAGTACTAATTTATAAAATTAACTCTTTTACAAATGCATGAGTCCTTATGTTTCATTATGTACATTTGCATGCATACCTGTCAGAAAAATAACCATCACCTTTAGCACCGACTCATTAAGCTGGAATAATCGTAAACAGTCACAAATGCAGTGCCAGCTTTTGCTCAAAAGCTGACAAAATGTGCATACCATTCACAGAATCTGTTACAGAATCTGTTACAGGTCTTTCCCTCTTTGCTGTCTTCCCTCCAGGTCCAGCAGTTTCAGCATGCTGGTCAGGAATCCCCAGGCCAGCCCGTGGCTGCAGGCGCACTGGGGGCACGGGCAGAGGGGACGGTGGGAGCCAACTCGTTGGAATGACCAAGGGCCCCCGCGGCAGGAGCAGCCGTGGGGCCGGACGCCGGCCCTTGCAGGACGCCCGGGTGAGCAGCCCGCGGCCCCGGCAGCTCCCGCGCCCGCATGGGGGACAGCGCGGGCAGGGAGAAGCCTCTGCTCCGCTCCGCGATCTGCACAAACCCCGCTCAGCCCAGGGCACTCGAGAGCCCGTGGGCGCAGAACACGTCTGCCCTGTTCCTTGCCACACCTAAGGGAAGGATTTTCTTATATGATTACAGAAGAAAATAATGAAACTAACTCCCTTTTCCATTTCCCACAATCAATGATGGGGCAGAGACCACAAGTAAATACGTATCTTGTTCAGTAAATTATATACTATTACAAATGCAAAGATTAATCAGTTTTCAGTCCAAATATTTTCAGAAACCCATTTCAGGCCCTAGAGGAGATCAGCTCATTTAGCAGCGGGACGTTACAGCGACAGGAGCGAACAAAGAGCATCTTCAGATGGCAGACAAGGACGCTGTTACGTCTAAAAGCTACAGGGATTCAAGCAGTTGACTATCAGAACACACAACCAGACAGGGGAGTCAGACTGGAATTGCTGTAAAGCTATTTTCAGTTGTCACATCACCCAGAGAGGCCTTAAATTACACCAACCAAAAGAAGTTAACAATTTTCATACACTTTTGTCAAATATGACCAATACAGCACATGCAGAAATGAAGCTACCATTTCCCCATCCTTGGAGAGGTGATGGCAGTGGTGAGAGCAGATCACACAGGAGCTCCTTTAACTCTTTCACTTCCAAAACAACATTATTACAAACAAAATGCATCAGGACCCAACATGTGGTGCTCACTCAGAGCTGAGCCGTAAGCTCCCAAATATATCCAGAGCTTATTCTGAAAACAGAGTTGTAATTTCTGAATGGAACTGAACTGCGACTTTCAAAAATATATATTCCCTAAGCATCAATACAAAAATTCGAAGTTGTTTACTCATTCACAACAGAGAATATTATGCTACTGATAGGTATAATATACCTAGGGTACAGGATGGGACTTAAAATACAACTTAGAGATCCAGGGAAAGTAAAGCTTCATAACAGAGCTCTTGTTACCATAGGGGAAAAATGGGAAATGCTATAAATAAAAGAAATAAAACCCTACTTGAGATTACATTCTCCTAAGATTAGCTAAACCAGATGTCCACATATCATGGAAAGCAGACAATAAATGCAAAGCTAATCTGTAAATAAAAAGTCTACAAATTTGATATTTAAATGTGAAGCTTAAGCTATAAAGAACTAATGCACAAAATGAATTTTTAGCTTGCCAGGTCTAACAGAAAGGCTCAGTTTATGTTTCTTGTTGCTCTGTCAGATAAAATTGTTTACTCCCAAATGAATGCCAAGGTAAGGCACCCAGGCCTGAGCTTTTTGCAGATCTGCATTTCTGAGCAACCTCCAAAGGCATTCCTCATGAATATTTCTTTCATAAATTATCACAGAGCTTTCCATAAAGAAAGCCACACAGGATTAAGTTACTTGTTATAACTGTTAATTACTGTACCTCCTTTTCTTCTTAAAACAGCTATTTGGTTGATTGACTAATGAATTTAAAACAAAAAAGCTTTTGAAACAGATTAAGAGGTGGCAATACCTGGTCGAAGCAGGTGGAAGTGAGAACTTCTGCCCCTGTAGCAAACTCAACAGCTAAGTTAAACCCAAAGAGGCTGTTCCCATTCAACCTGCAGTCTCATTTGCTAGAGCAAATCTACCCATTGGGCTCATGATAAAGAGTAAACCTAAAATAATAATACCAAGAGCTCCACTGAGCTTGCAGGAAATTATGACTTTTATAGGTGCAAGGGGAAGTAGTTTTTATGGTGGCACTAAAATGCCTGGTGGAAAACACTATAAAGTTTGCTGCTCCTTGATCAGGTAGTGCACTGTATTTAAGAGGTGAAAAAAGGTGTGTACAAGTGTGGATACAAATAATGGAAGTGGTAGATTATACTTTCTGTAAATAGTTAGACATGCTTCATATGCATTGCTGAAGTCTCTGGTAATACACAGAAATGGAAAACATTAGCAAAAAGAAGGAAAGAAAAAAAAATCAAACTCCCCACTTTCTTTGTTACTTTTATATTTATGCTTGTAATTTATGAAAGCAACGCAAACACAAAATTCATGCAACATTAGTGGTCTACTGCACAAGCTGTAATAAAAGGCTCCATCTTCAATTCTAGAACCAAGTGCATTCCAAAACCCCAAATCCCTTTACATAAAGGAAACACAATAACCTTTAATACTCAAACTGTGGGTATCCTTTAAATCCTCCTTAAATTATTGATCATCATCTGTCTTCTAGGTAGTGGACATTTTAACACGTTTGGGAAATGAAAATTCTACCTTGTTTCTTTTATTAAAAAACATCTTTTACCATCTAAATATCTTTAAAACCAATTTCCACCTGTAAGTCTGGTTTTGCATGAAGCCACTAGAAATCTAAGCAAGCTGGATCCAGTGCTGCAATATCTCTCCATCCTACTGCCACTGAAAGAGAGAAAAAAGGTTCCCAAAGAAAACAGGATCCCAAATAACAACAGCAATATTGTTATCCTATGAAATGCAAAGGGAAACAGAGAAACAACTCCAAAGTTGAATGAAACAAAATTTTCTGAGCATCTTTGCTGCACTTTCAAGAACCATTCTACAAACTTCTCAAGCCAAAATAATGCAAGACAGTTGTCACCGTAGATGCAGGTGAAATTTGCTTGTATTTTCTCCGCAGAGTAAGTTAACCATTAACTGTTTTTTCTAACACGTCTGCAAGTTTGCACAAATCTGATCAGCAGACCTTCAAAGGAAATATCTCCCTTCTCTAACAGAGATTTATGATGCTGAATTTTGAGGCCTCAATACCTGATGAAAAACAATCCTATCAAGCAAGATTTTTCATTTTATTCTTATTGCAATAAATCATCAATATCATGCCTTACCGAAATTGTACAATATTACCTAAAAAATATGAGCAATTAGGGTTGAGGTGCAGTATCCAACTTCTACTCCTTATAGATAGTTATTTAATATCAAAAACTACCAGATAAAAAGATGTCCTTCTAGTCTTGCATTCTGGTTAACAATAAACACATTTTACAATTGTCAGAGACAGTCAGTGCTCACAAAAGCACTTCTACTTCCCTCTTGGAAAATGACATTCTACAAATACTGGTAGTGACTATTGCCTGACAGCTATTATGCTTTTTTGGCTGATTTGTCTGCAGATATTCTAGAAAAGCTTTTGCCCAAAACATCATTTAAATCAGAAAACCAAACTCTAAATTAATTAATTCTCAGACAGATGTAAAACTTTTGATAGAACTTCAAAAATTCATCCCCTCCATGTTGCACGATCACCCGTACTGTGAGATCCAGAAACCAGCACTCAGCCTTTGGTGACCTTCCAAAGCAGCAGCCATTATTTATAGAGGCATATTTTCACATGTTTCAAATTTTTAATGAACTAGTAATTTAAACTGAAAAAACTGAAAGCCTAACACTGGAACAAAAACATATCACATGCTAGTAGAAGTCAGTTTAAATAAGCTTTTTTAAATATCTCCTTAAATTATGCAAGAATAGATACAAACAGATCAATTATCACAAGTCATAGGTCAGCCCCACAGCTACTTTGAAATGGTTTGGGCAAGCTTGACCTCTTAATTGGAAAATAAAGGGAAAAAAAAAAAAAGAAAAGAAAAGAAAAAAAAAACCTTAGTAGTTAATTTAAATACTCAGCAACTTTTTGAATCTGTTTTACTGTAAATAGGAATATTTTAGAACGTAAACCATTCCTCAGGGAGGAAATCTCTTCCTTCAGGAGAGGGGAATCTCCGGGCTGAGCAGTGGCACGTGCAGTTAAAGTGAAACTTTCCTACTTCAAAAGGAAATCAGCTCCAGATTGAAAGTGTGAATCATACAAGAAGCGATGCTCCACCAAGGACTAAAAAACAAACAAACCAAAACAACCGCTTATTTACCATACTATTGGGAATATATTTAATCTACCTAAGTATCCTTTACACAGCTTTTCTACTGTTCCTCTTTCATTTTTATAATTTACTAATATTGGTAAAAGAAACAAAATGTAGATTACTTTTTTTTTTTTCTCAAAAAGGCTAAATTGAAATATTGTCAACTATTTAAACTGTATTTTTCTTCCTTAACAACTTGGCAATTTACTCCAATTAAATGGTCCCTCCTTATCATGTATCAAAATTTAAAGGTAACATGGGTTTAAGGAATGTAGCTGCAGAGAAAACAAACAAAAAAATTAAACCCTGTAGAAAGTAATAAATTAACAAATGCACTTTGATGTTACTTATCAGAGAACTACAGCACACTCATTTGAAAACTGGGAAAATAGCCTGGTGCTTAAACAGGCATAGTCAAGCTCATTGATTTCCAATCTCCACATTACAAGCAACAAAACAAAGACAGAACACAAAAATATGGAAAAAAACATATTTTTTGGAATGAAGCTTGGATGAATATAAAATGTTATATTCATCAATATACTTCTGATGATTTGGTGACTGCAGCAGAAGATATTACAAATAAGCATGAAATCATATTGTCAGGTAGTGAAGCCCTTGGAACATCCAGGGCTGAAAACTGCCCCAAATTGGCTGTTTTCAACTTGTAAATCGGAGTGAAGCACTGCCATCACTAGCTGGTTCTGGTGCTTCATTTGAGCTACTATTATTTTTCCACTAGAAATAAAAAGTCAACTTGAAAAGTAGTTATTTCTATTTTAACTATCTTTCCTTTCATTGAATGTATATAAAAATAATTTTTCCTCTCCGGCTTTTTGAGGACAGAAAAGCCTGGAAGATCAGACCATCTGCAGTGAATGCGCTCTAGAGGAGCTGCTCTTTTTGTTGCCCGCAGCACATCCACAACGACTGGGAGTTTCAGAGCACAAATAGCCAGGTAAAGGTTAAAAAAAAAAAAAAAAAATCCATCAAAAGGAAGGGTTACATTTGGTGGGGTTTTTGTTTGCTTTTTTGCAGTCCCCAATTCTGACTGCTTACTGGTTATAAAATGGACAGATGTGGGTTTAGCCATAGCATCCATCGCTTTGAATGCTTCTAGTAGCAAAGGAGCAACTTTTAACTCATCTTGCCTGGAGAAGGTTTTTAAACATAATGAAATAAACCAGAAAAAAAAGTAAAGATGAATGAATCACTATGATATCTTCTTTGGCCAACATCGTCCTTTGCTCTCATGGAAGAAATCCTTCTCCTAATCTTTCTAAGCTATGAGTACTCTGCATTTTCGTAACCACTGGGGAAAACAAACAAACAATAAAACCCCTCAACATCTGCACCAGGACAGTATTGCTGAGCATAATTTGACTTACAAGAAAGGAATTCACTGGAGATATAAAGGTATTTTACTTACAATAAAAATCTGATTATCAAAGTGTGTGTTAAATGCAGTATACTGCCAAAAAATCCTACACTAATTTAATCCACAAATTTATTAAAAATAAATAAATAAATATCCCTTCCCTGAAATAAAACAATGAAGGAGCTGAGAAAGAATTCATTACAAAACTTGTTTTACGAGTCCTTTGTGTGAGGTCCCTTATTCCTACCTTGGAACAGGCTGACACTGCTAACACCCAAAGCAGGAAAGAGACACTTGCTCAGACACAGAAATATCTGTTGCCATGGGAGACCTGGAGATATAAACTCTGGAATGGAGAGACGATTGAATGAAAAGCCGGTTCTCAAATACATAAAGTAAAAATCAACATAGAGGGCTAGCTAACAACTCACAGCTAACCCCCGTTTAAGAAGGGTATGATCTTGGAATACGAACACTCTGTCTAAAGAACCCAGACACCGGCATCATTTTTTGCTTTAATTCAGTGTCCTCCAGATACTCTCTGTGCTACTGATGTACAGAATGAGGTAAAGAAGTCTACACATTCCTCCCCCTATAAACTTTTGTATAAAATATTTACCCCATACAAGTTCCAATAAGCTTGTCAAAACAGACATCAAGATAATACAACACCGAGTATGAATCCATCCTTGGACAGACTATTATGCCAAACTTATTTTTTTTTAAAGAGCAACACATGTTTTGTACTACAAACCTAGAGATCCCTCACAATTGGAACGCAGATATGAATTACTAAGCGCTGCCCAATGCATAATTACTCATTTTAAATGACTCACTATAATAACTCATTTTAAAAGTTGTTGAACATTTTAATTTCTGCAAATCTAATTTCAACAAAGCTTTGCTGACAGAGTATCCAAGTTAAGTAATTTGTAACTTGCTAATGACAAAGCAGATGCAATCCAGTGATATCAGTGTAATAGCTTCATAATTTACTCAATATGCAAAGGATTAAAACTTCATTATGAATCAATAATCCATCAGCTATGGTGCTGTAAAGTACATCTGTTATTGATATTTAAATTTCTACTGCAATTTTTAGTGGTACAAAAACTTGGGTTATCCTGTTTTGCTTTGAGGAAATTACTGCAGAGATCAATACAAAAATGCATTAGGAAAACATTTTGTTATATTCTGATTTATAATTGCAAGGGATTCCAAAACATACACTCAATCCCATTAGTTAAGTGTACCCAGAACAGCACTATAGCCCATTTCCTGATGAACTACAAGACAGCATTAAAGAATTTCTTTCGCAAATTAAAAATAATATGAAGAGATTTAGTGAAACCATACAAATTTTGATTTCATGCTATGCTTTTCAGTGTTCTTGGCTTATCACCAGCTGCTGGGAACTAAATGTTAAGGCTCGCTAGTGCCACCTTGTCACTGGCGGCTGTTCAGAGCCCAGCAAGTAGCTCATAAAACTCTCCAGAGAGATTTTATTTACATGTTTGATTTCTTTATATAGTTTCAAAGGTTCTAAGTGTCATGTACATAAATACTTTGATGTCTCTTGTACTGGAGCAAAGTAACTTATAACAAAGTAACATCAGATGTTAAACATCCATTTTAACACCATTAGTAATTATAAAATAATTCAGACTCAATAATGTGGCAAATCTCCAGTTTTATTCCTAAGATGGGAAAGAAATGCAGCCACTGGGTGGGGATTCTCCCCCCCATTCTGATTTAATGGCTAACAGGGAAGAACTGCACGGATTCCTCAAGATATTCCCCAGGGACTATTTGTCCTCGAGATGACCTTGATTCCAACTGCATGCTACGAATGCCAGTAGTGGTTGCACTTCCCCTACCTTTTAGGCCAATTCTGAAGTCTATTTTAATAGACACACTGTTATAATACTTATAATTAAGTAAAAAGTTATTCATATGCTTCCACTTTAAATTGGGACTTACTATGAGTAAGCACTAACAGCTACCCTGTATTCACAACAGAACACGTATTTATTGTGAAAAAGTGAATCCCACCTAGCATGCCCTGGCCAAGGCTTCCCTTTGAACAGCACCTGCTCCCTCTCACTGCTGTTCTGCTGTGTTCAGCTACAATATCACTACGACATTGTACTGGCCATTGGAAGAGTTAGGAAACAGAAAGACGTCATCAGGCCTCATGCCACAAAATTAAGAACATCCCAGTTCCCAAAGTGACCTTTGATCTTGTATTATCACTTACAAAATACTAGACAGTGTCCAAGGAATTTTATGATATTAAAAGGGCTCCCCATTGCAAACAGTAACTAACCTCTGCAACTGGATCCACGTTCAAGCCTCCTTCCCCAGTGAAATCCCCGCTGCTGAGATTGCTTTCAGTGGCCTTGAAGTGCTCTTAATTAAAACATGATTAGATGGTACATAGCCTAATGATGTCACCACCTTCCAGAAACATGCCAAAAGGCTAGTTTAAGTGTATAATTAACGAGAGACTGCAGCTACACGGAGAGTCTGGAAAGAGCAAAACTAGATAAAGCACAGGTCCAACCTGAGAACATCTTACTTTTATACTCTATCAGACCTGGTTCAGCCAGCAATGACACCTCGACACCCAAATTACTTGCAACGTGTCTAGGGGTCCTTGCAAAGACTTTCTGCAGATTTTTGTAAGCTTTTTATCAACTCAACAGCTCAGCTCATTCTACCAATAGTAACAGAGTAAAAAGAATGAAATGGAACTAAACCAGCTTTGCACCCTTTCTGGATTTTCCCAACTTCAAAATCTCCGGCTTTGCTCTACTCTGCAACAGTAGTTGTCACTTAATTTACCTTCCTTTAGACTACATGCAGTAATTACTAATGCTTTTCTTAAGATTTTTATATTACGAACCACTTTAATATTGACAATTACAGAAACCTATTCAAAGAAAATATTTTGAATCTCACAAAATATTTTGCAAAAAAAGCACCATGATTTGTCTTTCAACAATGATCAATAAGACTTTCAAGCTACCATGCTGTTTCCTATTAACGAAGCCTCAAGATGACTGTCTAGTTAGAAATAAAACAACACCCATGACGGGAATGATAGCTATATTAAACATACCTGTCTCTCCTTCTCCAAGGATTATCAAGAGCTAAGGGGGAAATGACTCAAAAAGGCTGTAAGCTGGCAGCATCCTAGAACACTTCTTGAAAATACACCCTGGCAGAACTTGTATACGGTTCTTATTCAGAATTGCTGGGAGATCATAACTAATATCCTTCCAGGTGGCATGTGCCAACACCCTCCAGAGTGTTGCACTGCTATAATTGCACATAATGTCACAGCTCTTATGAAAGCCCTATAACAAACAACTCAAAAAAAAAAAAAAGTTAAAACAGCAGCAGCATATTAATTAAATAACTTTCTATTTCACGCTGTATTGAAAGATTGATATATTTACTGAGACAAATACAAAACTATTTTTGCTCAACATCAGGTAGTAACCAGATTAAAAAGGCCAGTGAGTTTCTCATGCTGAGAAACTTCAGGATTTACCACAACCCCCACGAGGTGGTTGTACAGGTTCCTCACACCCCACCCACAGTTTTGCATGTCTGCAAAGCCCCCAGACCACTTGCATGCCTCTCGAGACACACAGATGCAATGGGACACACAAATTCAGCAAACAAACCCTAATTTCACATTGATTTCTGTTCTGTTTTCAGGAGGCAGGTCCTCCTCCTCACCCCACCACCAAAAAAGAGATCTGAGAGGCCCACATCACATCTGAGATATCCAACAGCCCATCTACCTTAGCACAATTAAAGTTTCAGTGTCAGATTGTTCCTATGCTGGTAATTCATGTCTCTGAATCCTCTTAAAAAGTAACACCTCTAAGTAAATCCTTGTCAAAATGGGCTTCCAGGTGGACATTCTGTTTAGTCTCGCATGCATTTAATTGAATTCCTTGCCATTGCATGTGCATTGTAATAGATTTCTTTTACACTATCAAGAAACAAGTTTTTAAACATGTGCTGTGCATAAAGCATCACATAAATATTCAGCAAGGGAAAGAAAAACATTTCTGGAGGAGTATAGTAATTTTACAGTCTCTGGTTTCTAATAAATTTTTACAGCAATCCTAAACTGCATTAGCAAGTTCCAGTTTATTGTCAGGCTTCTGCACAACATCCCTCAATGACATGTCAAATCTTTACCAAGGCAGTTGAACTCCTAAAGCTGTCCTCACTGGCAGGAAACTTGTCAGATTAAATTGCCACCTCTTGTCAAGTAAAGATATATGATCTGATATCCCTCTGCTGATGATGACAAAAACTGTCGTTTCACTTTAGACGGATTATGAATCTTCAGTGTTTTGCACTACGAGCAAAGATAGCGCTCGTGGTGCGAGGGGAAGTATTACTTGCTGTCCACTTTAAACACGGTTCATTATAGATATAGACAATGGGATTTAAGATGACTACATTTTTTAAAACATTTTGTTCAGTTTCCACATTGCTTGGGTGTATTTGCTTTTCTGTCTAGCAAATAGAAATGAAAAATATTTTCAGTGTCTCCTCCTGTCCTTATGGGGACATAAGTGCTGCTTCCATAATCTACTGCTCAAATGCTTATTTACTATTTCCAAACATTTTCTTTAAGAGAATTCTGTGTAGTGTCTCTACTATTTACAAGATCCTAGCAGCAGAGTTGTGCAGGAAAAATGAAATGTGTGCATTATCGCATAGTACAAAGATGAAGGAACAGATTATTGAATGGAACAGAAGTGGTCTTTGTATTATGTCTTTACAATAACAATACAGCAAATTGCTTTATGAAGAAAAAGTTAAATACTTAAAAAATACAGAAAAAAAAGAAAGAAAAAGGCAAACCGTAGAGTTAAGACATTTGCAAATCTGCCATCTCAGTGACTAAGAGCAGTACATACATATTGCAAGATTCTGCAAATCCTGCCATTTCAGAGCCCCTTAGAGATCAGTGGAAATTTTAATGCCAGAGTACGGCCTTCCAGAACCATGGGCTGCTCTTTCCCAGGCATCAGTTTACTCCGTTGGGGAGCAGCCAGCACCAGAGGGTGGATGCAGATCCCAGCTAATGCTCCCGCTCAGCCACAGCAACCTACACCCACCCATCCTGGAGGCACCACGGGAGCTTCCCCTTCTCACATGTAAAGTCATGATTAACGGCAGAAGCAGAGCACCTTTGTCACTGCAAAAGCGCCCCTAGGAGCCCAGCACAGAACATAACATTTTGAGGAGTCAATTGCTGCATTCCAGATTATATGCAAGATTTAAGGAACAGGACAGAAAATAAAGCAGGGGGAAAGTCCTGTTAAACTTGGTAGTATTTTCATTATATTTACACTGAAATTTTATTTCCATCAGCATCTCCTAAACAGTCATAACTCAAAATCCTATTATATGTTTATTTATTCAAAACATACCAGTTATCTCTGGCTTTTACAGAGTATTCTAAGAAACTTCCTTACCTCTTTGGGGAAATAACAAGTAAGGTTCACAGAAAATATTTCTGAGATAGAAAACATACAAAATTATAAGTGGTATTTATAGCTTTGGACCTATACAACTTCTCTGAATATTTATATTCTCCACGCAAAAATGCCACAGACCTCTCTGTACATTGCGATTTCAAAGCAAACTTTAGACCAAAAAGAATATTTTTGTCCTTAAGCCAGAACAAAGGCAGGTCTGTAGCTTTTGAGGAAATAATTAAACTATGCTTCCATCTACAGCTTCTTAGCCATGAACAAAATGCTAGAGTGGATACAACTCATGTCTGGAGTAGGGCTGGGAGATCTCAGGGACAGGCCTTAAACTTCAGCAAGACCTTGTGGATTAGGTATTGCTGAGGTGAACTAGCATTCTTTTGAAAGCTTGATTCAGAAATGCAAAACAGAGACTCCTCATTGCATACAGGAAGTTTTCAGAAGCCCCCTGAAGCCCTAGTGCTGATCAGGACTTTCTGTTTCTTCCGCTCTTGCAGGAACACACATCGCTCCCCTCTTCTCACTGAAAACTGCAAGGGCTCCTCGCAGTACCTGGGAGCATAATTAAGGAATAGAAAAAAAGAAATTGTGCCCCAGAGAAAGCGGCGGAGACGCCTGAGCTTCCTCCGAACTGCACTCTCAGCATTTCCCGCTGAAAGCAGCAGGTGCCTTATCCAGGTAGCCATTATATTTAAGGTGACTTTGGAGATTTTCTGAGGATTTTGCAAACCTCTCCTAGGCAGCTGAGTGTAAGTTCAAACAGCAAACAATCATCAGTGAATAGTTAAAAATTTAAGGCTGGGAATTGTCATAGGTTTTTTTAATATGTTTTTGAAAGTGTTAATATTGATGAACCAAATAATTCCATTTTTTACCAGCTGCATTTCTTCTCTGAAGAAATTATCAGAGAAAGCTCCAAAAAGGATGGGGTTTTTTTAATCCACTTATAAGTCTTCCCTAAAAATGATTTTCTTTCCACTTACCTATTCTGTGATACTAGACCCCAATCTAGATGATTCAATTACCTCTTTAAAGAAGAAAGATATATTAGAAAACTAAAGCTATAGACTAATGTTACCTTATTAAAATCCTATTTACATAGAATTAACATAAATACAAGTTGGTAAACCATATGCTATCACATCTGTTCCTCTGTGTATTAATAACAAGACTGTCCCCTATAGGGCTCTCAAATTAATATGTATTAGAATATATTACAATGTATTTGGCTTCTTTTGACAATATAATTTGTAGCTAGATTATTTGTAGGCTTCTAGTTTGGAATTACTGCTTGCGGTATGTATCAGCTGTTGCTTCTAGTGTGATTAAAGTACAACACCTGCCTCTCCTACTATTAAAACTCGGTGGAACTGTGTTGATTTTCAAATACTCTGCTTCTTGAAGTTGAATATCTTAAGATTAAAATCAGAAACTGCAGCTCGTGTATTAGTCTAAAATGCAGCTCATGAGAGGCTGCAGCCACCCCTGCTTACAGACAGAGAAACTGAGGCTGAGAGAATACGCAGAAAAATAATACTAAAAGATTGCACCTAGTGTATTGCTTTACTGTCAAATTATTTACTGATTCATTAGCAGAGATGAGATTTACTTCTGTTTCTGCAACATCACTAGACATCACTGCAACATACTAAAACTTGCCCTAAGTTAAGCAACGCAGACGTGGCACTTGTGATCCCAGGTGTTAGACACTGCCTGCACCTTCTCCGAGATCCAAGTGGCTTTGAAAGGAGAGGAAAGAACTGAAAACAGAGCTTGTTCCACACCAGGTCTTGTTCCCACAACCTAAATCCATGTCAATGTATTTTCAGAAAATACTCATAATTTCTTACGCTCTGACTAGCATGCCACAGAAGTGCAGACACGGTGTGTCCTCTGTTATTTCTTGCAATAAAAAGTAGCCTTAAAAATAAAAAATGATTAAAAATGTTAACTGGCATCAAGCAATAGAGCAGAAATTGAAGACTTAAGAGAATAAAATCAACTGAGCAGTATGAGGTTGAAAGTCATGCAAAAATGATTTTAACTGCTTTTAAATTATGAACTGCATTATTTGGCTATACTGTTTTGTTATGTGCATTGTACTGGTGCCTTCATGGATCAGGTTGTTGCACAAGGTCCTATATAAACCTGTGTGTTCTAGACCTTCCAAAACGCAGTTTCATCATGCGTTCATCAGGCTGCAAACTATTGTTCAATGTCTTGCTTTTCATTAACTATTTGACTTTTAATGGTCTTAGGTTCTCAAGCATTCCATTAATTTCCAACTCAGATACAAATATGATGATTTTTCCAGCGAAAAACATATAGATGAGATCAAGAACAGTCCTACCGAGCTCTGAGGATTGAAGTAATGATCATGAAGGATCTCAGTTATAGATCAGTGACCCTTTCAAATAGCATCCATATGCAATTAATATAAGCATGTCTTAATAAACCATATGCTCGCTCAGCTGTTCTCTTCTGTATTAATAACAAGGCTGTCCCCTTAGGGACTCCAAAATGAATGTATATTAGACGTATGTATCCTAATAACCAGAAGGTAACAGTTGTACTTGACTTACTTTATAGAAGTATTTAATACAGCATTATTTTAATGACTTTAACAAAGCATATGTGGTTGTCAGTTCAAGAACAGTTTACAGGACTGAAGATGAGCTGAGCATTGGGATAACAAACCTGCACAAATACCTTTCCTTTGCATCCTGTGTTAACAACCCGCAGTCATAAATAGATGTAAGGTTGGTGCAAGTAATCCCACCAGGAAAAAAAAAAAAAGTTTACAAGGTAAAGTGCAACAGAACAAAACCCCTGAATACCTAAGTCATTTCAGGTGTCACTTGCTATTGCTCATTACCTTGTACTGTGGACTATGATAGAGTATTGCCCTTCTGAGTATTACAGTAGGCCATCAGATTCAGATCAAATAATCAATTAAGATTCAGCTGATTGGGATGGTCTTAAGTTTTCCTTAGTAGCTTAGTTTCCTTAGCTTTTCACTTTTTTTCTGCTAGCCAAAATGTATGGAAAAAGACTATTTGCCTTTTTCCTAAAAATTTCAGTAGAGGATTCCCTGTTTGCAAGAAGGAGATGCTAAGAGGATGTAAAACTGCTATCACTTAACATTTGCACATTCAGCACAGAGATTTTATACGCGCCCACGACCAGGACCTAGATCAGCAGCTATCTTGGTTATAATAAAGCTGGATGAACAATTCATGAATATATCTCTGAAATAATAATATCAGCTAATGCCTTCTCCTCTTGCCCCCTCACATGCACCAAGCCATTTGCACGTATAGACAAATTAAATTTTGTTTATGGATTCAGTAGAAGATTCACTATTTTTACTGGCTTTGCTGCAGTGTATAATGAACCCTGGTGCCCTGAGCAATGCTGAGAACACTACAAGGACACGGGGGGGCCCAAATTACAGGCCGATGTTGGATGAAACTTGCAATTTTTCGTCAACCCCTTCCACAGCCCTGCATAATGCAACGCAGCTCGCAGAGCGGCTCCAAGTTACCGCTCCAGTTTTCCGAGCAGATGTGCTCCCCCACCTTGCAAGATCCACTGGTAGTTACAATACACTTGTCATCTTGAATCAGATAAAAAGCAGCTGCTCTTTAAGTGTTCATTTCAAAAATACATACTGTTCAGCCAACAAATGGTAATTAACTGTTAGAAGGGGAATATTGTGAGCCGTTCTCAAGATAAAATGCCTCTGTTTATCATTAATTTATAACAATATCATTGCAAACTTCAGAAGTGGATACAAGAGTCAGATAATAATGAAGCCTAAATATTCTGATCAAAACAACTGCAGCAGGTTAAACATCTCCACTGGGCTCAGTTAGCGGAATGGAAATGTCTGGTCTCAATTGCATGTTGCTGTGTTGTGCTTTCACCAGCTGACATGAGGAAACTTCTTTTCCTGACAAAAGACAAAACACTTCTGCCAGCTGAGGTGACATTGTGTTCATTCAATAACGATACAAGGCCCTAAGGTTCTTCAGCAAGAAAGATAACAAAGAAAATCCTCATTAACTAACTGCAGAAGAATGAAGGTCAACCCACAGAGAGAATTTCATGCTTACATGTCAGTTAGAACATTTGTTCTTCATTAATTCTTTAAACCCAAGCTGGGATATCATCTAGCAGCATTTTAATGTCCTGTACTCCAGCAGAAATAACTCTCACGATGTTGTTTTCTTTGCACTGTACTTAAGAGGCCATTTATACAAGCACTTGCCTTTACATCATTGGGTGCTAATAATGTTTTAGGATTGTTACATGACTAGATATATATCAGTAATAATAATTTGGGTATTTCAAAATGAAATAAATGAGGACTGCCATAATATATTCTAAGAAACTCACTACATGGGCACTTAAAAATCCTACTGCTCTTATTGATGCTTGTGCACTTCTTTGGTTATAGTAGAGTATTTTTAAATGTATTGTGCTGATCAAAACAACATATTTCTGTCAAAAACATATTCCCCATAGGCTAATACATTTTTATGCAAGATACTAAATTTTCAAATACAAATTAATGAGCTTTACTAGCAAAAATATAGTAGGAATATTCATTATTATTCATTCTATTCTCACAAAATTTTACTGCAACCAGAAGTTATCATTCAGAAAACACTTCATTATAAGAGTTAAGTGAGCCTTATATTTCCAAATTCAAGATAGCTTCAATGCTATCTTGTTATGTATATAATACATGTTTAATAAATGCAAGATCTCACTATGAAAATAAGAGAGTAGGAAACCATATGAAATAGTTGATGAAAAACAATAAATGAATCATTAAGAGTCCCTTCTAACAACATAGGACAGACAGAAGGTATTGAACCTACTTCCCAGACATGCTAATTTTTAGGTATTTCTGAAGGTAACCCATTTTGAAATGCTCATTATGGGATTTGACTTTGAATTTTACCATTTATTTTCAAGCGTTTCAAATCAAGTAATGGTAGACTAAAAATATAGTGAAAAACAGTACAAAAAATATACAGGGCAAACCTGCAAGCTGCA
>JASSRY010001105.1:585238-601219 GCA_032466555.1 Tinamus major | reverse complement strand
TCAAATCAAGTAATGGTAGACTAAAAATATAGTGAAAAACAGTACAAAAAATATACAGGGCAAACCTGCAAGCTGCACCTTTTTTTTTTCCCCCTCTACTTATGTATTATATTGTTCACAATGCATTCAGAACTTCTTTTTTTTCCCCCCCATTCTTCACTATGGAAACGGGAGATTTGGGATTACAATCCACACGGATTACAGGTTTTGGCATGTTTATTAATTAATTTCTATTTATGTTTCCTTACCATTGGGCAGAATTTCCTTCTCTAGTCCACAGCAAATTATTGCGGACCAAGAAAAAAACCTTGAAGCAGTGTGGACTCCCTTAGAGTCACACACATGCATAATGTTAATTCATTTGCAAACATCCTTCATTTTCTTTTAATTAATGCAACAATCTTCAGTATTTTGGGGTTGGCTACCTCAGACACATACATGAGTTAATACAGAGATGGGCCAATCTACAAAGTTTCCAAGAGCAGCCAGATTATCCTGATGATTCCAGCTGTATTTGTCATAGTTTCAGATGTCTGTCTTTCAGGGCACAGCGTTTTTTATTTCTTTTTTTCAGACTTTAAAATACATTGTTTAGTCTACGGGAACACAATTTGTTCCAGGTTTCTATTTTTCGCTTTGGTTTCTCATCCAGATTACACAGCCTTAACCTGTGTAGTTGAAATAAAATTGTATGATTGCAACTATGAACATCAGGTCTAATTTAAACCTGATTTTTGAAGGACTGTGTTACTGTGTAATGCATCATTAAAAAGAGAAACTTCACTGAACAGCAGTTTATGCTTGTATCAAGTTTGCTCTAAAGCAGTTTCTCAGAACTCCACATGTTTTGCCCTTGTACTATCAGGTATTACAGGTAGCACTGGTCTCCTCAGGATTCCTGTTAGACAAAAATAAAAGTAGCAATGTGTTGGAAAGGTGACTGAAAAGCACCTTTTTTTCTTTTTTTTTTTTTAATCTGAATGTCCTATCACTGTTTCACTGTGTCTTTCAAATTCCACAGAGTTACCCTGAATCTCCCTTTTACCCAGTGTCATCCTGAGATCATTGTACTATTCAACAAGCACAGGAGCAATATACACTTCTTTTTCAGATACCCCTTGTTGGTTTGAGCAGGCTTGAGCCTCCGGCCGAGAGGAGATTCCTAGACCAGCGGAGAAGCCCAGTGCCTTCTGCACAACCTCAGGAGCAGCCTCCGTGGCAGCGGATGTTCCTGTTGAGCATGCTCCCTAATCCAACGCTGGGGAAAAAAAACTTTGTCTACTCTTTCAGATAAGAAAGCGAGTAGCAGAAATGCTAGAGAGTAGTAAGGGCCTGGGACAAAACACACCTCTAATTTAGTTCACCTCTGTAGTTCTAGTGCAAAAGAAGAGGGAAGCCAAGTTTCTATTTGCATCATAGCTCATAAAGCAGGCTATAGCCCAGTGTGGGCTTACCTAGCTGGCTTTTAAAATGTTTCCATCCAAACTCACCCAGTACAAAATCTTCAGTCCAATACCCTTGTTTCTGCCGTCAGACAACACAAACAATTTTTTCTACACTCCTATGCTCCTGTAGAGTCTCCTGTCTCTTCCTCAGCCAGACAGTCTGGCAGACAACTGAGCTTCTCTTTAACTTCTCCTTTTTATTAAAAAGGCAGCAAATTATAGGCTGCTCTCTCTTCCAAAACTTGTCCTGATTGGCTTGACAGGAGATCCTGAGGCACCTGCCACATCCACTTCACAAGGCGGCTCCTGACACAGCCTTAAAATCAACAAGAGCACAACCCCATAGTCCTCTTTTAGACACCAAATGGGGCATTAGTTCTTCTTCAGCATTTCCCTTCGTTTTCCCTGGGGTCTGCATTGCAAGTGCAGCCTTGCTTCCGACACTTCCCTTTCAGATTTAAATGGCCAAAGTATCCCATTACAGAACATGTCAGAGAGCTATTAGTCCTTGCTACTCTATCAGACTCTGCTGGAGTAAAACAAGTAAAGGAACAACAAAATTGCTATTAGACTTGGGGAATGTGTCCATCTTAGCTGGCATTTATATATCTCCTAAATTTCTATATAATTGCCATGTATAAAACCTCTCATATATAAACCAATTTATAGAAAGAAGACTGTAGAAGAGTTCACGATTTAGAAAATGGCATATGGATTCTGTTCCATTCGTTTTCTTTGTTCCACTAATTCCTATTTACAGAGTGGAAGATCCTTACCCAGAAGGTAGATAAGTGGATGTAAGACAGATAGGTTGTCTACTGCACAGATTTAGAAGATACATTAATTTTTGTGTATGTTTGCATGGTTAAGAGCACAGGATTTACTTCACCCTTTTTAATACTGAACAATTATGAGGTAACATCTGGTCTACTTCTTAGCAAATGCTGTAATTTCCTTTTTCACTTTTATGCATTTATTTATTTTATAATGGAGAGCTCTAAAAGTGAATGAGCAATTACCCAGCAGGTCTCCTGGGATCTTGTTGAAAACAAGGCACGGAACCACTCAGACATGGCTCAAACCCACCTTTGCCACCCCCCAACAGAAGAGTCAACCTAAGAATGGTTACGTATCCAGAGGGCTCATAGCACTCACGGGAGTGTGTTAATGATTGCCCAATCAAAGCAAAAGACACAAAGTTCCTATTGAACATACCCACTAATTCCTACAGAATAGTCATGACTAAAAACATGCAAAAAAGTTCATAGTTCACTCCCTAATGTTTATGTTAAAAACAAAAACCTCTAAAAATCCAACCAACTTTATGAACATCCTGAAATTTTGTGAAGTGGTTGCCAAACCCTTTTGCGAAAATGCCACATTTTAAATATATCTTGGATTGTTCTTCCACTATTGTCAGATCAAATTGATGGTTTCAGATGACTTGATCTGAAAGTAGATGTAAGTGAATAGTTTTTTATTTTATGCTTTGGAGATATGCAAACTTTCTATTACAAATGTAAGTCAAAAGACGGAATCAGTATTCACTGAATTTGTGGTAGGTATAAGGTAACCTCCAAAACAGAAACTTTCCTGTTATTCTACACCCACCGAAAACCAAAAATCTTTCAGTAGTCTAAAATGATTCTTTCTCTTTTTTTCCTGTAAAAATGTTACTCGAGCTAATATTCTTTTAATTTCTTAGGCTATAATCGATACTAAGTAAAACCGAGTCCAAAGAGTCTTCTTAAAATATTACAGCATTGAATGTTACACTACTAAACTTCAGAAAGGTTATATATAGAGTCAAGAAAATGAATGTTTAGTCAACATACTGAGCCAAAATCTCCACTGCCGTGCCCTTTAGATGCTGCCATACAAAGGTGTGAAATACTGCCAGCTCAATCTGCTACAATTTACAATCTGCTGTAAGTGGCTAAACAAGATTTAAGAGTAGGGGGAGCATGAGTTCTACTTCTCATATACTTAAAAGAAGATTGGAGGAGTTAAGTGTAAAGATATAGAAAATCCTAATCAATGCGAGACTCTTTAATGCAAAGGCAACAAACTTGTGTTATTGGGAAAATAGATTTTTTTCAGTTCTCTCAGCCCATTTATTTAGAAATTACTGAGTTATTAGAGCTGCTATCTTGTCTCTTCCATTTAATTTTCAATCTGCATTACATTTAGATATTCTAGTGGGACACAGAGGTGGATGCTACATTTCTGTAGCTTCCAATTCTGTAAAATGAATCTCTGTATGAAAAATGAAGATTAATGGACTTGATAATCATTTTGTTCTGCTAAAGCCAATGTGAATAGAAGTGGAAAAAAACCTCAGATATGAAAACATCTTTGATATCTTTGGATAAAAATAAGCATTGTACATAATTGTGAGCTCATACATAAATTGTCATTTTTCTCCCATGCCTCTGCGAAACATCATTTCCGTATATACACTGGATTTTCATGATGTTCTCTATCAAACTGTTAGCTATGTGATATGCAGCAAAAGGTCTATGGCAATGTCAAGTGTAGACTAGCAGATTGCCACTCTGTGCTGGTGATCTGGGGGATTCCACGTGCCAGTTGCTCCTTCAATAGTTGTTTTATTTCCTTATTTTAATTGAAAGGTCTCATAGTTCAGCTGAGGTTGGTGGGAGCAATTTTGACCCCCCTCATGCTGCTCTGAAGAACCTCCTCAGATTGCTCAGCACCTCTCTAGCAGTACCACACGTTAAGGCAAAGGAGCTTTGCCCTTGGGCTACCCTGGCGTAGGAAGCTACCCCGTAGCTGCTCTGCAAACAGGCTTCCCTGCGGTGGTGAAGGGATGTTCAACAGAGCAGCAGTGCTGGAAACTGAGGGAAAGGAGGCAGGAGTAATTGCTAACACTGTCCCACAGATAAGCCATTCCTGGCATCAAATGGAGTCCCGGGAATGCTGGCAAAAATAAGGGGCAAGTTTTGGACATCCATCCTGTTTTCAGCATCAATCCAGTGGCACTCAGTGATTTCTTTTCTCCACCACCTTCTGCTGTCATGCTGTTCTGGCATGTTGAACATCACCCTCCAGCAATCTCCTAGGGAATACTGCACATACCAAATATACAGGTATATATATATATGTACACATATATATATATATGTATACACAAAATAATACATCAGGCTGGAAATGGTGCAGTATCACCTCTTCACAGAGATCTTGCAAAATCTCATTTTTCCTTCTAGCAAAATAACACAGATTCCACAACCTGCACTTAAGATAATTTAGACATTTGTGACTGCTGGTGGAGCAGCAGCCCAAGGGAATGATAAATATTTTACTATTTCCATACCTGGAACTAGCAAAACTTTTATTTTTCTGTCATGTGAGGTGACGAGATCTACCACCTCAGATAACCCACTGTAATCAGATGTTTCATCCTGTAATGGGAGCAGAATATTACGTGCAGTTCTTAATGAGTGCAGGAGGAAGGCAGGGGTCTCCTGACCTGGGGAAGGGCTGTCGCCAGCCTCGTCTGGGGCTGCCCTGCCTTTGCAACCACCCGATACCACCGGTTTCATGTCAGTAAGGGGACTGCACATGGTAAATATCGGCATCTATATGAAGTAGAAGAAATGGCTTAAGAACCACACTCTGACTTTGCAGATTAGGAGTCCGCTGATAGACAGCTAGAGAGCCATTCGCTAACTTGGACAAATGACCTTCATCTTCTGCAACTCAGTTCCCTACTTGTACAGCACAGAAAGTAACTTCTCTTTCTGCTCTTTGCCCATTCAACATCAAATTATTTGTAAGGTGAAGATATCTCACTACAAATACACAAAGACGCTTTTAGAAACTACTGTAACAAAAAAAAGAAACAGCACTACCCAGCCACTACTAAAATAATATGTATAACCCCTAGGGAGTTGCATGAGGAGCCCCCAAGCCTCATCTTGTACTGCAGAAAAACTCAGGTAGCTCCTATACATTCCCTACTTGGAGGAGTGCAAAGTTTAACCCCTTAACAGTACTCATTAAATGCCTCTGTGTTGGCCTTGGAGCAATACACGTTGTACCAAATGATTAATGTTTATCTGTAGCACGCATGCAGACACAATAACTGCATATATGAGCCCTCGAAAAAAAGACCAATTTAACAAAACCTCAAAAATGTAATTTGAAGATTATATGAGGCCTTATAAACTCAAGCAGGTGAACGATGACTTCATAGAAGCAGAGATAAAAGCGTGGAAGTTTGGACCTCACAACCTCGGCATCTCAATGGCCCAGACTCAATAGCTGATGAACTCTTCAGGATAAAAAAAAAAAAAATCACCTAAATTCAGAGAAACATTGATAGTAATGAAAAATGATTAAAGAAAACTAAGACACCATCCAGTACAATACAGATGTAGAATTATCTCCTCACGGAGAGATTTTTTTGAAGTTTTCCAGGAGGCATCGGTGGATCAGTAAAAAGTAGAATTAATCCCTAAAACACTGGGAAATGTGAAGCTCAGGCTTTCATTTATCTTGCACTCATGGTGTTGCACCACGTATACCAGGGATCTGACAGCACTGTGTGATATTGCTGCTGCACCATCTGTGCAGCAAATGCACACCTAAACTGCAGGGAAACACTGCAGGAATGGTGCAGAATTTTTAACTCACTGTTTCTTATAAAATACTTTATGGACTCTCACTGAGGACCAAAGACTGAAATATTACTAAATATTAAACAATAATGGTAAATGTGAAAATACTGTCTTTGGAAAAAAACGCTGGCGTTGTAATCACACATGGCACAAAACCCTAGCTTGGAGAAAATGACTGGTGCTTGGACACTCAGATCATGAGATCCAAACTGTATCTTTCACATTCTTGCACAAAATTCACCTTTTGTATTAAATTTACTTATATCATGGTACTGTGATCTGAGAGAAAAATACATACTGAAGAGAAGAAAAACAGCTTTGCAATACTCTGCAAGAGATTTGGTTTTTCTGATTCTTTTATATTACACACAAATAAGGATGGTACTCAAAATAACAAGAAAAACAAAATAACAGAGCATTGGAGATAATATCTGATGTAGGACACTTGATGTGACATAGTATGTATGGAAAGATCCAGACAACTTGCTTTTTTGACAACCAAACTGTCTATCCCACAGATAAAAATAATGAATAGATAGAATGAAAAAATAATAAAAATCTCACTGAAATTCTGCCAAAACACCAATTACTTAAATAGAATCAGGAGATTCTCTGGAAGTTTGTATTTTACGTGATTTTCTCTGCAATTTTCTAAATATATATTCCTGCTAAATTCTCCATAGGAAGTTTAAAGCCAAAGATTCTATTTGCTACTTCCTAGGTAGCGAAGAGAAAATCTGTTATTCTATCATTTTAAAATAAAAATAAATTCCTCACATGCCTATTTAATAGATAAAAGCTCTCTGCCTCTAGCCACCTTTCCAGTACCACAAAGATAGGTATTTATCCCCAGAAGGCACACGGATTTTCTTCTGTGCTCTTCAAATTGATGCAGAACGCAAAACTGAGGAATGATGCCAGTGGTGACGTATCAAGAGCAATTTCTCATAAAACCACCATGCCATCTCTGGGCCCCCTGGGCCTTCCCTCCCAGTCCTGATCCCTTCTCCCTAGTGTTGGCCTCTCTCCTGGAATTCAGACTCTCTAATTCTTGCAAGAACCTGAAGGCCCGTCACTTCTCCTCTGCTCACTGCTTCTGGATGAGACTCACAAGTTCTGTTTCTAAACCCTGCTCTAAACTGGTTTATGAGGTTAACTTTTGCAATGCTTAAGAGTCTGTTACTCTGCAATCTGACCACAGAATGACTGCACACCGGTTCTGCCTTTGCAATCTGGAGGAAAGCAAATGCTGACATTTCTAAAGGAACTTGAAAATCTGGTGGTTACTGAGTTAGAAACCTTGAAAGACTTTCTATTTTACCATGGTGTGAAATTACTATTTTAAAGGGATTTTAAAGATAACCTGCTGAACTTGTGGAAGAGGAAAGAACAGACTGAGAAGAAAACGTTTGGAGCAAACATCAGAAAGACTCTTCCATACATGGTTGCAAGCCACACAGGAAGAACAGGGTGGCAGGGGATGCTGCAGGAGTGACGCGGCCACCTGCACTTCTCCATACACAGCATAGGAGGAGGAAAGAGGTGAACCCAACTGTAAGCCTGGTGTAATGACTATACTTAGTTCCAGGAGGCTAACTTAATCAGATTGTAAAGATGACTTAGATTTGTATTTTTAAACTCCTATTAGAAGAAAGATTTATTTGCTATGAACATAAAGTGCCTGATCTGCAGTAAGTTCAAACAATACATGGAAAAGCCATCAGAAAGCTAAAACCGGCTGCAATGCTAAGTCTTAATCTATATGTAGTCACTGCTCCTAAAGTACCATTATCCATAACTCTAAAATTTACTCTAATTCCACCAGGAACTCCTAGCTTTTCTTCTCCTCCTCTTTCCCAAGAACACTGCTTCCAACAATTTTCACTGCTCTGAGCATTTCCAACCTGTTTTTTCATTTACCACTCCAGAGTTTATATTAACCCAATCTACCTCCTATCTACAAAAAGCTAATTACCGATTTCCCTAAAGACCAGGAATGGTGCCTCTGCATTAACCAAGGGTCATTAAATATCAAAGAAAAATGCTTCCTTATCCAGATGGTTGGTGGGTTATCTCCACTCAAGATGTTCAGCACTTGTTCACCTGCAAAGAAGACTTTCAATTAACATGCTTTAACTTTTACAAAAATACAGAACTTATTACACACAAAGCTGTTGGCAGCTTTAGGCATCACTACTGTCACGTGTACGATGTTCCTTTGGCTGCTCTTGGACAACAGTGTAACATCATTGATTTCATTACTTGATACACACATATTCCAGATATTTGCAGGAGACCTCAGATAAAGTGACTTGCAAAAGTGACTTCAGGGTATCAAATTTAGTTCCTTTAAAGGAAGAGTGCTAAAATACCCAAATTATTTTTATTATTATTATTTTTTAAATATTGATGTTTATGAGTGGCAATTAATTCTATGTTATATGTTATGCAATCAAGATCCACTTCTTAAATTAAGAATAAGAGTCGAATGTGGAGAACAATTCACTGAAATATCTATTTTCTCTTCAGAGGAATATGCCCTGAAAATCAGCATTATTATTCAATAAAAACATGCCTTTTTCTTCCTACTACATAATCTGGTTTGAGTGGTTTGGTCCAAAGTTTTTTGTCTAATTTGAATCAATTCCTGCATTAATTTATGGGCTCCTCAGATTTAAAAAAGAACCTATTTTTAAATAAGAGACTTTAAAATTTTGATTTTCAATATTTTCCAAGAATATTGAATTTTAAGTAAATATTTTTAATGACCATATCACACAAATAAGCTTCAGCTTTTAAAAAGTCTTTAAACCAGCCAAAATTAAAAGAAAATAAAGTAATTAATTACAGTGTTTTGAATCAACTTCAGTGGTTTGCTAAACCTGAAATACCTTCCAATTTTATCTTCTGGAAGAGACAACGAGCCAAGAAATGCATTGTTTACCTATTTGTAATCATGAGTTTTTTTGTAATCATAATCACAACTCATTCATATATTCTCCCTTCTGTCAGGAAATACATTAAGCAAAATTGGATTCATTCATGATTAAACAGCAAGGTAACAGCTAGCACAAAGGCAATAATGACCAGATTTGAGGATGCCTGTGAATTCTTAAAGCGAGATTGCTAAGAAAAAATTCAGTATACAATTCATAAATTATTTTTGGGCTGCTGCCCATTTTATGAATGGTCTATTCCTCTGTTTTTATTAATAGTGTTGACTAGCTACAACAGGTGACATTTTTATCCCCTTAGGCTGTCCATTATCCAAATGAAGGGCCATCTGGAAAGGGATTCTGTTCACTGAAAAATGTGACAGAGCTGATGGCTTTTTAACTGCAAGTCATCTATGATTGCTGGTAAACACTGAAAATTAGCATTGATCCCCCTCAAATGAAAAAAAACAACAACAATAAAGTACTTAAGACAGGCTTATGGAAACACCTTCTCGGCAGATGTGCATGCTCATTAATAACTGTAGATGTAACCCTTCCTCATTCTTGTCAATTAACGCCGTTGAGCTCTCTACAACACACACACACGAGCGCAGACGGGGCGGCTGGCGGGGCAGGCCCAAGGCCCCACACAGGCCAGGAACAGGCGGCCTGCGAGCTCCGCCGCCCGGGAGCGCCGGGACGAGGCCTCCCGGGCCTGGGACCTGCCCGTTACCTCCGGGGAGGAGATCCAAAGCTGCCTCGTGCTTGGAAGGACCTCGCTGCACAGGCTGGAACGAGGGCGAGAAGCACTCGGATACCTGCAGAATAAGGCTGCTGCCATTGGGATATTGCTAGCCTCAAAACTGTGTTCTGCATCCACAGCAAGAGAAGGATTGCAGTGGAAAGTTAACACGTATTGCACTCATCTGTCTTCCAGGAGTGGAGTTTTTCCTTCTAGGATGATGAATAAATATCTGTAATGAATACATCTGCCAAAATCAATTGCATCCTGCTGGATGCACTGGGCTGGAATCAGGCCCTGCTTGACCACAGCAGCCAAACCAGAGGCAGGGGCAGGGACACCCTCACAGCCCACTACAAATAAAGGCAGCTAAGGTAGCTTCAACTTAACGTTTTTTATCCGCTAAACAATTGCTAAAAACATGTTTGTTTTTCAGTTTCTTCACATAAGTTTTTATATAAAAATTTATGTTGAAATCACTTTTCCAAAGCTAAGAAAACCAAAAGCAAATTCTACTTTTTAATCCAATTTTGTTTATGGTATTTTCTTCCAGTACTAAAGGGAGTAGAAATGAGAGCATTTCCAGATACTGCAAGCATTTCTTTACCATAAATAATTAAACTCAACAGCTTTTACTAATTAAGAGAACATTGGTCCCATTTAAGAAAGACACACACTCATTATCTCTGGATCCAGTCACTGCAAAAGTTTTCTGGGGATTTATTTTGCTTCTGTCATCTGAGATTAGAACCACAACAATGAATATTTACTCAAGTAGTTTATGCTGGCACTGAAAAAGTATTAGAAAATGCTTCTACCTATTTTGCCACCTCAAAAGGCATGAAGACTAAGATCATATTGAGTTAAGAAATTCATACTCATCAGAACCTATGTTGATAAGAGGACAAACAACTCCTGTCTTGCTTATGACAATTTTCTCATATTAGAAACCACGTATATCACTCTCCCTGGATCCAGGATGCCCTGGTGAATGCTTTAAGAGTCAGTTCAACCACCATCAGGCTTCGTGCTCTTGCTCTAGCCTCTGTGTGAACATAAGGGTTACACAATGCTCAAGTACCAAACTCAATGCAAGGGAAAAAAGCTCAAAGGAAAAAAGAAAACTAGCAGTATTGATGCTGAGGTTTTCCAGTGTACTAACAAATAAAAGTATTAGACTTTGTCACAGCACGAAACATGAAAGGGTTTGGGTTTGAAAGCATTGTTCTGCACAAGGCAGCAAACAGAACAATCAAATTATTTGTCTGCTTGTCTAACACGAAGGCAGCATTATCAACGAACATCCTGTAGCGAGGAGATAAGATGCTGGAGAATAAGCACTGCAAAGTGCTTTATCATGCAACTCACAATGATTAGGTAATTTGAACATTTCATATTTAATAAAAGACTATTTAAATCAGAAATCGCCAGACCAGGAGCTTATTTATATCATACTATGTTTGTGTCTCCAACCAGTGAATGAATGCTCTTTGTTTTTAAGAAGTAGCTTTCTAAAATGAAGGGAGCACGTTAAACGCTTGGAATTACTTTTAAATTAAGCCTCACAGCTGGTATGAACAAAAGGAGACCTCCTAAAGCATTCCAAAATAACGGGGATAGCAACTGGCTAGCAGAACACTTGACTTGTTTTTCCACAGTAGATTTGAACTGCACTGTAAGGTAATGTATTGCAAATGATTTCTGGTCCTCTCTGATATCACAAATCATAACCTGTATAAAGCCATACAAGCAATCAAAGATCCATTTGAGCTGTGATTCATATGTGCATGTGCTCAGAGCTAGCACTGCTCAGTGCTCTATAATCAGGACTGCAAACATTTTTCATTAGATTCCCATTTCATTAAAGCTGTGAAAAGAAAGAAGAAACGGAATCAAATGTAAAATAAAATGAAGTTAGTATATAAGGCTGGCGTTCTTTTTAAGTCAAAATTTTACCTGATCTGAGTGTGTGCGCACGTATATTCATACTCAATTTCTGAGCATACAATATTTCATAAAGTAATCATGGAAAAAGTCCCCTGCCACCCCTTTCAGGAAAAGGTTTTTCCATCTTCAAATCAAAATGTACAGAATCCTAGGTCCCATATTGAATATATCATGGTAATTATGATCTTTTTCTCCAAGACACCATATTATGCAGGTGAATAGTACCTACCAAATAGCATTTTCTGCTTTTTATTAAGATGGAATGGTTATTAACGCCACTCTTGATATATAAGTACATACACTGTGGCTATATATTGTTACTACATAAAAGACATAATTAGGCCATACACCAAGATGCAGTTAAGAGAAGATTAGCCCTCAAAGTCTTTCTCAAAGATAAGCGGAAGGCATATTTGGGATTTAGAATTATTTTAGTAAGAAATGTATTAATTTCTCATCTGCTGTGAAGTCTCTACTCTGTAACAAAGAAGAAATCATCCAGGATTCACCTCTGAAGGGGATAGATGGAGAAAAAAGACACATCAGAATATATCTACACGAAGAACTGTATATGGAGCCAGATCTAAACTTTCTCTGGATTTTCCAAACAATATAGCCCACCATTCCTTTCCCAGGATCCCAGGGAACTCCTTTATTGCTGATTTTTTACAGAGATGGTTCCCAGCTACATTGCTCCGCACACTCGCAGCATAAGCTGCTATCACTAGATAAGTTCTACATTATTTCTACCACATGAATATATCAAGTTGATGGTAAAGCCAAATATAAAACACTGGAAAAACACCCATGCAAATATTTCCTGAATATCAAGAGCACAGGATCGTGATGCCACATTCTCTATTTTGATTTGCAGTTTTGTTATTGCAAACAAGCAGAAATTTTTACAATTGTTTTCATTCTCATTAGAGCATCATCCATAATACTGAACATTATATATTTATTTTAGTCATCCCATTAGTAGTATTTATTTGTCTTCTTCCTACACAGTCACCTGGAAATGTGTCCTTTTTTCTGTACTTAAAAATCTTAGACAAACACTTCACAGATAAAAATTTGCAGCCTTAAGGTTCTGCACGAAAACTGTGATTTGTGGCAATTTCAAGCCACAGTGGTTTGCCACTTTTAACTTATGGAAAGTACAGATAATGGAAAGTACCAATAACAGATGTTTTAATTCTGATGGTTTGCTTATACTGAATTCCAAGAGGAAAGCCAAACTCTGGTTAGTGACTAAAAAATGGCAAGTGAGAATTGGAATTCAGTTCATGGGCTGACACATTTGCTAAATGGTAAAACCAGGAGTAACTCTGTAATATTTTATTTGAATTGAAATTAAAAATCTAATTTATTTCTTGAATCATATCTGTATGAAGCACCCAAGACCCTATTTTGCATAGCAATTACAGCTGCCAGAGGAACAAATGGTTAACAATTACTGTTTTTCTTCTTGCTCCCCACTCCTCAAAGGCAAAACTGAAAGGAAAAGTAAGATAGGATTTTTATAATGAAGAGCAGAGAGAAAAATAGGCAATAACTTGGATAATAATTTAGCAGTAACAAGAAAATCCAATAATTTTGAATATATATATTTATACTCTTATAGCCACATCTTTGAAAAAAGTAAATTTCATAGTCATGTTCATTTTAGGAAAGATTCTTTTTCTATAGAAAAAAAATGAAAAAATATTCATCGATTCATCTAATGTAGAGCAGAAAGACACCTCAAAACCTTAGGTAGTCATAAAAATCCATCTCTCTCAACGAGGCAGGATGAGCTACACCAAAGCGATTTCTGACAGCTCTTTGCCTAATCTATTCTTGAAAATCTCTGGAGTGAGGAGGAGCCCACAGCCTCCCAGGGTGACATACCCCAACACTTAACTATTACTGCAATTAGAAGCAGTCTGGGGGGCTTTTCTTGCCTGAGGTCCTATCTAGAGCTCCCTCCCTGCAGAAGAATCACTTTGCTGCGGGTCTATCCCCGGTCCCCACCTGCACTAGCCACAGAGAACAATCTATTCCCTTCCTTTCTCTGATAACCTCCCTTCCTTTTAAGGATGGTGTCATCTCTCTCAACCACTGTATCTTCCAGTCTAAACAAGCCCAGCTCTTGTCAATCTTTTCTCTAAGCCCATGTTTCCCCTGATCATGTCCCTCTCTGTCCTCGGCAGTGACCCTGAGCAGCCTGAGCCTTGTGCCCTTGCATCGGCGGCCTTGCTGCCGTGCACATCCTGCACATTTGCAATAAACAAGTGACCAGACTTTCAGGGATACTTACAGTCATCTAAAAACTGAGATGCAATTAATTTTTAATCCACTGTATCCAACCAATTTTACATGTTCAGGTAAGAGGATATAGAATTTGGTGTTTGGGAAAACATTTCAAAATTTCATATGTAATTATTACGATATTATGGTACTAAAACTCTTGTTGCTGTGTATCATAACACTGAATTTAATGGAATTTCATGTGGTGGGCAACGGTCTTTACTCTCTTCATTTTCAGTTACTCACAAATATGTCAAAACAATCCATATAAAACAAAACCAACATGCTATTAAAGCTATAATTAAAAAAATGGAAAGAATATACAGGGGAACTACTGCAAACTAGAAATAGCTACTCTTTTTTTTTCTCTCTCTTTTTTTTTTTTTTCTGACTAGTAATATGTGTAAACTTGCTTTCTCCACATTTGTTTTAAATAAGATACTTTCAATACTAATGAAAAAGCTGCATCAGATACCTAACAGAAATGGCTCATTAGCCATAACTAATGAAATAAGCCAAAATAAATCTTGTTGTTTACTTGAAAGGCATTGGGTTTTTTTCTGATTTTCTTACGCCTGTAGCTCAGGCCTCCTCTCATCCCCAGTTGAAAACAACCCTCAAAAAGCAGCTACTTCAGAATATGCGACAATGTCCTCTCCATCCTGTAGCTGGCACCGGAGGAGGCCACAGCCTAGATGAGCTCAGGATAAGAGTCTCTCGGAGCCCCAGCAGAGGAGGATGGACAGACAGGATTTGGTGTTGAAGTTACTGCAAAGGGCAAGATTTTTTTTTAAATCATTACTGTCGTGTTACCTACAAAAACTAAAATGTTTTCAATGAAACAATCTTGCAAATTTTCCTTCAGTAAAAATAAACACTTGCTAAGATTTGATACTCTGTTAAAATCCAAGCCAAAAGTACCAAATGCATCAGTGGGATAGAAACAGTTGGATGTTTTGAAACAAATCTGGTTTCAACTGTTTCTTCCTATAGGAAATGGATATATGCAAAACAATCTCTCTCCACAGAGATGTACCCTCCAAGCATACTTTTGGCCTCAAATTATTCTTGAATATAAATCCACAGGCATTATGGGTATTCTTGCACTAAGTCTAGTATTTTACTGAATAATTTATTTATTATGATGAAATTCTTTGTAATAAAAATAATTTTATTCAATCCTGCAGTTAACCTTACAGAAACTGCACAGAATGTAAGTAAATGCTAACTGTCTTGAGGTTACTACTTTAGATGATTGCACAGCACCTAGCAAAACTCAGCATGTTCAGAATTCTTCCCCAAATGACCTCTGGAAAGAAGATTACCTCCCTCAAAAGGGCAATGGAGTAGCCAAAGGTTTGGACACTGTGTCATTATGCCAAACTCTGCCAGCCCAACCTCAGGCGGCTCCTGCCGATGGTGCTTCCCTGCAGAAAGCGACCCGGAGGTTTGGTTCAGTGCAAGAGGCAAGAAGGGAGGGCAAGTCTGGGCAAGGGAGGCGATTCTGCAGCTCCAAGGCACTGCTGCAATGGGAGCAGGCATCCCACGGGATGAACCGCTGTGAGCTGTTCCTGCTGTTCCAGCTCTGAGCCCCGTCCTGCTGGAAATGCATTTGGAGCTCTGCTGTGTTGGGGTCTTTGCATCTCACTATTTATTACTTCTTCTTCCTCTTCCTTTTGGCTGTTTTCTCTGGCAGGCTTCTCCACATCCGCATTCCCTTTCGGCAGTCTGTTTAGAGCTACTGAGCCACCCACCAAACTATCACCAACTAATCGTATCTCTGAACATATCCTAGAATACACGTTCTAACACACAGCATTTGAGCTTGCATTAACATCTTTGAGGCTCGCTGAACGAACCCAAAGCACTCATGTAAACCTAGAGATGCCTGAAATCAGTGGTTGACTAACCTGATAGCCTTCTATGATGAAATGACCGGCTGGATAGACGAGGGCAGAGCGGTGGATGTCGTCTACCTC
>JASSRY010001105.1:489651-574964 GCA_032466555.1 Tinamus major | reverse complement strand
TTTATTCTTCATTGCAATGGTGTTTTTCCTTCACTAATTAGTATTATTATTGTTTCTACTCTGTGAATCCATACCATAATATTTATTAATATGATCTAAACAAAAATTGTAATTGTAATCTCTTTTTTTCAAATGGGCATCTTAAAGTCTTTTAAATTCTTGTTTAATATTTTCATTATTGACTGAAGCCACAATAAGAAAAGTGTGCAGCCATTCTAGAAAATTAAAAGGGCTACTAGCAGTTATAACAAGGATTCAAGATGCTGATTTTAAGTATTTCTTTGAGAAATCTTAATTGAGATACTTGTTTTATCAACATATGTGATTATAATAATGGAAAAATATACATATATATATCTATATATGCTTGAAATTGGAAATTTTTAAAAAACTTTCAATAAATATCTCATGAAGAAATCCCCAATGAAACTGTACCTAACAGGTTGTTGTGAAGGTTAAAACAGATAATTCAAAGGGAATTGCAGTGCACATTTCAGATAAAGATAGCTACTATTTAAAATGCAATGAAGTATTGAGGCTTTTGCTTTTGTTTTGCTTTTCTCTATGTATACTTCCAAAATACAAATACCATTAAATTTGAAAGATGAAAAAAAGATGAAAAACTTGTATATGAGACCCTGAGATGAAGAGGTTGACTCTTCTCTGCTCTGTGTCACATCTATTTTCTTCACAGACTTCAACAACTAAAAAATGCCAAACTTGCAGTTATATGTACCTTATGGCCTTGCAAAACCCAGGGTACAATTCTGACTACCCTACACTGGAATGTCTGACAGATTTGTTCCTTTTTTTTTAATATTAATGACTACCATTACAGTTATGACCGAATAACTTAGCCCATGGGGACATTCCAAAGGCAGCCCGTGCCTTTGATGAAAGGCAACGCAAATTTAGCAGCACCCTGTCCGCTATACGTACCACGGTCCTCTGCTTTTCATTCTCCTGCAACAATATGGCTCATGTGTATTCAGGAGACTTCAAAAGTGTAGCCAAAAAGACGGAGCCTCAGAGTGGTCCTTTTATGCCTTTGATGTACAAAGCAAATCAGCCCGAACTCATGAGAGACTCCTCATGACAGGGGCTGGGCTAATCTTCGCATGATCAAAGCATTCAAAGTCAGTGACATTTGCAAGGAAATTAATGATCCCTCCATAAAGGTTTTAACCATCCTATAAACAGGATAAATGTAGAAATCCTTAGATGGATGGTACCATTAAGTACAGCAAATGTTACCAAAAATAATCACAATAGTGGCTCATTTATTAAGAAACAGCTCCTCACATTCATTTACATTCCACTGAACAGATTGTTCAAAAGCTTTTTTTTTTGAGTCTGGTTAACATTTTCTGAAATGAGAAATTACACACTGAAAAGCAGTACTTTGTGTGTGTCATGTCAGAGAATTACAAGGGATCATTATCCAATCTTTGAGACACAGAATTATTACAGATTTATCAATTGTTTCTACTGATGTAAAAGGTCTGATAATGGCATAACGTGCCTGACTAACGAGAGCTGCTATAATGAAGCTAAATGCTTTAACTTGTTTAATGATTCTGGTGACAATTAGTAGTTATTCGGGACCAGAAAAGAAATTGTAAAGTATAGTGTTATCCTTGATATGATCAGCGGTCAGCCGGTGAAACAGCAAATTCAAGGTTGACATTGCCTTTTAGAATAGTTGTTAATGTTGTTAAACATGCTGAAGCCACATTCATACTGTGGGAAGATCAAGCAACCAGTTGTGATTTTTCTGGTAGCTATTTCTCACTGCCTTTGTATTGTGTTGCTTTATTTAATAACAGCTAAATGGCATGTGCATTATTAGATTCAGTAAGTAGTTTTAAGAGTATTTTACCTTTTACTCTGTAGCCTCAAGTAATTCTTATACCAACGAAGAAAGGCAGGAGAACAATTGTTCTCATTCTAATTAAGCCTGGCTTTGACATGTGGTCAAAAGCAGGCGGAGGAGGAGTAATTGAAAAACACTTTTCCCACCTCCAGTAAGTACTGACTTTGCTTGTATTAGTGTATTGTCTTCCTTTTCAATTTGCACACGTGCAACTGTAGAAGAGTAAAAATTATTTGTTATATTACAGGAGAAAGAGGATTAAAAATCACTTGGTGATTTTTTTTTGCAAATAGTCAAACATGAAACTCTAGTCAGATAAGCCCTATTAATACGGGAGTAGTCAGTGAGCACAGACCACCTCTACCTCTAACCACAATCGTTTGTCTGTGCAGACATCACTCTCCTGGTTCATTAGTAAAAGGCAGTAGAAAGATGGTTGCAAGGTACAATAAGAACACAGTCCTGATCCAGACAGATTCCTCAAACTTGCCCTCATAATATATTCTTTCTACAACTTCACAGACATCTATGAAATTGCTAAAATCTCTCTTCCACTGGACCATAGCTCATATTTTTCCCAGCTTTGTTTTATGTCAAAAATTGATTAACGAAAAAACTTAATTCTTATTTTCAAGTGTACAGACTCCCACTGTACATGAACTTCTGCTTGTGCCATTCAGAACGGGGAGAAATCTGAAAGAGATTTAAAAAAATGGAAAATGGCCTCTCAGTTCAGAGAGCCGCCTTGGTGCACTTCTGTTGCCTGCAGTTGCCCTGTACTTTTCAAGAAAATCTTTTTTCCAATTTTTCAAAGAGAAAAAAAAAAAAGAAGAAGAAAAAAAAGACCTTGGAATACTTGTTTGGCTCCAATGAGAAAAGCTTAGATAAGCAAAGAAAAAAAAAAAAAGCAGAAAGGCCTAGGAAATTTTACCTGTGAACAGTGCTGGAGTTTACGTTCCAGGAATCACAGCAAAGGATAGGAAAAATAAATAAATAAATAAGAAAGCCAGCACCAGCTGAGCCAGGATGTCAGTCACATCTGCTCAGCTTTATATCCTGCAGTGTTATTTCATAATGTTTAATTGCTTAAGGCGAAGTGTAATGTTTTGTGGCCACACATACTCTGTTATGTTTCTCTGGATAGCACTGGGTAGCTAAAACAACACAAATAACTACAGTGCCAGTAGAGAAAGGGAGAGAATCTTTGTGGTTGTCCAGTTTGGAGTTTATTTGCTATATCCTCACCAGAGAGAAGAGCCCGGGCACCTGTTTCCCTCCTACTCTGCTTCAGCTCCTGTCAGATTTGTTTAGCTTCTCAATGATATTGCTTCTCCTCTGTTGAGTTTGATGTTTTAACTTTGCTTTTGTGCAATTGTAAGACTACTTTCTGTTGTTTATGGAAATACGGGGAATATGTCATTCTGTTCTTCAATGAGACTGATACATTCTAAGACTGTAATTCAGCAAACAAAATGTCAATTTAAAAATTGCAAAATAAGTATGCTTGATGTTATGTTTAGAGTGAGAATGATAGATATGAAATTCACAGCACATAGGATTTTATGATACTGCACCTCACTCAAGCGCTATTGCCAGAGAGAGAGTTTCACGGAATAGGGGGAAAAAAATCCTCATGTCTACAGCCATGTACACATTTTTTCCTTTTTTTTTTAATCTCTTTTTGATTCATTTTGTCATTAGAACAGAGAGAATGATACTTAAGCTTAATTAGTTGCAGAAAACTAATTTATAAGTATTTCTGTATTTGTTTCTGTATTTATAACTGATACTGTTTTTGTTAGTTGTGAATGTCAGTGAATTGGGAAAAAAAAAAAAAAAGAAAGAGTATGAAATGTAATTAAGCAGACGAAATTACCAATTGTAATATTCTCAATAATCAACAAGCCAAGAAATTATTTGCTAAAGAAATCTATAAAAAATTTAAAGCAATTATATTCGATGATTTTTCAACCATTCACAGTTGGGAGTGCAAACAGAAAACAAAGCCGAATTAAATTATTTGTGGAAAATATTCATTCAGCTGTCGCCTCACTATTTTCTTCCCTTTAAATCTTAAATGCAGTTGATTTTATCCTAGAAATGGAATTAACATTATAGCCATTCAGAAAAAATCTCAGTGACAACTGAAAGAAAAGCAATCACTTTTCTCTGCCTTCATAAAAGAGTAAAGGCCTCTTTTGTTCTCATGTCAAACTCCGCATGCAGACAGAAACTAATTCTGTTTGTGCACAGTTGGGAAGCAATAATTCAGATTTTTTTTAAAACAGCACTTGCTCATCACACTGAAAGAGAAAAGAATTTTAAAAATCTATTTTCCTTCTTAGGTTTATATTAAAAAAATTGCTTTATATTAAAAGCAATTTTTCTTCAAGAAAAGAAATAGAGACCAATGACTTTTCAAGGCCAGCTAACAGAGGGTTCATGTGTGCCCACAAAAAAGCAAACAAATAAGCAAAAAATAGTTTTTCTAATTCTGTAGGTACATGGTTATGTGCTGGCACTACTTCAGCCACAGCCACATGTAACTGTTTTATATTCCCTTTGCTGTTACACAAAGATGATAAACACAAAAGATTGAGACACTGACTCTACTAACCCTGTTGTGGCTCGGGGTTTGACCCAGGAAATACAAAAATGGCCCTATTACAGTATATGCTGATATATGAGCTCCACTGGCCAATCCTTATTTCAATAAGATAGCAATTAAGGCTGGGACTGTTTTTTGATTTTCACCTGATTTATAGAACCTAAATATGGTATATGGAAATATACTCATGGATGACATAAGATTGGTTATGAATTTTAATTTAATTTGTTAGATTGTTTAGAAAAAGAAAGACCATATGAATATATCCTGCAACAATACTTGCATGTTAAAAAACACAGGTAGCACCAAATAACGCCCAGTGAAAAAAATATATTTTTTAATGTTTTTTCAATCAGTCAAGCAGAAACATTGCCTACTTCAATATCTTCTCATATATTCTAGTTCAGGCTCAGGACTCAAAATTCTATATCCTTTCTCTGTATTCAAACTTCAAACACGCTATTCTACAGCATCCTCCAACTTTGTAATATGAAGCACCTGCTTCATTGGCGGAATCCAAAATCAGGGGCCTCTCATAATTTAGCTAGCTAACTTTTAGATGTCACTCCTGCAGGAAACATCTGTATTTGCTGAAAAGTCACTGTAAATGTTTATCACCTACAAGAAACAGAGACTTTCAATCCGGCTGCTCCTTTCACAAGGGAGAGTGTCATATGCCAGTTTTTTATTAAAAGTTCTTTGATGTTTACGCTTGGAGGAAACACTTCTCTAAGGAGGATGTTGTTTGTTCCCAATGAAAAATCTATTACTGACTGTTCAGTACTGTTCATATGCTGCTCTTTGTTTAAACTCTCCAAAAACAAGTCCGAGACGTTACCTTTTCTTTGTTAGCACAGTAGAAAAACTTTTTGACACGCAAAACAAATTGCTTCTTGTTCTGTTATTGAATACATACATGTGCAGCTGTACCTTATGGACTGTGAAATAAGGTGTAGCAAAATCTGTCACTTCCTATATTTTTTGAAGACTTCAAAGACAGATTTCACTTATTTTCTTAATAGGCTCACCTGTGTAACGTTTACCAGTGTCTCTATCTTAGCCACACAAGAAGTCCACATAGAAAATTTCAGCAGTGACAAAGTAAAAACATCAGATACACATGCTAAACTGCACGAGCCGAGGGCATAGGCCATACGGGCACTCGGGGAGGTTTCCTAACTCGTGATGCCTGACGACTCCTGTTCAACATCCTACCAGTCACTTGTCTCTGTTTTTCAGCCTGGCTTTTACTGCCGGGCTCACGCTTCCCCGCTGCTAGGAGCCAGGCTCCGTGCCTACAGTACCCACGCTGGAGAGGCTGGAATCCAGCAGAGGGGTGAGCTGCCATGCTCAGGAGAGTGGGGCACGGGGGGTCCAGGTGTGTGCTGGGCTGCCCAACAGCTCTAGCTCTGACATCAGCCTGCAGAGACAGCCCCGCTGCCTGCACCAAGCCATGGGTCAGGCTTGGCATGATTTGAGTCTGTATCACTCTCTTTGAGAGTGTCACTCTAGGTTTTCAAAGGAATTCAGAGATAGAATTGCCAAATGCACTGAATCTGATCTGGATGTAAAGACAATTAGTTTTTATGTAAGCAAATAAATGTCTTAGAAGATATTAAAAAAAAAATCCCAGTGTATGGAGTGAGAGATAAGCACCTAATAGACTACTTGTACCTCTCAATTTACTCCCTTATTTTATTTTTCCTCCTGGGGTTTCCTCTATCATTCACATTATTTCTTCCTTTTCTTTCATCCATCTTTATCTGTGTTTCCTATCCACCCTTCACTTGCACAACTGAGTAGGGAAAAACTCCAAATCTGGACATTGACATTTCCTGTTACTAACAATAAAGTCACATAATTCCTTAAAAGAATACCTATCTCATTCCTTCTTGCCTCTACTGCACATCACAAACATTTGGGTATCAGCAATGAGACAGTAGCTGCTGCATGGGGATCTTAATGCTTCCACTAACGCAAAGCCCGTGGTGACCTGGCCCGCTGGAACAGCTGCTGGCCCCTAATGACACTGCTGTGCACTGGGGACTGTGCTGGGACCTGTGGTTCAGGCAGCAGTGGAGGAAATGACAAATGAAGCCTCCACCGGTTTTGGAACATCCACGACTCTGTGTTCCTACCAGCCAACGTTAGGCAGTTTCTGTATTCCTGTAGCCTACAGAGATCTACCCAGTGACTGATTCATCTGCAACAAGATTTGGGCAGGATGTCACCATCACGCAGCACCTGCTTACAAGTATGCCAGAGAGAAGCCACAGTTCTGTTTTTATTCATTCCAGTAAAGAATCTTTTCTACATATGAGCTCCTCATTATTTTAATTCTGTCTCAACCCCACTATGACCCTGGTTATTGAGGCTGTCATTTTTGGCTTGCACAGGACAGAATGATATTGCCAATCCCCCACCCGTACAAACACCAAGGAAAACATGAGTACCAAAAATAAAGCATCATCCTGTCACTCCCTGGATGACAACAGCCTGTCTACACCATAAATGATAAAACGAAAGGATGAACAGAGTAGAAGTTCATGAGCACGGAATCCAGCAGATTGCTAAGTGTTCCCTCCACAAACCCAAGCCCAGCCCTGTTAGCTCTGCTGAACTGTCCTGATACCATCACAGAGATTCCTGCTCCCAGGCCTTGGTTCTACCCCACTAATGGTCCCATCACATCTGAGACAGGTGCTTGGGTTCACACACCACAGACCTTAAAGGTCCAGTGGATGGTTAACTTCAACATGGAAACGACAAACATGAGCCCTTTTTGTCTTTATAAAATGCGGGCAGCAACTTCTCAAAGGCCAGGCAGGTCAGCAACAGGAAAGGATGACAAGCCCTGTCTCAGACAAGATTTGGAAGACTGACTTTCAACAGTCCAAAGAACCTTTCAGAGAGAATGGACATAGATCACCAGTGACAGGTAAAAAAATTCTGCAGGAGAAGAAATTTATTTTGTTCAATTTTTATGAAATTAAATTCTATGAATTCTCAGCTACTCTGAATATTTTATTTTTGTCCTTTAATGGCTCTGGCTGACCTGAAATATTTTCAAATTAAATCATCTGCTTCTATAGGTTTGTCTGATCTTTGCTATTTCAAAGCAAGCTACAAAAAAGTTTAAAAAAAAAAAGCCATTTTTTTAATTGATTTGCTACTAATTAAATGGAAACACTGTATTTTTGTAATAATGATATATTAACAGCTTGATTTACTCATTTACTTCATTTAGTAACCAGATTATGTATCTAGAGATAGGAAGGGGGTTGTGTATCTATGCACCTGCATATTTGTTCCAAAATTTTATCTAAGCTAGCAGTGATTAGTAGCTGCATGCTCAAAAGTCCTTTTAGAGAATAACTTGGCAGAATAATTAAAAACAATGTGGTAGCTTCTTTGAAAGAGCCAACATTTCTTTCTAGTAAATAAAGTAATAATGGTGCCATACGCATACGCTGAAATCCAACAGCACTTAAGAATTACTTATTCTTCTCAGTGAATAGGTCCAATCAGAGAACAGAAATAATGAAACTTTGCGATTCACCAGTCATGCAACACAATACTGACTAATCACAATCATTTGTAAACACGCAAAGTTGTTGTTTAACCATTCCAAAGAGCCAGTCCATCCAAACTCAGAGTCACTGCTGAACAACTCTAGGCCTGTAACCAATATAATTTGCCACAAATTCTCAAACAACTGTGCTCAAAAAAAAAGTATCAATCATTTCATTTCTATACAGCAGTGTGCAACTCCAAATCTATCTTAGGAGCAACCAGAAGTTGCTGAAAGTATAGACATACTTGTTCGGAAGCAAATGTAGGCGTCACTCTAGGAACCTGCTCGTTTTACCGAAGAACCCCAAAACTGTGAAAGGGCGTTCTCCGACCTGCCCGCTTATCCATACTTGAGTTTGGACACTGCAAGGATGAAAGAGCTTAAAAGGGAAATTCGTGTTCTGTTCCAGTCATGTGTTGTGCTTCCTGGATGGATGGAGCACTCCAGCCTGCAGTGATAACAACCCCACTCTGTGCAAAGACGTCTTGGCAATTCTAGGCAGAACTCATTAGTTTGATACAACCCAACCTTCAAGGAAAGTGCCTAGTCTCTTTGCTAAACTATTGACATACTGATTTCTTTTACTCTAGTGACCTCTTCTGAAATGTGCCTGAATTTGTGTGGTGTGACATCTGCACAGTTTGCTGCACAGTTTGCTGCACTAACTGAAACCCTACACAGGACTTATTTCCCCTAAGCCTTCCTGCAGCCAGCAAGTAGGAACAACCTTCAGCAATTTTGGATTGGCTACATTTCAAAAGCAGGTCCCAGATGTACGAGACGAGTTTTCTAGGTGCCATTCATTGCTTTTAAGCTGACATTTTCATTTAGTTATCTCTGATAAGCTACGACAGGCCTAAAGATCTCTTTAGTTTCAAGTCAGCTGCACTTCTGCCTTTCATGGCCCCTCCTGGAAAGGGAATGTAGAGGTGAAGTTCCTGCTTGCTATCTATAAAGCAACAACATTACAGAGCTGTTGTCAGCTGGAACTAGAAAAATAGAAAAAATAGAAAGTATTTTGAAGTAAATAACTTATATTTCTACGATTCTTAATAAAAGACACAGGCTGGCTCTTTAAAATATGTAATATGTATCCTGAATTATAGGCTTCATGTTGTCCAGCATTTGTTTATAGCTCATTGTTTGAAAATTTAAGCAGTGAAAATCATCTCAGAGGAAACATCATCATTAAGAGGAAACTGTGACAAGGAGAAAATAATGGTCTTCTCCCACATTTCACTATGGTTGGGCTATTAGAGCTTTGAAAATTTGCTGGAACTGGAAGGGACATACATAATTTGAAAATAGCCCCAGCGATCAGAGACGAGGTCGCCATCAGTCATCCTAGCAGCTGAGCTTTCTTCTCGCTGCTGAGGGCTGACAAAGCACTGGCAACCCTGGGCAGGATTTGCATGCCTCGGCACTTATCTTCACCGAAACGCAATACAAAGGGGACACGGAAGCTAGTAGGGTATTTTGGAGTCAGTATTATACCCATATTTCAACTGAACAGAAAAAAAGACTGTTTATGACAGATGGTAGTGGAAAACTGGCAGAAGCAATTAAGAGCTGAAGAAGGCATGGGAAATGTATCTTTTTTTGTTAAAATGCTTCCCTGTAATTAACCAATATGTGTCTCTTGACACCATTTCAGTGCACGGATGTGCTTTAAGACCTGAGAAGGTATGACAGCCCACCAAGTTCTTGGGTTTTACGTCTGCTGCATTTGAAGAAGGCCCTGTAGATATTTGTCAGCATAGCAGTTTTGCCCTGTGAATTCCAGGAAACTGAAAATACACATCAACACTTCCAAACCATGAATATATACTTAGAGTAATTTATTCCTTCTGGCCCTGCATTTTATATTGCCTCAGTTCATCACAATTCCTGAAATATTTGTGGAATTTGTAGGAAATTAGTATATGCTTTGTCAATTTAATACATTTTGAAAATCATGGTTCCCTTCTGAAAGGGTAAGTCTGATAGTTCATACAGCCTGCAAAAGCATGGCAGAAATATTTAGTGAGTTACAAAGAGATTTTCTGCAACGTTTTAAAATGACTAATTCTAGCAAGCACATCTGATGTGAAGAAGATTAAAGTGCTCCGGTCTGAGTGACATGGATTCACACTTCACCTCTCCTATGAAAATTACCCACTGCTGACAATGGATGAAGCTGAAATGGTGTTGAATATGTTTCAGCTGGAAGTACAGCTGCAGGAAAAAAAACAGTCCCACTTCAGGAAGAGGTTTAAGCTGATATTTTTGAACATGTTTTTTTGTCCTTGACAATATATCCGGTGAAATTTTACTCAGCAAAATGACCACTACACTGCTGAGACAGGTAATTCAAGCTTCAACTATGTCCTAACAAGGACTATCAGCAAGGATGCTAATTGGTGTCAGATGTGATTAGAAGCACTACAGACTACAGTTCTTCAGGAAAAGCACCAATCTCTTCTCCTTTATTCCCCGAGAATACAACAAGGGGTGACTCATTGCTCTCACCTGTAGTAAGGTTCAAAGTAATAAAGATTCTATAGGCCGCCACCAAGCCTTTAGCCTTACACTTCTTTTACAAAGGCTTTGTTTCTAACGTGAGAATAGCTATTATTTTTATAATTTAAAAAGGAAAGTGTGGATGTCCTTTGCTTGAATTTATGGACAGTGGTATCAGAGATTAATAGAAGTTCAAAATGAAATGATGTTGGATCGTGACACATTGTTGAAGATAAAATAAAAAACATAGACTCAAACACTTGGCTTTTTGTCAGGCTAGTCAAACAAAAATACTGTGGTTTTGTAGCAATTGCTTTCTCATTGTATTCTTACCAATATACATATATAAATAAGACATATTTATCCTTAAATACTTGTTTAAAAGCATATGCAAGAACAGTGGATTACTAAGTACTACAAGCGACCATTTTAACATTTAAGAAAACCTCCTCTCCCGCTCCCCTCACCTTTTCACAACTTCACTGACATGCAGAATGCACAAGTCACTTCCTACAAACACACCCTACAAAATATTCAAAGGACAAGGCACACAGGTTGAGATTTGAAATCCGTGAGTTCAGAAAACACTTGCTGTAAACTACTACTGACTTGATCTTGCTGTTCTGAGCAAAATATATCCAAAATCAAAACCTGATTCATTTCAAGGAAATCTAGAGCCAAGTTTTGTCTCAGAAAACAGAGAGCTTCTCAGGTCCCACTAGTCATGAAACAGTCATGCTATCACCCCATGCACAAAAAAAGATCAGTGCAAATGTGTTCAGGAAAATCTCACATTATCATCTATTTCAGTGATTTTGAATTCAAGGACAAAGCCTAAAGGCTACTGCCTGTACTCGCAGTTCTGCAGCTAAAATGCCTACTAGCCCCTGGGATGTGCTCCGGTCACTGACAAACAGCCGACAGAGTAGAAAGAAATTGTGAGCCTAAATCTCAAAGGAGAGAGGAGCTCCTCAAGCCCTTGCGCCTGGTCAAAACCATAGTGCTGCTGAGGCCTCACTCATGGACTTCCATAAATCCTCACTCAGGCAGACCCAAATGCATAGCCACTAACGACCACCTTCGGAGAGCACTTTGCAACTCCAGTTCTCCCGCTCTGTCCCTGCAACGGATCATACAGTGTTTGCTGGCAGTTCTAGATGACAGTGCTTAAGGGGACTTGCAAGTTTGACAAAAAAGTTGGTGAAATTGATTGGTATTTAGAGTTCAGTGGTCTCCTATGAGTATTCCTGTGCTTCTCTGACTGATTTTGATGAAGTGCTTTTATTTGTCTTTCTACCGAGAGACTGCAGATGAATTTGCAATAGAGCAGCATGGCTCCTGTTTAGCTTTGTCAGGTGCCACTTAGCCATATTATAATTTATTTTCCAGAAAAAAATATTTCTCATGAGAGCTTCAGGCTAACACAGTTATAAAGCACCTGGCTACTGTTCAGCTTCTTGTCTGAAAGCAGCTTCACTTCTGTGCATAAACGGGAAAAGACAAAGCTTGAGAGAAAGATCCACAAGTTCCTCCAGCTGCACATGCACCAGGTATACAGGTCATCTTTACAGCAGCATTTAATTACACCAGCTGCTCCTGCAGTGCTGCGGGTAGCAGAACCAAGGTTCCAGCGGGCCCAGGCAGAAGCCCCGGCTCGGCTGCCAGGCGCGGCGGCCGCACAGCAGGCGCTGCAGAGGTTGTTCGCTTAACAAAACCGCCCGGCGCCGCTCTCGCCCGGGTTGGACCGACCGTTCTAAATTTCTGAATTCATTTAGACCTGTGTTTAACTTTGACATGCTGTATAACAGAGCAATCTTTACCTTGCTTCAGCTTTATTTGGTGAGAGTCACTTTTGCTCAAATTGCAATGATTGTGGTGTTTGTTGGTATAGTTTTGTCACCACTTTTTCCTGAATTATAGTGATTAGTGAGCAGTCTGAAAGAACCAAGCCTGAAGATCATTTCTGCTCTGATCACCATTACTGTTATTCAGCAGAAGGTACAAGTATGGTTACAGGATGAGCGTAAATACCAATTCACTTCCATTGCACTTACAAGGGTCCATTGCATTTTTTTCTGCTCTTTCTCCCTTGTCTTCACTTCATTAGAATTCAGGGAAAGGTAAGTGGTGATATACATATAATTAAGACAGAAAATCTATCCAGAACCTGCCACTAATTAAAAAACTGACTTCTAGCATGATTTATAGTTGATAGAATCATACTGTTGCTCTTGCTTATATCTTGCATTTTTAGATACAGAAATATAAAAGCCTAAGAACCCGAAGAGGAACAGGCATCTGGCCATAGGTAACTGCTCTTCTTGCCAGTTTAATCAGCTGCGATGTTTCATTAGCAATGACTTAACCAAATCAGACAATGCTTAATGCAGAACCTACCCTATAATCATTGCACATTACTACTGTTGTGTATCTTTTCTTTAAATCGTTCACTGAATCCACTGCATTATTTACAAGTAACTGGTAACTGCGAGCTTGCAATTGGATCACCTACCTTATACCTTCCCGCCTGAGAAAGGACAATTCAGTAAGGGAAAACAATCAAGGTTTGCAAAGTCTTAGTACTTGGAGATGAGAATATTGACCAAATTTTAAATTCCAGCTCAGGCAAGCTGCTTTCCCTTGCAGATTCTGTGGAGCCAAGTTGCCATTCGCACAGCGGTAGCACGGAGCTGTCTCACCATGACCAAAACGCCCACAGAGGAGGCTAACGCATCGAACACAGAGCTGAGCAGGGCCAGGTTTAACACCCCAGTCCTTAACAAACTCCTGATGTCACCTCATGCAAAGCTCGTGGCCTCCGTGCACCCAAGCCCCCCACCTGTCCAATGCCAGCAAGGGCACCTCTCCAGCTCCACAGCTAAACACCGGAATGCAGCCAGATATCAGGGAAGACGGGGGACACAGCTGAAGAATAACACAGGAAACCAGGAGTTTGGTTTACACATTTTTCAGGAAAATCTGACACAAAAAGCATTCAGCAGCTCTGGGGTTATACTCTAAGAAGCGTATGTTTGGACGTATTTTTCCCTCAGAAAATAGTAGTGATATCGTTTTGCTCCGACTTGATAATTCCCGCAGCTTATTATAATGTAGCTGTCCTCTTTGATTTGTGTATTGGAACTTCCAGTGCAACTGCATATATTCGTAGAAATAGGCTTATTATTGTAACAACTCAAGGGAATCTTCTGAATTGAGGGAAAACATTTACATTGGAACAAATTACGTTTTACTGAAAAACTAATTGTTACACTGAGAGCTGTATACTGTTGTAATTGCACCATCCTAATTACACACATTGCATTATTTAAAAAGAAAGGCATTGTTTATTTGCAATATCCTCTGCTTATTTACAGTTGCATATTTGAACAAGGAGCAAGGAGTTACTCCTACAATGCAGCAGAGAGATTGTTATCGGCATAGAAACACAAAATTAATTCAGTAGAGGAAATCTACTCTCAAACAGAGCAGGAGAGAAATTTCTCCTGAGGCAAGACATTCTACAATTGTTTCTAAATTTCTGTATAATTAACAAAGCACTTACCATCTGCAGTGATTGACCTGTCAGATCTGCTCCTCTGAGATAATTTCAGTGACATTTAAAAAAAAATCTATGAATATCGAAAAGCCATATTCAACTTGTACAGAATGGTGTTATCCTGTAAATAGAAATTACAAACACTCAGGATGGAATTAGTTTACCAAGATTGCTTATTAACACCAGTAGCCTTGATCAGATGGGTTCAGCTCAGGTATTAGTGGAATATCCTTTACTGCCTATCACAATGAGGATTATATTTTGTCTCATTTTTTATTGTATAAATGCTTCTCTCATGCAGGAAAAACCATCTCAGAATATTCACTTACATATTTAGACTGATTCACTAAACAACACTCACACTTGAACACAGGAAGTGTGAAACTATTTTAAACAAAAGAGTTGTTGGTTCTTTCATGCTTTGCACTTTCCCTAAACATTTATTTTGACCCAGCTAATAGGGGTATCAAGTTGATAAAATGCCACCTATCCAGAGTGACCCCATTTTACCTCCACTGTGCAAACATCTCAATATGTTTCAAGGCTAAAAATTCCAGGCTAGTAGTGTTGAGTTTATTAGGAAAAAAAGTGTTACATCATTTTTTAAATTAAGTCTATTAATCCCAAACTGTATAATTTGTGGATTGGCTTAATTTCTATCTTAATTTCCTGAACTACTCAATTTTCTATTCCTGTATTATTAAATTACACATTTATCAAGCATTCTCATATTGCTAAAACTAAGCATTCATAGATGCTGCCAAAATGCTTTTTCATTAACAGCCTATATTTCTTTCTGCACTAACCTGAATTTCTAAGAAATGTTATTTAGCAACATGTAAAATACAGTTTTATCCAAATCAATATACATTTTTTTTTCCCCATCAAGTTTTGTAAGTGATCTTTTAAAAGTAGGATGTTCCGTGGCATTTGGGATGAATGCATCCACAGCAATAAGGAACAACTATTGACGTTTCCGATTGGCAGCGATCACAGTTAAAATGATATTTTAATCTCAGTGCACAGTTGGAAATAGACAGTTACTGCACAGTTCACTAGAATTTTACCCCCTTGACACATGAAAGAGCAAGCAGTCTGACTTTTCATCTTATTTCAGAAGAGATCCCCTTCTGGAGGTGGTCTAGTCTTGACCAGCCAGTGCTCCTACTACAGAAACTTTCAGTTCTACAGTAAATGCGACTGATCTTTCACTTTTAAGTTCATTGCCACAAAATCAAGACAGATTTGTTGCAGTGTGAGGTTAAGAAACTGCACAAATGAACAGAACTCCCAGAGTAAAAGTTGTTTGTGAATTTTTGATCAATGGTCTTTTACAATAGAAATTGTAAATGTGTTATCAAACTTCCCTAAAGTATCTTTGACGGTAAACAGAATGTTTCAGAGATATTTCTTTTTCAGAAAGCTTTTGTTTTTGTCAACCTGCATTGCTAGATTGCTAGATGCAACTTGCTATTTCCTCTTGATTCAGTTATTAAGGAAGAGAAAGAGAGAAAAGGCATTTTTTTTTCTGCTTTTCTATGATCGTAGTTTTTCGAAAATGTGTGGTTTGAGTGGGTGGTATATTCATTACAGCTGAATAGTGGTATTTAAAGGGGAGGTAGCGGGTGCAATTTCTTCCTATTTGCTGGTAATCGAGAATGAAAGTGTACTTGTTCAACAAACAAAACCCCTTGCTCAGATAGAGGCCATCCTTATCCTTGGAATAATAAATAAATAAATAAATAAATAAGGCAAAGAATTAAATATTCTTTAGGTAGCTGTCCTGCAAGGCCTGTCAGGGCTGCCTGAGAAGACAGCGCTTTGGAAACTCACTCTGTATTTTGGAGACATGCTCAGGAAAGCTTCCAAGTCCATTACGGATTGCACTAAGCATGGAGACGTGTCTTGAGAAACAGAAGTTAATACATGAGTACAAAATATCCTACTGCCTCATAAAAAGCAGGAAAATCTGACCATATCCTTCTGAAATCAGATGCCTTAGAGTACACATACGAAGGCGGCAATCTGTATTATTCCTACGTAGAAGTAGGTGCCCTTAAAAGCAGTCTAGCTTTTCACATTTTCATTCTTTTGCCTTTCTGGCAAAAGACACCTTCGGGTACCTCAGTACAGCACAAACACACAGCACATAGATGAGATACTTAAAAGCTGTTCTGCATAATCACAAAATCATTAGGGCAACACTGAAGACAGTGTTGCAAGAACTGCTGCAACAGAGACTTTGGCTGATGTCTAAACAGCAACCAACCATCCTGCTCAAGAGATTTGTTTCCCCAAGCAAGACTCACACTATCAAAGACCCCAATCATTTATTTTTTTTAACGCTTTGTCCTTGAGTGTCCAACACACACGCAGACATAAAGGCATCCACCAATCCCTGAGCAGCCACCAGGGAGGGCACCGAATCCCCCGTCCTTTTTCTGCCAGACAACAGAGTAATGCTCAACACTGAAAGCTTCCATTACCCCATTTAAATCATTTTAGCACGGAAAGTTATGACCTTGGATTGCAATGACCAGTTTGCAAGGTCTCCCAGACGAGAGCTCTGACATCAAGAAAGCCTGTAATCACATGAACTGGGCTTGAAGAAGCCTGACATGAAGCCATTAAAATATCTTTCCCCAGAGACACACTAAGCAAGAGAAATTCTGCCATTCTGAAATCGTATCAATTCCAAAAAGGCAGAGGAACAAGAAGCAGTGTTTAAAACTCACACACTTCAGGGCCTTGAAGCTAAGGCAAGACACTACAGAGGATCTCTGTACAAGAAGATGGGAAGTGGAAGTACACTTGTTAAAATGCCTAAGATGAAATACATTGAGATGTGTCAAAAACATTTGTCAGGGATATGTCAGAGGACACTTCACACTCAGAACACAAAACCTTTAGTGAATCATGAAGAAAGAAGTTAAGGAATGTTTGAGCTTTTATGAAGCTGCTTCCCATTTTTGGGTCCTGGGATTAGAACCTCCTTTAGGTTTATTAAGTTCTCCTTTTTCCCCAAGTCTCTAGTGTTCCTCTCCCAGGCAGGAAAAGGCATTGCTGTTTCACATGGAGAAAAATGTTCCTAAATTTCTATTTTTTTCTTAACATTTTCTCAGGTTCTGTTTGGTTTATTGGGTACTTTGAGAGCACTGCTACAGTCTGTCCTCAGTCAAGAACTTCTTTAGCACTCAAAATTCTTGAAGAGAGGAATCACTTCATATACTTAGCAACAGTGCGGGCTTTAAAAGCAAGGGGAAAAAAGGGAGAGGAATCAGCTAAATGAAGCTTTTTGTCTGAGAACAGCCTCACACAGCTGTGACTTCCAGTGATTCTCAACAAGGACAGTATTCATTAAAAGACTTACCTTGCAAGCATTTTTGAGATGTGCTATACACAGATAAATCTATTTTATATCATGCTATGAGTGTTAATCTTATTGCAGAACACAGTGATTACAGCTTACATTGAATTACTACTTTTTTATAATTCACTGTGGTGAGGTACTACTGTGCGACATCTCCAAGCTAGTGAGCACTCCATTATTTTTAAAAGGGAAAACTGAAGAAATCACTTAAAGTGAACACAACACAATGTTCATCTTTTTCTTTCTCATCCTGTGTTCAAACAGCAAAGCCAGATAGTGAACTAGGACTTCTTAGAATCCACCTAGCTTAATAACTGGGCATATATGTATATAGTATTATTGATACTTAGTCCTTGAAACTGCCTACCCAGGACACCACACACAGAATAAACTACGCTGATGTCCATATAGTACAAGACTGCTACAAAGCACATTTTCCTTTTTGAGAGGTGCATGTATATGAATAGATATAACATGCACAGAAGTGATGTGCATCTACATACATGCAGACAACCAATTAAATTAATAATTCTTTTGTTTTTGAGATAACAATGAAAAAAAATACTGTTTTTAGCATAGCAAGGCCAGTGATAAAATATTGCTTGAAATTGTGCATCTTATCTAAGGATATATGCTTTGAAGGCAAATTTAATAATGTTCCAAGGGATTACACTAAGATTTTTAATTTGTGTTTGGACAGAGCCACATTCAACATGACGATACAGTTTTAATTCCCTATTCATAAAGACTCCCAAGTTGTACCTACTAAAGTAAACTCAGTAAGAAGGTGCAACTGCCATGTTTTTTCACATGAAAACATCATTCAATATAGCCACAATAACATTTTATTTATCCTAGTTTGATGAGTATGCGATGACATTTAAACAACCAGAGAGGAAGAAAAAGCCTAACACCTACTTTATGAGATGAAAAGATGGTCTTCCTGTGACTTATTTTGGTTTACTTTTTCTTGAAGGTTCTTATATGGCTTAACTGTTTTAAATGTTAATAGATGCTCAGCAAACTTGAGCATAGCTTAAAAAATCACATATAATTCTCTGGTTAAACATCTGTCAAACAAGTATATACCTATGACATTTTTAAGGAGTAGAAATAAATAAATTTTAAAAAAATAATGTTTACATAAAGAAGGAAAATATAAGCAGTTGAATATTAGTATTTTATCTTGATCTTTTCTTTCTAAATTTACATATGTGATAGTAACTTATAGAGGTTGTTTTATAGCATGCAAGTAATAATGTACTGACATTTCCTGCTGGACAGCTGCTCATCAACCTACACGGAACAAGTCGTTTATCTAGCTGCTAATGAATCAATGTTTCATATCACAAAACGCATGACCTCAATTGACAGCATGAACAGAAATATCAGTTTGAGAGAGAAAGGCTTGTCTGCTTGTTGAAATATCCTCCTAGCAGCCCCTCACATCAAAACTGAAATCCTGTGGCCGGATATACGAAGTCTGCACTAGTATTAGTATCAGTATGCATTAGTCACAGAACTTCCATCTTCAAGTATCCAGACTAGTACTAATTTCTTAAGAGCTTTTACGAATGTCCATTCTATACGAACAAAATGAATGAGGGAATCTATGAGCTCAGAAAGTGACTACGACATTTTATTTTGCTTAGTTGCTAAAACACATACAAAGCTTCTGATTACGTTTGATACCAATGTTATAGAAACTGATTTAATGCTGTTTTAAAACTCAAATGTAAGAAAAAGTTAATGTCATATTAAAAAAAAAAGAAAAAGAAAAAGAAAAAACCTTGCCTATCTCACTTTTTGAAGGAAATACACATTTCCAGGTTACATTTGTCTTTCTCAAGCAGTACACAGAATGGTATCAAGGAGATTTAATGATAAGGGGAAATGCTGAATCGAGAACACTTGACGGCAGGCAGCAGCACAGACTGTCCTGTTCAAAGCTTTTCTAAATCCCAACAGTGCTTACAAGGAATGTGGTAACTTACAAACAAAAATCCAGATCAAAAACTTCAGGCCTAAAAACATGCTTTAGTGCACTGCTGCCAGCACATCTGGACATCAGTAAATGCAAATATTTTACAGCTTAAAAAAAAAGGGAGACACACAAGGCCAGGAGATCTAGAAATACAGAAGTAAATAGTGAAAAAACTAACCTGCTACTCTGAATTGTCCTGAAAATAAGAAATCCATAACCTGCCAAGGCAGAAACGGGAGAGCTGAAGCCCTCCAAGCAGCTGAGGAGGAGAGCAGAGGTATGGCGAGAGCTTTGAAGTGCAGCAGGATGCTGGAATTGTCCTGGGGGTGACTATGAGATCAAAGAGCTCTTCCTTGGCTCAAGGAGATACTGATGCAAGCTGACGCAAGTCATCATTAATTATATTTAGCTGTATATGACACATGTTGTCAAGACTTCCTTTGTCAAGCCATGAGAACTAGAAATGTATTCTTTTAAACCGATCATGAGATACTGTTAAAATCACATAGGTTTAAAAACTGGTATGTTAACCTCAGTATAGTGTTCTGGCCTACGGCTCCAGTCACATCTATTCTGCAAACTTCCATGGGCTCAGACACTAAAAATTGAGAGGTATTGTCTATGTTGTAGACATCATCTAGAAGCCCAAAGGACAACATCAGCACCACATTCAGAAGCAGACGAACCCCTCCACCATAGCATCCTGCAAATACTTTGGGAAATGACTGTGTCGTAAGCAGAAGGAATAACAAACTCACTAGTGTACATAAAGTCTCAGTCTTGCAGAAATAGTCTTTCTGCTTCAGCTGAAACCAAAAGAACTGGAGAGAGACGTTTCGTAAACAAGAAAGGCATGAAGCAATCACACTTCTCTGAGCTGCCAAACTGACAGTGCGTCTTGCATTTACTATCTGAATTGTTTCTACTTCTGAATGAAAAAATATATATTTCTTAACCTCTCCTGCAAAATCTGTATGCCTTCTTGTTCAGAAAATGGATCTGGTTGAAAAAGAGTTTCATTTATACAGACGTAGATTTACAAAACCTTTTTCTAAATAGACTATTAGTCTGCCATTTGCCCCTTAATCAAACCTTACCCAGGAGTGGAATTCATTATGAGACATATTCTAAAGCCAATGCCTGAAAGAAAATAAGATTCCTATGTTATCTCTGCAGATTAAGAAGCCTGTGATAGCAAGAGAGGAGTTGGGGAAGTACCCGTCTTTCCCAACTACTTGTCACTTTTCTTCCCTTCGGCATGAATTCAGTAAGTAACTTACCTGGGCTTTCAGTTCAATCCTTTATTCCCTGTCTCATTTGTCTTTCTAAATCTTCTTATATGAAAGAAATTTCCATTATGAATCTACACTGAAAGGGGAACTTGGTATGTTTTAAAGGGCAAATCTAAAAATGATTGCTCACCTTTTCCTCTGCAGAATCCTGTGTCATATCCCTGCTCTGAATCCACAAGGAACAAATTATTTAATGTTAAAATATCACGGACCTTTCTCCAAAATTACCCCAGCTGATCATTTTCATCACATGACTCTCAATTGAACTGCAACTGAGAGCACACTTTTGTAGTACAAGTCACTCAATCTTCTCTCACTCTTCTGCCCACTGTAAGCCCATGCCTTTTGATAACTATACAATTAACAGAATTTGTCCAAGAAATCTATTTACGCTTCACCTTGAAGTGCTTGATTAATGAAGTAATTTGAAGATAATCAATGCTTGTCTTTATCATAAAACCTCTGAACTTTAGTATGTACTTTCCTCCCTATATATATACTTCTAGTTGGAGTGTTAAAATATGGTGCTGTATAATAAACCTCTTCCCTCTGAACTCGGAAATCTCTGCAGAGATAGGGAGTGGGCTCATGAGAAGCATTCCCTGTTGGATGGTTTGCTGTACATATATTATTTGTACGTACACCAATTTTCATTGTAAAGACTGCAAGATAACCAATTCTACTACCAGTTTCTCCTCCTAAGGGCGATAATTCATAAGGAATTTCCAAGTTTCCAATTCACATGCTTTCTTCATTTAGTAAAATTAGCATTTGGCCATTAGTAAATAACAATCTGAAGCATTATTTCAGGTCATCTATAGGTTTTGCTAATGGCTTGCATCACTTCATGACTTTTTATGTTAGATTTGATCGAAATAGATTTTTTTGGGGCATTTTTTCTGCCTTGCCTTTCTCAGAGGTCTGTAAAATGGTTGCTGACTCTGTGTTGACCTCTTTTTCTCTGCCTCTTCAACATATACTTAACTCAGTGAGTAGCCTGTGAAGTTTACTGAAGTAGATACCATCAAACCTGACAGCATGAGAAAAACTCTGCCTCGTCTAAGCAAACAATGGTGCCAGTATATGGAGGGCCTAGAGGACAAAAGAATATGACTACTGCAATTCTGTTATTTACAGCTTTGTATTACAGCTTTTATTTCTCTTTCCTTCTTGAGATTGAATGGAGCTAGGTTATCCCCAGGCTCCTTTAGATTTTCCTTTCAGAATATACATCAATCTTTGGTGCCTCTACGGCCTCCATTACTTTAATACCTGAGCACCTCACAAGCTTTCACTATCTTTACTCTCACAACACCCCAGATGTAAGCAATTTTTGTGATCTCAATTTACTAAAAGCACAAAGTGCATAGAGATTTTTAGACATCTGCTGGCCACAGTGAAATCCAGAAATCTCTCCCTCTGTGCCTTTTCCAGGGTCTGGGATCCCCCTTCATCTTCGGCTCTTTGAAAGGGGATTCAGAACTATCTAAATACTCATTAAGGAATTACCTAAAGTTGTATTTAAAACACAATTTAGTCTAACTAAATATAACTAAATCTAACTTTGACTAAAATTAATCTTGTTCTGAAGATGTCAATCAGAAAGTGTTACTACAAGCCCATGCAGAAGAGGCTGCTGTTGGTGGCACTATCTTGTATCTTAGAACTGGAGTGAGCCCTTCTTTCAGACAACAGCCGAGATGCATAACTCTGCTCATTTTTATGTGAGAAGTCACCTACAATACAGATACCCTGGTGCAGTTCCCTGCTTTGCCTAAATGGATTCAAAATTCACAATTCTCTCTCCATAGGACAGTGCCACCAACATCAGCCCAGAGGACAAGGGTATTTTCCCAGCCTTGAAACATCTGTGAAATAAAACATGTGAGGTTCAGTGGTCTGGAGGACTAAAAGGACATGACGTACATCTTGCAAACTGAAAAGCATGTATCGCTTTATCTTGCCCTGGATTTTCTAACTTGCCACCCCATATATTCCAGTATAAGTCTGGATTACACCTTTCTGTTGCTAAGGCTCTCTCAAAAATTCCCGGGACGCTGGAAGGCAGAGTGCTAAATTAGGAAGAACTCTCAGGCAAATTCAAGATAAGGTCTGTACAGACTGGAGTTTGTATCTTAAAAAGAATTTGTTCTTGCAGAACAAGAATATTAGACACAGAAATTATTCTGTTTTCTCCTTCTAAGACAGAAAAGTTAATTTATTTAGAACAATATTACACAACCCTACCACATATTTGTGACCAGCCTTTTTTTCTTTTTTTTTTTTTTCTTTTTTTCTTTTGTTTTTTTTTTTTAACCTGTTGCTGGCAGTGAAATGGCTGTAACAAACTTTTGCTAGCTTTTATCTATTTTATTATTCTCTAGTCAAGCACCATCCAGCAGTTTTTGCAAGAATAAGCTGAAACTTTGCTTATATAAAACTGGAAAATATCTTCTCACAGTCTCCAAGAGAACACTAATTTTAAAATAATGAGTATTAACTGCACTATTTCAGTGGTGTTTCCCTCTAAACAATATTAAGATTTATGCGATACAGTCAGCTTTGGGATTGATAATTAATTATCACTTAATTACACACTTTAATAATATTTATTCTAAAGTTATAACAACTCTGCCTTCGAAAATGACCCTGAATCACTTTAATTTATTAATTCACTTAATTAAAATACTTAATCTAGAAAAGAGCTTTCTGGCTGCTCAAATAAAGGTAAACAAATCTTCAAATTAAATCAACACTTTTTTTCTTTGATATATGTAATTAATTTTCACTTGACTGAATAAATAAACCTCATGTAAGGCTGTTCATGCGACAACAGAAAATGGTTTGCTGTCAGCTTAATCTTCTTTAACACTGTAAAGCATTTTCAGTTATGTTGACAGGCCTGCTGAAAACCTTTTGCTGAAAGCAATAAATATTAACATTTTTCCCACTGGCACGGCAGGGAAAACATTTATTTGTAAATGATGATCATTAATCAGCATTTCTGTACAAGTTATCACAAAGCCTCCCAGGCTAAAACAAATTCGATGGAAATGAAACCTTCATTTGAAATCAGATCGAACTTAAACTCACTTTGTCCTTAAATAATTGTAATCTTTGTGTTTTTTTGTGCTTTATTCCATGTTGGTGGAGGAGTTGTGTGTGCAAGGGATGGCACTTTGTCCCACAGCTGCTGGAAGTCAAAGTTCTGTGACAAACTCCAGCTCACCGTGACGCAGACCACAGCGCGGCCAAGATTTTCACGCGCTCAACTTCCCACTGAACTCAACGGGAGGGAAGAAAAGCACGTGCCGAGGAGCACGTCGGGATCGCGATGAAAGCTGCCACCCTGCAGGCCCGCCCGGTGCTCTGCACACGCGAGCCGTCCTACTACGCGGAGCACATTTACCATAGGCCTGGCATCACGTGCAGGTATCTGGCTGCAGAATCAGGACCTATGTTTTGAAAAGGTGTTTTCTATCAAGAGCAATTTCCAGTTGGTCAACAAGATGAATTTGGACATCTCATTACAGCATCTATCTGACTGTACCTTGGCTACATTTTCAATATTTTGACCTATGTCTTGAAAGCCCTGCCACCACACAATGCCCTCCCTCACCTCCCTTCTCATTTATATTTCTTAATGAGAAGAACAAAAAGGCCAGGTTTGTTTCCTCAATTGCCCATTCATAATTTAAGCTGTCCTGATTCTGGTTGTTTCTAGCAGCTCTATTTGAACAGATTCAAAAAATTAGGCTGTTTCTTTTCCAGCCTAAGCATCCCTCTTTCAGTCCCAACTCGGCCCTGAAAAGCCCAAGCTAATTAACAGCAGATCTAAGGAACTCCTGTAGTCGAGACGATAATTAGATAGGGCTAGATATGAAAAGCAGAGGCTTTAGATGAGGACAGAAGCAAGTCCAGCTTTCTGTCGTTCCTCAAAGGTTGTTTATGGTACATGGGTTTGTAGCCAGCTGCCATGAATTTTAACAGAACTGCAATTCATGAGCGTCTGCACTGAACTGAGGCTGGCAAAAACTCCCTGTGAGCACCCGCTATCGTGAGCTTCCCAGCTGTTTCTAACACTCACGGGAGCAGAAATAAGGTGTGGAATTTCACATTTCTGAAGGGGAGGAATTTCTAAGACCTCTTGCAGTTTTGAGGTGTGTTGCTGAAAGCTCAGCAGTGAGCCTGGTAATGGGAAAACAGACTTCTCTTTTTGATGGAACATTTTTATCTGTCAAACAGAGTTTGGTCTCACCTCTTAATAAATGTGCGGGGCAATTTATTCTTTAGCTATACCATTAATCCATTTGTTATTTTCACTCTGAACAAAATAAAACACATTAGTAAAGTGTATAACTCATAAAATACATTTGGGCAGATTTCATTTCGTATATTTGTTTTTGTTGTCACTTCTGGCATACCAATACGCCTCCAGTTTAGGAAACAGCTAAATAAAACCTCAGATCACTTTTCACACTGTAAACAGAGTCAAATATTTATGCACTTTTGGAGAAATGCAGTGCTCTGATTATCATCACGGCTGCCCTTCAAGTGATGCTAAGCAATGCAAACCCATTCCTAGGCTTACAAAGCAAGCAGGGTACCTGCTGCATAAGACGACTGGCTAGCCTCCTTCTGTCTCAGATTTTGATCCACAAAATAAACAAAACCCATTCCTGCCCAAGCGCAGAGTCTGGGAAAATCTTTGGTCACGGGGAGGCGCTCACCCTTGCAAGACAAGGAGCTTGTGCTCCAAGTTTCGCGAGGACTCTGCTTCCTGTGAGAAACATCATCTTTTTTTTCCGAGACCACAATCTGGGTATCTACACTTTAACTGTCTAAATAAAACAAGCATAATTTGATGAGTGCTAAACACCTGCAGCACCTTTTCACTGCAGACGAGCTGAACAGGGCCAGGAAACGAGAGCGACACAAGCACCCCAAGAAACCACCAGTACAATGGGAATTTCAATAGTGAAAAAGAGAAGAATGATTACTGATTTCCTTCTGTGTTGGGTGCTTTAACGGAGGATAACCCACATTTTCTTTGGTTTTTAAATTCATTACTGAGTACCCCAAATGCTGCTCCTGATCTTCCAAACCCGCTTGGATGCAGTCCTGTGCCACATGCTCTAGGTGTCCCTGCATATGCAGGGGGGTTGGACTAGATGATCTCTAGAGGTCCCTTCCAACCCTAAGCATTCTATGATTCTATGATACTTCCTACAGCCAAGACAGTTACGCCCGTGTGGGAAGAGCCCTGCACGCTCAGCAGAGCGCACCATCAAAACGCACATTTCACCTCCCATGGGAGCGGGTGGATTTGAGCTCTGCTCCACACACCCCCATGATGCACACCAGGCTCACACTGCTCTGCAACTTTGTGCAAACTTGCTGAGAATTGGCAGACCTGGGACTTCCCATTGCTTAAGCAAATCCGCCTTTCGGAGTGCCACAAGCCGGCATTCCGGCGGCGTCGTACATGGGAACTGCCCACAAACCTTTCCGAGGGCAACACCGAATCAGAGCAAGCAGGGGAGGGGGTTTTGCTCAAGTTACAGAACACCCGTGCTTTATCCATGGATGATTCTGGGAATACACTGCCCATAAAGGCACCTCAGCTGGTGCCGAGCGCAGCCCCCGGGTGAATCGCGAGGAGCGCGCGGACGACGTGGATGATGCACTGAGGTCTGCAGAGAGGCAGCAACAGCCACACACTCCGACCTGGGCAATTCAGGACGGCCCTCACGAAGGCAGCTGCAGCACAGCAGCATCGAGCTGCTGAGAGCTAACAGAGGCTCTTAGCTTTCCAGATTCCAGGAAATTATCTTGTCTACATGATCTCCAGATGAAAAATCCAGACAAGCGTATCTCCTAGACAGTCCCAGAAGTCATAAGCCACTTGAAATCCCTGGTCCAGTAAATAATTTAAACATAACTTGAACCTTATCTTTGTCCCAGTAGTCCCAGCTTAAGTTCAAGTACTTACTGACATAGTATTTTCAGGACCAGGTTCTAAAGACTCTGTAATAAGCCAATACCTCTTTAGCATTGCAGTTTCTCTAGATCTTATTAAACCAGCATAAAATCCTGGGGTTTCTTAAAAACATGACTATAGAACCTTAGCTTTAGAGACTGCTTCATATTTATTTTGTTTAGCGTGAGAACCTCAATTTTAATTAATACTCCAGAACCAGAAAATCTCACTTTAGCTCCTTTTATAAATCATAAGATCAACAGTAGAATCACCAGATACTGAATCAGTTCCCCTCACTTACTGTACCCGAGTGTACCTGCAATCAGAGCAAGACAATTCTTGTGAGACCGTCAGCTATGACCAGAGGCAAAAATTCTGGGAATCTAGTGTAAAACATTGTTCTTGTGCGATTTCAGGCTTTGAGGCTTTTTTTGTCAAAGAAACTGCTCAGACTTCAAGGCAGTCACTCCCGATTTACCCCAGGGGCAATAAGACAGACATTGGACAGAGTGGTACATTTTTATCTCCTTAAAAGCTCCTGTGCAACTGCATTGAAGTCACCTGCCCACTCTGCTTCTCATGTTTTCTTTTCTTTCAGATCTGCCATACAGTAAAGAAACCTCTCTCTCTTTTCCCAGATTTTAAATTTTCTTTTCCCAAAGCAATTATGCTTGAAAATTAAATAATACTGTTGCTATTTGTAAGTAAGTATTAAGATAAGTACCTTGAAAGGGAGGATGTGTTCAAAAAATACTGTCCAGTTCCACTGCTTGACTTTTTTCTTGCTAGAATTTAATGAATTCTTCATTTGCTATTATAAACTAAATATTTCCTTTGAGTCCAATTAGCATAGCTGAAAGAAAAAGCAAAGCAATGCACTGTTCAGCATGCACCGATGTAATGGAAAATCAGTTCTTTTATTCTAGCTTTAATAACTGCAGCTTGATTAGAGAGAAAGAAAAAACTATGAGAGGTGTGTGGGGGGACGAGAAGGACTGCCAAATGAGTTCTATAAGAATTCTCAACCTGTCTGCTCTCTGGCTTACTATTCAAATGCTAATTGAGCCTTTTTGTAAACAGAATGGGTAATCATGGAAGACAAAAACAGACACAGAAAACAAATGAAATATCACACCTTATCCAAAGCTGCACAAAATTTCACTGATGAGCTTTAGAAGTCTTAAAATTTTGTCTTCTTTTGCCTCTTTAAAGAATACAGAAAACCATATAATTAATATAATAAAATGAAATATAATATAATGAAATAAAAAATAATAAAGAACAGTTCCTTTTGAACAATGAAACCAGTCATGTTATAATTAGATAAGAGGATTTATATTCACAGCTATAAACATGAAAGTGGACCATGAGACCGGATAAAGGCAAGGTTTTAATTCTTAAAAATTAATTACATAGCATTATTCTTATCAGTACACAGGATGCATTAATTATACAATTAATAATAAGATGAAAGGGCTTTTTTTTGCAACTTTAATTCACTTGGGGGCATTTGGTTTTATACCAGAATTGTCCTTCAGGCATTTCTATAATCTCATTACTATGCAAAGTCAAGACCTTAAACCTGTTAGTGGAAGCAGCGGATGGAATGAATCTCTGCTCATTTAGAGTTAGTACTTACTTGTGCTACAGCAAATTTTAGATTCCTCTTATAATTGGGATCTAAGGTGTTACAGATTTATCACAACTTTGCTTCTAAAAATAGACTAGAGAGTGATGTTACTGGAAGCATGGTATATCCAACATACAACCAGGAAAAAGTGACTTTTACTTCAGATGCCCTACATTATCTCCTACATAAAGCTGTCATCTAGCACTACTTTGAAACTAAGTTCTCCATTTTTTTCATCAGGGAATACCTGGGCTTTTATTCTCACCAGAGTAGGAACACGTTTACCATAACTGAAGTATCAGACTCCTGTTCAGTTTTAATCTCACAACTCTTAGCTCGTGCCTCCTAATGCCTTAAATGAGTAAGTCCCAGTTTTGCTCTAACAAGATTGCCCATACTTGGAAGCATAGCACGTAACAGAATACCTGTCATATTACATTTGAATTGTTCACCTGACATCTATGATTACAAATCGCTTGTCTCTGCATGTATATCTATCTCTGCATGTATATCTACATCTCTCTTCATCATAAAGACATCCTCCTCCTAAGCCTTCCAAATGGAGGACAAGACTATATTTTAAATCAGGTCAAAGGAAAAAGGGAGTTGTCTCTACAGAATTTGATGCAACGGAGAAATGGGGAGACTAAGAGAGAAAATGCATTTTTTGTTATTTAAAACAAGACGATAAAAACTTGTAAACTAACTACTGCCCTTTTTTTTTTTTTTTTTTTTTTTTACTATTTTGTAAAACAGAAATATTGTCTAACCACAATAGCTCTATTAAAAAGCTGCAAAGGAACAGAATGTGCAGCTGCCAGGGACTACACTACAAAGTTAGGTAATATAATCCCTGTGGCTCTTTTACTATTTTCGGTTACTTGTTATGAAGTAAAGTTATCAACGTTCATTGAAGATGTGAATTATGTGGCAAATATCAGTGAGCAGAAAAAAAGGAATATTCTGCATTCAATATAGTGTTCATATACATAACATTTAGCAGTGTCTGACTTCATTTAATTGCCAACAGAGGCTCACATATGAATTCAAAGGAGGTCTAGAGATCTTGTCTGATATCATGAAAACCTGACAAGTGCTTGTCTTTCAGCTTGAACTTTTGAAAATGAAGAACTCTTAAGAATATGTTCCTGTATTACTACCATTAAATAATTACTCCGAAGCAATATAATAATATTGCTTTTCTCTAAAGGTTTTGTTCTCACTTCTCATGCATATTATGGCCCCAGATTACGGCCAGCTGGGAGAGCTGAGCTTCATTAGCCTGTCATTTTGATTTCAGGTGTGCTCATTGTGGCAGCACCTTTCCTGAGCAAAGGGCTCACCTTCTTTTTCAGTTTTATCTTCCTCTTCCATATCCTGTCAGAATTAGTTCTGCAGCAAAGGTACAGCAATCTGATATGCACCTATTGTGAGACCGTTCATTTTTGTTTTGCTTTTTAATATGAGATGTACTTGGATTTGTTATTGTTTGTATCGCCACAGTCCCTTGAGAGCCCTAGGTAGGAACAAGTACCTCGTTGTCCTTGCGCTGTAATCTAGGAACAAAGAAACTCTATCAGCCATGTGATCTCCCTTGCAGAAAACAAAGCTTTGCTTTTATTTTTTAGTTTCTCCTAGAGAGGTAATATTTCATTAGAGTGGCTGGAATATTGCACTGTATTTCTATAGAACAGAGGCATCAATTTAACTTTATAAAGAGTGAAAAAATGTATCCTTTCCTATGATCAAAAGACGACAAAATTTATTTGGACCAGCTGTCCATATGCCCAATGTTCAAACAGCTGGTCAAATAAGAGAATCAATGTTTCTCATGAAAGTTTTTGAGGAAAAGCTTTGTCCTATGTGTCTTGAGAAAAAAGAGAAATTGCCATTTTTTCCAGCTAACTCTGGAAGGGTTACAAGTAAGTTAAATAAGTCATAACAATAGGGTAGCACCAAATAACAACAGTTAGTTCCAAGACTTCTTGAAGTGTTGTATAAACAATAGAAAAAAGAAATGCATTTTTCCCCAAGAGTTTTCACTCCAAACTAGCAGGAGAAGTTGAGCACACTCATGGCTCCCAAGGCCTGGGCTGCATGGCCCGGCCGCGCAGGCCGCAGCCTGGCGAGACCCGCGGCACGGGCTGGCTCGCGCCTCTCACCGCACGCACCCTTGTCCTTCACCGGCACCGTTCTCTGCACCCCATGTACCAGCCCACAGGCAAGAATGTGGGAACGGAAACATGTGGAGCAGAAATAAGGAAATGACTTTGTTAAAGAAACTCTTGAGTCATAATTCAAACCTAAGCTACGGGGAGTTATCTGGAGTTAGAGGGATATTAAGGAACTTAGCAGGCTCACCCAAAGATAGGCTGCAACTCTCCTCAGCGATTTGATTGGTCTGGGGACTTGAATTTTAGGATATTCTTCCTAAAGGGATTGTTTCTACTTTCAAGAGGGCCACTCTGGACACTGGGAATCACAAAACACTCACTCTCACAGGGCCCTAGGGCCCTCAGGGCCACCTAGTGCACATCCATGCTGAGGGGCTGGATCATGAGGCCTTCTCCACAACTTCCCTTAATAAGGCAGCACTGAAACCCCAGAGCAAATCCCACCGCTGGCAAACACTCAACCTGCACACGCAAAGCACTGCATAGAACTGAGTCCAAAAAAACTATTATTCTTTTGCTATTTAATACTTCTGAAAATCTGAGTGCTGTCTTTATGGGGTTTCTATGGGCTTTCAACTTATTTTGTGTTAGTTTTCATCTATTGTCAAAAATACAAAAAAGAGAAAAACACATAGTTCAATACAGCTAGTACGCCACCCCAGCCATGCCTAATAGCGCTATTTAGAATTTGTACTGAATAAGGATAGGCTCACACAGGAAAGATTCAAGCTGTATAGTATAGCTTTTCTGATGTAAGCTAGATAAGGTTGAAAGGTTTTTCACTTTTGTTATGTACTACAAAAGAAAGTATATTTATGGGTAGGTCACTTAGAAGTGTTATGATTAAATGGGATTCTAAGGTTGCTTATGGACACCCCACTATTTTCTACATGTATCACTAGGTTTGATCTTTGAAAGAAAAGAAAATACATCTGTCAGCTAGCAGCTAAATGATGACAGGACAAAAATATATTTCTTGTGCTAATGGGTAAAGTACACGATTTAGTTCACAGGAATTTTGTATGAACAGCTTCCTTGGCTTTACTAAGTTTACAGGAATTGTGTATCCTATTCAGTCTTTTTTTATTGTTATTTGAATGTAATGACCATCTCAAAACAGAAGACAACTAGAAAAACTAGCAAAAGCTGGAAGTCTAGACCATCTCACTGGTAGATTCCAGCTGACAAAGGACAAGGATCAGTTTTCCTCATCCTCCTTCAGTTTTCCAATTCTTTCCCACAGGAAGATAATGACAACAAACTGAGCCCTCTGGGATACCAAAATCAACAATTCTGCTCTACTTAGTGCTTTGCATGTTTAAAAGGTATACCAACAAGAAGCAGCACGTGAGCACCAAGGCAGATAAAGGTGAAGAAACCTTTAATATCGGAATTTATAAGCTTTGGTCTGAATCCTCAGTACCAAGTTTCTTTTAAAAACGGGCATTTTTCTTTCCTTCTTCCTTTCTTTTTCTTTTTTTTTCCCCCTGAGTTTAATTGGAAACATTTTGCATGTTATACTAATCATCAATGTTTGGAAAACAAAAGAAAGAAACTCTGCCAGCAAAATTCAATCTTTTGTCAGAGAGTGGCATTTGCAAGCAACATCACAGTTCTATCATCGTTCAGAAACACTCATTTGTGAAGTCCATAAAAATTCTGTATTTCAAATCAAGAACATGACACTAATATCATTTACAGGAAAAACATGGAATAGCTCTGCTGCAATCCATATGGGTACGGCAGAATATCATTGAAGGAAACATGACATAAATAAAATTTAAAGCTTTATCCGTAAACATGAAAAAGCCTCTTCTCCTGAGACCTTTATCCAAGCTCACAAAACAGTGTGTTATTTCTCTCATGACTGTCCTACAAAAGGGGGTATTCAGCAGAGATCATTGCCAATGAACCATTCATTTCTTCCACCATACTCTCTAGGAGTTTTGGCTATTCATCACTCACTCCTAGATAGTGTTGTGTGTGTCATGCAGTGTCCCATGCCACAAATATGGCTAATTACACCCTCAGCCACGAGCAGTCGTGTGAACCGTACCTGGCCGCAGAAGCTGTCAACACTGAAAGTCAGGAAAGTCTGGCTGACCACGACACAGTACTGGACGGAATTGCAAATGGTTGAAACAGCAAATGAACAGGGAATGCCAAACATACAAAGTAAATTGTGTCAATAGATTATCTATATAGACAATAAGGTTTCAGTTTCAGTATAACAGAACTGACAAAGGAACAGATGCTTTCATTTGCATATTCATTTAAAGAACATACTATCCATGTGGATTTTGCATTGAAAATAAAAAAAAAGCACACAAGAGAGAGGTTAGGAATATAAGATACAGGTGTACTGGTTAATCACAAGATAACTGTGAACAAGATGGCTATGGCAAAAAAAAATAATTTTTAAAGGTTTTCCAGTAAAGCTTTTCCAGCAGGAAAAAATCCATCCTAAATGAACCTGAACTATGTTACTATGACAAGGGAGCAGAGACTGCATCATACAATAAAGGTGTAGAAGACAAAGGCAAAAATGACATGCAAAGATAATCAGAGGTACAGCAGAGAGGACCATTGCATATGTGCAAATGACATAATGCTGAAGTTTAAGAGCAAGGAACCAAAAGGCTTATTAAAGCTAATACAGCTCTATAACTAGGAAGTGGGTTCAAATCAACGAGGAGTAGGGTAAACAACAAAAAGATGTAGTTTGTACAAAAAAATGCATTAATTTTAAGAGGGAATTTGTTCAAGTAAAATGAATTAACAGGCACTTTCTAGCCTTATGTTCCTATACAAGCTGAGTGATTAGAACTCAATCTAATACATATAAATACTATTTCACTCTTTTTAAAAGTTTGTTCTCTATTAAAAATAATATTATTTAAAGGGATGTGGTGGGGAAAGATAGAAGGCAGTCCAGAAATAGCACTTTTTTCTGCCATTCTCTCCTTTCTACTGAAAAGAATCATTTCAAATCACTGACCCCAATCCTACTATTTGACTGCTATGTCAACCATTAGGGGAGAAAGGTAGGTTTATTTTTGCCCTGAACTCCCATGTTTTACCCGTTTTGCTCGTGCTCTGTGCACAGCCTAATTCGGGACTCCCCCGCAGTCGCTGGCAGGATCCCCTCCAGCGGTGCCGCTTTTCTCAGTTGCCACTAGTGAGCCAAACAAGCCTCAAACTTGTCCTCAGCCCCATTCAACCCCCGAAGAGAGAGGTTTTATACCAAAATAACAGGTCTAGGTAAACCCTGAAGAGCAGCCTATCTTCTTGTGCCCTTCCTAAATTGAAGCCTTGTCAGCCGGCACCGAAACATTTCATTTAAACATTTTGCAGTGCCGAAAAGTACCTGTGGGGGATTATATAAATACTGAAAACCTCATCGAGGTTCCGAGTGGATAGAGAAGAGGCAGCTAATACAACGTTAATGTTTTTAATACACTTTCCCATTTAGCACAGGGTAATTTCATGCTCTTAGAAGAGAGCAGGTTTTTCTCTTCACGAGCATGCAAACCCCTCACACACTCCACAGCCGCCAAGGACGACGAAGCGCTGGAGAGAGCTGAGGTGCTTTTGTGTGGACTAAATAACACCGACTTTAATGTGTCCAAAGAGGGCCACACTGACCTAAAGGAGCTTTTAACATCAGAATATTTCCAAGTTATACATTCACCACCATCAAATAATTTCCATGAGCAGTAATTGCCAGCAAAAGATGTCTGAGCAATGCTGGAGCCCTCCCTAAAAGCCTGGCCGCCTTGGTCTTATTTTTGCACCCAAAACGTGTTTTACAATGACAGGATTCTCCTATGTCATGGGCAACAGAGCCAGTGATACACAGAAGGGCTGTTCCTGCTCACACATGTTATAACCACAGCTGGTTTCAGCACTTGGCATGGATTAAAATTCAGAAGTATTATCAGAGAAGATGGAGAAATACTGAGGTCATGCAGACCTCTGCACATACCAGAATGCAGGTCATGCATATGTTAAGACTGGGATCCTCTAAAGCAGAATTCCTTTGAGAGGCTGAATGCATGGAGTCAAATCTGATCAAAGAAACATATAAAGGCAGAGATGTGCAAAATTGATACTATCATTACAGCAACAAAGCCTGATTATGCCCTACAAAGCGATTCATGTATTCACAGAGTCAGTGGGGAAGCAGGCAGACACAGAAACACAAACCTGGGAGTAGAAGCATGCCACTTTTTGGCACAGAATAAGGGATGCCACTTGTTGCTGAAGAGTTTGTGGCACAAAAGAGAGAGAGATTCATTTAGACAAATTCTGAAACCTGTGCTGAAGTCCAGTAATATCTCCTTATGATGGAAATGGTCTGCTTCAAAATATATTTCAAAAATAAAGTTTTAAAGCTTGTTTTTGAAGTTTTGTTTCAAAATTAAATTTATTAAAATTTAATTTTAAAAGCTAAAGGGAAAAATTCTATCAATATTATCTCCATATGAACAAGGTTAAGCCATTTTAGAGCAATTTTAGTTTGATGCAAAATAAAAAAAAAATCAAAAGAAGAAAGGACTAATTTTTAAAAGCATTTTTTTAGCTCAGCCATTGATCTAAAAGTCAGTATTTCACTCAGCTCTAGGACACAAAGAGAACTGTCTCAAGTATTAACTCAAAGGACTAAACAAAATCACTTGTTTAATTAATGTGATTTTCTAAGAAGAACAGACTCAATACATTTGAGAATACTAATGTCTCTTAAGACAGGAGGGCTTCTTCACAGGCTCATCTTAAGAAGATTTCTCTGTGCTTGTTTCCTATGCATATGTGTTCGAGGAACATTTAATGAGCTTCACAGACTTATGAAAGGAAAAAGTAGTCTACTTAGTTTCTGTATCTCTACTGAATTTCTTATTAATTAACATATTAATGCTCTGTTTTCTTAAATGTAACTTTAAAGAAAGCAGAAGAACTTTTTAAATTAAGTCATGAGACAAAAATGTTAACAGCTTTTTTCACTCTACTAATTCGTATACTCATTAAAATTTCTGGGGTTTTTAAGAAGAAAGATAGCAACGACAATGTTTCTATTTTTAACATAAAAATCCACTTGACAAACTAAGCTCCTTCTTTGCTGGCTCCTTTGGATTATTTTTTATCTGACACAAATTAAGTCAAACTTTTTGTTTTAAGCATACAAATGGTTTAAAGCTTACATTTAAACAATAAATCTTCCTGGTCTTGCATCCAGCTAAGTGTCCATTGTTGGAAGAACGGCAGGATCCCAAAAAGAGCTGCTGGGTTTCACTTGTGTCACCTCCTCTGTTTCCTCTCTCTGTACCTCACTCTCCTCTCACAACCTACATATATAAATCTGACTATTTAAGTGGATCTGTTCAAAATAGTCCCCTGGAGATTCCTCTTAAGACAAATACTTCAGTTTGAATTGGGACTGATGTCTGGAAGTCAATATTCCCATCCTCCCCCATTGGCTGAGTTCTGTTTATGCAATGGAGCCATCCCAGAGCATCTGAATTGCATTGCTTGTGGACTGAACTCAACTGGAAGATACACTTTATCTGGGAATAGACTTTAAATGTGTGGGAGGATAAATTTAAAGCAAATCTAAAATGAAAACAAATCAAACAATCCAGAAGTACATACAGGATGGATGTCAGGTCCTCAGCACCAACTATTCTGCTTTTATAAATCAAACCCTACCAGCCAACAACACTTGCTTAAGTCATTATCTGCAGCTTCTCTTTTGGTGAACAGACAGAAGTAGGAGCCTAGAGGGCCGGGATGCATCTGGATGTTTTAGTTTGCTAGTTTAGGATGAGCAGAATTGTGCCCTTCACTACTAACTTCCCTCCTTTCTTTCCTGGATCTGGTACATGAATAGCAGCACTGTGCCATGGAGAACAACTCTGGGTCCACCCAGTACACATTGCCTGCATTTCCTTGCTTTTCAAGACTCGAACTGGAACCTTTTTGACACATCAAAAACATATACTTCTCTGTTTGTCTTTTTCTTAATAAATATCTGCTCTGCAACAGAGACAGGTGGAATACCTGTTCGAGAGGGCAAATCAAAGGCTCAGGAGACAAGGAAAGCAAGAGTGCTATTTCCTCACAGATCTCCCCAAAAATAGGTCAACCTTGTTCAGCTGTTCCCAGAATAGGAGCATTCCTAAGCTTCAGGGCCAGGGGGCCATTCCTTGATTTCTGGGGTAAATCTAAGGCTAGTGAAGAAAATGCCACAGGATCTGTTACCAGGCAGGCAGGCCTGGGCAGCGGGACCGCAGGGACCCGCGGAAGGCGCGAGGCCGCCTGGGCCGTGCGCGAGCAGCGACGCGGGGCCTCGCGAGGCCGCAGGCCCCTCGAGCCCATTCCCACGTGGGGAGGAGGTGCCCACAGCGGCACGAGAAACAAAACAAACTTTCACGGAAATGTTGGAAAACCAGCACAAAATCCAAGTGCCAGGTAACAAAACACACCGACTCTTTCTACTGACAAGCCCAAATCAGAACAATTAATGCAGGGTTTGCAATATATCACTGAAAAATCCATGCCATGCATATTCAATACTCTAATTTCACAACATGTTCACTTCATTATTTTTGTAAGGAAAATCATGCAATCCATGTGAATAATCTTTTTCTGTCAAAACTACTTAAAACTTTCAAGTACAGATACCCTGTCTCTTCCCCGTTTGCTCCCATATGGATATGGCTCCCATGGTGATATCATCTGTACAACAAATACATGATTTTTACATGCACAGTGGTTCCAACTGACTGACATAAAATCTAAATTTTACTGGTGTTGCGCAGAACTGGCTAAGGGAAAATTTACACTGAATTTTACTGGCAAATTATTCAAGACCAGATCCTCAGTCCCACCTAGTATACATAAAGTCAACGAGAATGAAGTAGGAAAAGCTCTGTCAGTGCTGAATGTAGACATTTCCTTGCTATAAATGGGAGTCTCTGGGTCGTCTTTTTCAAACTTATTAGAATGACCAGCTTCCTTTGCTTGAATTCAACATTTACAAAGTCACAATGATTTTAAGAACCTCATTTTCATCCAAACTGTGAAGCATTTACTAAAAACAAACAGGTGGAATCCTTGGAATGACTTGAAAAAAAATGATGCACAACTGATGTTCTCTACCCTAATCCTTTGGGGTTTGGGTCATTTTGGTTGTGCAGTCCACAAACTGAAAATAGACTGGTCTGCTGAACTGAAGCAACGTGACTAAATAAACAAATAAATAAATAAAAATAGCCTGCAACAACAGAGAAAATACAGAAACCCACTGTATTGAATTGCTACCTTTCTCCAGGAGAGTCTGGGCCCGGGCACCACCGACACTTTGGACCTCTCTGCATTAAGCTGCCTTCCTCCTCTTGTTTTTGTTTGTTTTTTCTCCTCACAGTTTGGCTGTGCTCTGCCCATTATCACTTTCTCTCTATTGGGCAGCAACCACTACACTAACTTTAAAACACTATCGAAGACCAGACAGACTAACAGACATCTATCAGAATTTTACAGGCTTCACTGTGCAGAAGTGCCAGCGGGACATTTTACTCCTATTTGGTCACTGTGCGCCCCTGCAGCCTTTGAAGCTCAAAAACAAAAGAGAAAGGACAGTGAGATCAAAACACCAGTGGGCACATTTTAAAGTTTCCTTTTTTTTTTCCTTTTTGTGTCTTCAATAGTTTATGCTCTCCCGGATTACCTACCCATGCAGCACCGGACAGCGTAGCTGGATTTGCCACAGAACGAGCCTCAGCTCTTGGTTTCCAGACTGAGTCCAGCTGCAGAAGGCAGTCACCAAAACCCGTCAGGATCAGCCACGTAGCCCCACAGTGAAAAAGAAGCATGGCAGTTCCCTCTGCCTTTGAGAGTAAACTTTACCCCCAGCATCCTCTCAAATTTAGGAAAAAAATGACATCAAACAACATGTTCTTTTAGCATGACAGTGCCCCATGAAAATTTAGGCTAGAATGGTAGACAAAATATAGCTATATAAAGTCCAGTGGAAAAACCTTTCAGGTCAGGAGGATGGAATAAAACGCTGAGAATCTGATCCAGACTAATACACACAGCTACTATGCTTAAGGAGTTTGTGTTAACCACCCAGGTTCTCAGAAATGATTTTTTTAGGTCACTATAAAAGCTGTTTAATGTAAAGTTAATGTCTATAAAAATGTGTTTGCCTTTTCAAGTTTTTGGATGAGTACCTTCAGTGTTTCAATGTGTCCTAGGGACTCAGTATAGAGAGGGGAAAAAAAAAAAAAAAAAAAAAAAACAGATGGAGCTTTCTCTAGTCAAACCTCATCTTGAAAGACACAAGCCCTGTAGAGCTGAAGCTTAGCTGGTGGTATACCTCATGTCCTTCATGTAAAATATCCTGTCACTTTTAATTTTGTATCTTGTTTACTTTCTCTGTTACAAAAGAACTGGGACTTGTTTTTAGCAGCTCTGATTAAGTTTCTATTGATTTTTGAGATAGGAAATGGAACTTTCAGATTTCCCACATGAATTTAAAGCAAGTCAGATATTAACCTCGAGGTAAAACATCTGCCATGACATTCAAAGAATAGACAAGCACTGTCTTCCTGAAAACAGCATCTGTACTCAAAGCTCAGGGCTTGGGATTTGGATTTGAAGAACAATGTAAGGAGTATTGCATTTTTATATGCGTATATACACATACACACACCCACATCCTTACTTATTCTAACTTACTACTATATACATGGACACACACACACACACACACACACACACACACACACACACACACACTCACATTAACTATTTAAGAACTGATGGCTACAACAAGTTAGTGACAGTCTCAAGGACACTTGAGATGAATATACAAGATGATTCTCACTGGAAGGAGACTTTTTTTTCTCGCATTACTTACTTTTATAGTATCTAACCATTTAAGGAATATTTAACAGATTTAAACATCTTTCCTTTTTTTTTTTTTTATCCCATACACCAATAAATTCCAGTTGTAACTTTCATTATCGAATACATCCACCATAGGTGATGACAGACAGATAGACAGATAGATGACAGACCAATTTAAATATGCATAATAAATCTGAAAGATAAGCCTTATCCAACACGTGCTTATCAGAAAACCCACAAATCCTTGTGCTGGTTTTACCATCATGGTATTTTTCTTTAATCTTGTCCTTTGGAAATATACCTGACATTGTTGAATCCTCCCAGAATATTAACATTTTGGAAGATACAGAAGATAAAGCATAGCAAAAATGAAAGAAAAGCTCAAATGAAAGATTAAAAAAAATAACCAAACAAACAAACAAAAAAACACCTTTGGAGGTGCAGTGGAAACATTCCAGTGTAGTGGCAGTACTGAAAAGTATTACAGATTCTTTTCATTTGCTGGTATTAAAAATGTATGCCTATGTAAAAAGGCACCAACTATTTTATCCAAGACACAGGGAAAAGGAGCATTTTCTGCCTGGAAACAAACTCAGAACCTCCGTGCAAACGCAGCAGAACAAGCACCACAGCCAGCTGAGCCCTGTGCCGCGTGCTGACCCCTATCAAAAAGGCAGTTGGTCAGTGCATGCAAACACCTTGCACAACAGCTCTGATTAACCAAGTAGAACACCCCTGAAATGCATAGAGAGAGAGAAAAAAAAAAAAGATGCCTTTGTAAATCGCTTAATCTGTCAGTGCTGAATGTCAGTATTAAAACTGCAACCAAAAAGATGGTAAGTTGAAGGTCATTTTGCAATTCCAGAAAATGCTATAATACAGAATCAAAACACTAACTAGAAGTTGGAATAAAGCTTGCAATGAAGTGTGCAAGAACCTGATTCTGATGTGAAACATGACTATTGTAGAACAGACAGATCAAGCTACAGAAGGCCTTTTAAATGGCCAATAGAAAAGATAAAGCTGTATCTAAGAACAGTTGACCCAGAGACTGAGCTATACAAGATAATAAAGGTCAAAACCGTATGAACAAGTTAAAACAGACAAACACAGAGGAAGATTTAGCATCTATTAATATTGCCGGTATGTTTGCATCACAGCTATATTCTGAGCATCAGGAATATGATGTTGTGAGAGAGCAACAACATTATTCTTAATATCATGTTTATTGCTTTTTGGGACTCCACCTCCCAAATGGCTCAGCCACTAAGCCAGGCAGCTTTAATGAAGCAATTAATATTGAAAAAAAGTGACAAAAATATGCGTTGTATAAAATATTTCAACACAATTCTATTACTGTGATATCCTTTGTGAAAAAAGAACATATATTCAATATCATTTTTTCCATTTTTATTGTCAACAAATTATTTTATTTGTTAATTGCAGCTATGAGGATTGCAAACCAACTGTAGAGAAACTGTCAACAAACTTGAGATCTGCTTAGGCAAAAAAAAATATTTTGGGCAAGAGAGTTTCCACCTGAAAAGATCTATGTTAGTATTTATAGAAAACATTCCACACATTTCTGTATCTATAGCTTCCATTTCTATGCAGCAATCAAACTTTGAGCAATAAATCACAGTTATTTTGAGTTTCAAAAGATTCTGAGTTCCTCTGAGGTGGCCAGAAAAAGGCCACGTGCTCTTCTGCCTCTCCACACGGAGCGATCTCTGGCTGGCGCGCGGTGCCCCACAGCCGAGCGCTGCACCTCGGCTACCGCGTGTCCCCGCTCTGCAAGGCTGGGCAAGCACACAGCAACCACCAGCAGGTGAGCCACTGACCACAGGCAAACCGCAACCTTCTCCTGAGGTAATCAAATATGAAATCATCATCTGTTCCTTCAGCTGCTTTGTGTTCCCAGCAGCTGTATGTGTCTACAGGCCTGTCTGACCAAGGGCTTACCTCTGCTGCAATGAAACACTCACACGGGTTTTGTATTTGCACCAAAAGCACAAAGGGCTTCAGGATGGGCAGTTAGGACTACTGCGTCTTACCTGAATCTATTGATATTAAATATACATAACCAAATGGAAAAAAAAGTGAGCTTTGGTTTGTATCTTCAACTGAAATCATTTTCGCCACATTTGAATTGCACATCTGAACAGCCCATTTATAGTCACTTCTCGTGAGCACTCAGTCAGCAAGCACAGATGTTCAGGGAAAACACATTTTAATCTCAGGAAGAGATGATATAAATGTAGTCTTCTCTGAACACTCATACTAGTCAGAGAAGAAGAAAAATACCAATTAAATTATATGACTAATCACTTTTAAGTTTTGTATAGATATATATTTGAATTTCAGGCGTCAATCTGAAAAAAATGCCTCAAAGTGCTAAAGAACATTCAAGAAAAGGGCTACCTGTTTACAGACAGTTTATTAATGGCAAAAGAGAAACTAATTTCCACATGAATTGCTCATAACAAATTATTAATTCATCTTGAAAAACATATGTAGAAAACACTGTCCCTAACCTTATGAAAACTGTGGTGACAGTTTAATACATAGATGTTTGATGACTTTTCATTAATAAATGAAAGTTTACAAAGAAATTAATTAGCTTGAATGAAAATTTAAAATTGAATCTGTTGGAAATTTATCTTTCCCAAATGTTCTTCATGCTAGAATGGCTCAGATGCTTCAAATTTCCACTCTAATCAATCTCACTGAAATCTAGTTGACAACTAACCCTTTTCTACAGAGAGCTTCATGCAAAATTATCCTTTTCAAGGTGGCTCCCATGTTCTCTTGTTCTCAGCGGGGTTGAGGTTATTGGGTCTGCCATTCAAGTGTGCTATTTTGAAAATGCCACCACTTTCTATTTTTCCACTGGGAGGAAAGCCAAACTACTTTGAAACCAGCGTCTAGCCCAGGTACTGTTAGACTAAAATCTATCGGACATAATGGAGACATCTTACAACAATGTCAAAAAAAGACAGAAAGCATAAAACCAGTAAGATGACAGTTTTCCTTTGCAAAAAATGATTTTCTACCATAGATGAGGAACATTTATTTTAAGTGAGAATAAGTCAGAAAATATTTTAAAAGATCAGCATAAAATGTAAAGCATAGTGACTCTTTTGAGAAAAAGTATATTATAGTATAAACCAAGGGAAAAATATTTCCATCTCCATGGAAGGTAATTTATTTATTTTGAATTTCCACGAAGCCCTGCTCCCAGCGCAGCCCCCTGGAGACACTCACCTCCTGTTTCGTTTCTGTGAACGGCCCCGACATTGACACCCGAGGGCACTGCTGGGCCTATGGTCTGCAAAGGGGTTTGGGATCTTCAGGTTGTGCACTGCAGAAATGGTAGAAACGCTCTTACTGACTTGCCTTGACTTCACAAAAGATTTGGATGCACAACCACATAATGGAGATCATTATATTAATTAGATGGAAATTTGATTCTTATCAAACTTAATTTTCAACAAGGCCTTTCATACATTCTTCCAGCATCTGACAACTTCCTTTCAGTGAGTATGATAATATTCTTAGTAAAGTATATAAGATATATTCTGCTACTGAACAACTATCTAAGAAATAATTTCTTACGAGTATTCAAACATTGGGACAGTTCCATCTGGTTTAAATCAGTATAATTACTATTCAAATATTCATTCCAGGTGACATGATGTGTTTAAAAAGTGCAGTTCCTACAAATGACTGGGAGGAACGATAGGACCATAGATACTTGGGGCAAAAACTGACTCATCAGAGGTATCTGGCAGAAGTTAATATACAGTTATTTTCCACACTCTTTTTGCTGGCTTGCAATGATCAAGGGTACTGGACTAGCTGATCAGGCACTACATTCTTCCACTCAGAAAAGAACAAGGTAACTCTACCGAAAAAGATCAATAAAATGAAATAAAAATCTTATGAAACCATCCCACAAACTTTATTCTTGATTCCATAAAGAATAATTTAGCTTTATTTTTCAAAATATTCTGACACAAAATTAATAAGACCAAAACACTTGGCAAAAGAAGAAATACTTTCTTTCCACCTAGTATGGCTCATTTTTGGCATTTATGTCTCAGAGATACATACAATAATTGAAACTGCAGAAATATTTAACACACAATTTAAACTCTTAAGAAAAAATATGCCAGATTTTGTTACTTTAGTTCTTTCCAGAATGCTGTTATTTAATTTCATGCAAAGGAGGCATAAAGCACTGTGTTCTTAATTAGCTCCTGATACAGCTTATCTGCTTTTATGATGGTTTGTCAGCGCAGCATGAATCCGAGTCATAAGAGACACTACTTAATGTGAGTTTATCCATGATTTGTCTTTAAAAACAGATCGGTGTGAATTGTTGGATCGCAGAATAATTGACTCTACCTATGTATCAGGTCAAATGTGGCTGAGATGCTCCCTTTTCAAGTGCAGTATTTATTATGGGGATGACAAAGCTTTGCATGTATTTAAGGCTGCAAATGGCACACATTTTCAGGGATTTGTGTTAGTAATTTTTGAAGTCATTTATCAATTGAAAAACAGAAATAGCAATCAATGAGGAAAAAAAATTCAAATGTGTTTCCATTGCTATATTATTTCCTGGATTATAGATCCTGCTAGCAGTAAGCTCAAATTCCCAAAGCACTTTTTAAAAGCAGTAATTAACTCTCACAACAGCCTTGTGGAGAATGTAAATATTATCACAACATTTACACGTGAGGCCGTATAGCTTCTGGCTGTACCAGAAGGCAAAGTGGCCACAAGCAGCCAGACGTGAGAAGAGGGTGACAGTCTCTTCAGGCAAATGTTTCCTTCTTAACTACTAAGAAAACAAAAAACTTTACTGAAAACATTTAAGAGGTCTACCTGGCACAGCTATGTATGTGCATGGTCCACATAACTGGCACTAGAGCTGAGGACCATGACGGGGCCTACCTATTTGCCCGCCCCATCTCGTTGCCCGTTATTTTTCGGCCCCTATGGAGCATCTGGACTGCAAAGTTCCATCATGCTGAAAAAAAAAAATGTTATTTTGGGAAAGGAGGATGAATAGTTGGCTTGCTCATGCTGACAAGCCTTAGCCAGTTTGCAGCACGGTGAGCTACAGCATCAGCGCAGCTTGAGTTGAGGCATTTTGCCTCCTATTGCACAGGCCTAACAGGATCTGCCCAGCATCAGACAATTTTATATCAATTTTATATGCAATCCCAGAAAAATGTATACTCCGTCTAAACAAAAGGAAGGAAAAACACTGTTATATTTATCTTCTGCAGGATTTTGTAAACTGTAGCCCTATGTATGCTTTGTGGAATACTACAGGAATGGGAGAAGTATCTGTTTTATGAGGATTATAGTTTCTTTCCAAATAATTCTAACATGTTTTGCATTCATAGACAAGATCCTGCCAGGGACATGCATGAAGGATCCCCAGGGGCTCTGCTGGCAGCTCTGTTTGAGAGTTTAATGTTATATTTGCAAGAGCACCCCGAGGAGCAGCAGCCAGTGCAGAGTGCACAGTGAAACCCGCTACGGATACAAGATGTTCCAGCAGACTGATGGTAGGAGCCTCATTCCAAGTCCTCCCGGCACCTCTCAGCGCAGGCAAGACCCTTCCAGCAGACCCCGAGCTGCACTGCCCACCTGCACATTGCTACTCAGACACGGCATGACAGGGACAGGAAACCTGGAGCAGAGGAACCGCTAAGGGACATTGGTTTAAAGTGATAAATTAAAGAGTAGTTTTACCATTAGATGCTGTTAGGAACTTTTACTTACTAATAATATGTTATAATTTATGCAATTAAAGGTTGAATAAATATGGAGGAAAGCACACAGATGCACTTAACTTACATGAGTAGCTTTTGTTAGGAGATTTTGTAACTTACTCTGTGTGATTTTGTAAGCAACATTACGTTCCTTACATTTTATTTATGTGCTTATAAAATGTAACAATACAGCATAAAAGCATGGGATATAGTGTGACAAGGCTGAAAGATTATTTTTTTCTTCAATTAGGAAAAGCTGTTTTTATCTGCTGCTGGAATACTATAAAGTGCTTGCTATTTTTATTTCTAATTCTATTGCTGACATTATTACTCATACTCTTTGGAGAAGTACAAATAAAACACTCAGATTCATAAAATGCTGACAAGCAAGAGAAGAAACGTAGACCTTGCAATTCCCGAGAAACACCTCTCCCATCTGGTTTAGATCACTAAAAGGGCGGACAAGACGACCAAGAGCAACTTGCTGCTGAGCTCCCCAGTGCAGTTGTGCAGCAGATGCCCAGGCCGGCTGCACTTCAGCACCGAGTTTTACCAGTTGTCATTTCCAATTAGCGGCACACACTGCATTTGGTCCCCCTGTCACTACCAGTAATAGCCAATCCCAATATTAAGGACACTCACAGTGTCTCTCATCAGCAGCTACGTGCTTGCTGATGCTCTCATCTTCAACCAGAGGACACTGATAAGTGACTTTCTCCCCAACAGCAGCAAGTATCTTCGTGCAAAAGCTTTTTCCCAACAAGCCTTTGGCAGGAACCCCCTAAGGTCATCTGTAATAGGAAATTAATCAAGTAATTTGAAAGCCGAAGCCCAAACATTTGCTTGTAAAAGGTACGGCCAAACATCAGCTTCCTGTGCTTAAGACAAGGTACCTATTTTTATAGTTTAGATGCTCCAGTTTGCATATGTACCTAAAAATGGGAAAAGCGGCACTTCACTTGGGAAGGTGACACAGAGCCTGTCCTTGCCTAAGCTGGGACATTTTGCAATTTTCACCTGCAGCCTGCGCTTTTCTTGTCAGGGAAGTATTTTGACAAATACTTTCACAATGAAGAAACGCACTGGAATCCACAACCTACTGTTAAAGTTCTGAGACAGACCAATTCCAGTGACATCACTGCCTTTCCCATCAACCAAGCAACCAGCTGAGTATGAGCAGACATTTCTCAGCAATAAATAAATGCAGCCTCCCCTGCTGAAACGCACATTGCTGCGGCATAAAGGAAATGCTGCTCCCCGTTTGCAGCGGAGCCGAGGATGCCGGTGACGCACGCGCTCCACGTCTGCGCAGCTCCGCATCCCCAACGCGCCGGGCACAGGGGGAGCAGCGCCGGGGCGGCCCAGGCCCACACGAACCCCGGAATCAACTCGCCCGTTTCAGCCTCACACCGCGCGGTTAAGGCAACGCTGAACTTGCGATGCTCTTGGAACGAGTGTTACTTTATGACTTCCCAGACTTCCTGCTGTTGGTTGAATTAGAAACACTGCCAGAACTATCACGACGACAGGAAATAATTTTCAACTGCAAACAATCCGATGAAGGATGCAGTCCTCCTCCTCGCTCTTTGAAAGCAGCAGGACTCCTTGCACACCCAGGCAAACCAGAGCGCATACGAAGCATACTAAAGAACTCGGCAACTCTGAAAAAATCACACGTAATTCAAATTGATATGGACCTGAGCTTCTGGCTAATGCTCCAGATTAACCCAACTTGCATTATATTTCTTAATTTATAAGTGCCATCGAGCAACCACACGAATCAGAGCATAATTATGCTGTTTTCTGTCTACTGACTGAATGGTTTGCAATTGTCCCAATCTATTGTAAGGCTCGTGGCATCATTATCTTGTCACGACAGGCTACAAACAGCATTTTATAGGCACGGAATTCTTGGCACTTTAATTTGGTCATAAAATCATCTGAAGTCCCCGAGAAATGCTATACTTATGTCACATACACATCAAATACACTTCTCCTAGAATGCATTAAAAAAGTCTAATAACGTCAAATCAAAACAGCCTTTTAATTATAAGAGCTGATCTACATGAAGAAGCATGTATTTGTTTTTTTAAAAAAAAAAGTTCTTCAATTTCTGTATAAAAATAAAACAGTAAAATTGACATTATAGTTTAGAAAAGCTTTTTTTTTTTAAATAGAAGAAAAGGGAAGAGTTCTTGGCTTAAGAGGGATTTGATCACTGATGCTTGATACAGAGATTCCTTCATTTTACAGTAAAGGAGGAATGTGTTTCTAAGCATTTCTGAAATAACTGGGTATAATCCTGTAGCTAGTAAGAGTTTTTCCATCGATTTCCAGAGGTGAGATTTCCCCAGCCATCTTTACAACTAGGTGCATTAGTAACTGCAGCCTGCATAATACTTCTCCTTTCTAAACGAAAATATTGAAGTACTTCCCTCATGGTATGCCAGCTTGTCAAACACCTACCACAGCCGTAGCAACACATGTATTATTTACATTTTTATCATTTAAATTGTGTAAATACTGTTACTGTCAAACTTTGACTGCAGAAGAAAGTATAGGGAGACAAGTAATAAAACACCTTCTATTTATCCTGAAGACGATTTGCAAAGCAAATATAAATTAAAGAATAAACTACATTATTACCATATTCGACACATATTACCAAAAATCACAGAATGTCTGAGGTTGGAAGGGACGCTTGGAGGTCATACAGTCCAACCCTGCTGCACAGAGTCACCCGCAGCACACTGTACAGGAAATATATTATAGATTATTGAAATACTTCACACTGCAATCAAATAGCAAATGGTGACTGCTGACCCACACTAAACTTGTATGGCTTATTATCAACTAGTCTTTTTAGTGGTATTATATAATGCTCCTGTAATGTGCCAATTAAAATATATTAGTTTAATATGATAACATCATAATCTCCATATACTTCTGCTATGGTTCAAAGGCAGATACCTGATTATATAGGACTTGAATTAAGAGTTTTCCAAAAGGCCACTTCTGACCAAAATACACATGGGATACGAAGGTAAGAAACCTTCTCCTGCACCTGTGATGAAACACAGAATTTAATTCCTGCAACACCATAGGACTAATTCTCTCACACTACCTACATGAAAACAAAAACCAGAATGAAATTCAGATAGCAGAACATATTATCAAGTTACATAAGAGAAACACTTTAAATATTACACTCTTATTATAGAGTAAGAGGGTTTTGTTGCTGGGAACTATCTTGACTATTCTTGAATGTCCTTTGTTGTACATGAACAAACTCAATCTAAACATACCATTAACACTGGCACAACTTACGTCTTCTATATTTTTTCTTTCAATATACTGTAAGTTTCTACCTAGGACAAGGTACAAAGTAAAATGAAAGCTTTGTGCAGTATAATAAACATTTCCATAGAAGCCTACATGGTATTTCTGCTTTACATCATGTTTCATTTATCAAACTGAATTAGGGTTTTGAAAGAGAAGTAAATGCATCTTTGCAGTTCAGTACCTTTTCTAGTCTTTTCTTGCAATAACAAAATTGCCTAATGTCATTTCAAGTTCATCCTATTCCATACACACATGTACGCAGAGCTATGGGTAATTCACTTATACAGTTCAACATCTCCTTTGTCACAGATGGTAAATGTGCAGATTTTCCCTCAAGGAAAGAAACTCCTTTATAAAATAATTGTATATTCTGCTCATTTTTTTCCTTCACTGAAGCTCTTGTATTGTTATTATACCCTGTCAGGCTGGTAATTAGCATTCAGGCTCCATCTGACACTAACGCAGTTCTCCATCTTCCTTAAAAATCCCTTAGGACACACATGATAAGTAAAATAATGTGAGCCACGGAAGGGGGAAAAACATTAAAAAAAAAGAAAAAAAGAAAAAGAAAAGAAAAAGAAAGAACAAATGGAAAACATGAGCCAGTGAATAACCACAGACTGCTTTTGTCATGTAGTCAATGCATGGCTCTTGTTCAGGGAACTGCATGGAGCTAATCCTGCTGCGTGCAATGAGCTTCCCGAGTGTTACAGTTGTCCTCCTGCAGCTCTCCGTCGCTTTCCCTACACAAATATCTGTATCCTCTTCTCATTCTCACTTTTTTTTTTTTTTCTTCAATCTTCTAAGGCACCCAGTACACCTGAGTTTCCCTCCTTTTATTCACAGTGATTGCATCTCCTCCTGTTTCAGATATCTCTTTTGAATAAACATTTCCTCTTTCAGGTCATTCATGATGTCCTGACAACTTCATCACATGTGGTATTTAAGGTATCATTGTTCTGAATTATTCTGACAAGATTACATTGCTTTTGCCAAGATGATAAATGTTTCCTGGAAGCTAAGTGTACATAGCAAAAATCTTCCACATTTAATAATAGTGCTATCATTAGAAACGAGAAGAAACACTTATTTTTTCATCACACAATATCCTCCTTTTCATTAATTTGTCTTTAAATGACCAGAGTGAACACCACTGAGGTCTAACTATGAAATTTCATAAGACTGGCACCATGAAATAGGTACTTTTAGCTGAAACACTCATATCACACACATTTGCGCGTTCATATAGTCCAGGCAAGAGGTGCTGGTGCACAGACCCATCCAGGGGCCGCACTGGGTCACCAGCCCACCTTACTAGAGATGATGGGCCTGAGCTTTCTGCCTTCACAAACACATAGCAACAGAAGAAAATGAGTAGTAACTTTTATTGAAATTCTTTTAATAGCATCCCAGCATCCTAAAGTTACTGTGGAAATGACCTTAAAAACAGGCACTTTGATTAAGGTATTATTAGTATGACAGAAATTACAGTGATAAAAATGCTAGGCAAGAGACCTCCAAACTCCTATGGCTCTCAGCAAAGTCATTCAGCAAGTTAGGGAGTCAGTTATCTCAAGAGGGTCTGTCCTTAAAGGTCCTAAGTCCAGAAAACTAGAGTTATTAATTCTGTGATGCCAAAAAAGCCTGTAGCCTAAAACTGGCACACCAAACCAAAGCTACTGAATGTAGTCAAAACCTTCACTCAGACTTCTGCTTTGGTGTCAGGGCTGCAAAATGACGTTTCTGAAAACAGACCCCAGATGTGTGCATTGACGTAAAACTAGCAAAGAGATGTTCAGGCAAGTACCAGCACTCCCAGCCACAACGCTGCCTCCTCCAACACGAGTAAACATCATGGAGAGAACCTCTCGTGAGGTCCTGCCTTCTGGCTCTTGCACGTCTTTCTGGAGGAGGTCATTGGGCTGACAACTAGCAGTAATCTTAGTGTACCAAAATGGCTAGTTCTTAGATATTCTAATATTCACCCTCTGTTTCTGAACTTCTCCGAGAAATATTCTAAATAAACATTTCATATCCTGTTTCTATCCCACACTTCAGCCAAGATGAAAGGACAGAAATATATGACTTGTAGAAACCAGAATCCATACCACACATGAACCATCTTTGAACCACCTTTCTGTATTTGAAAAAGAAGATCTAGGTAATATCACATTTGAGTGGACAGTGCACTGACCTGCATAAAACAACCTACCAGAGGGTAATGGCTTTTCATGAAACACTATTCTTCTCTGATGCCTTCAAGGTGAAAGACGCGGGCATTACAGTTCTCATGGCAGCAAGAGAAAATTATCTTCATAGATTTATTGGGGGAATAAATACAACTTTGCTATCTGATGACTTCCATTCATTCTAACAACAACATGTTGCTCTGCAGCAATTAATAAAACATACATGCCCCATACTGGGGGAATATGCTGACCATACTAAAATTAGCAAGCCAATACATTGTCCAAGCATGTAAATACACTAAGTGACAGCATAATTAATCCTCAGTACATAATCAATGAGGAACAGTAAGGTCCTGTGAAAAATTGAAGACACCGGAATGAGACTGAATTTTCTCTGAGCTAAAATGTGGAGTCACCAGTCAATGATTCCTCCCTCAGGACACTGTAACAAATACAAAGAACTAGCTCAAGGACAGCCAGAGTTGTAAATTGAGAGCTATAAAAAATAATAATATAACGATTGTGCCAGCATGGTTATAATTTATAGGTTGGAGTCACAGGTGAGAAATAAGGGTTAGCAGTCTGTTCTAATCTGAACTGGAGTCAGTAAAGCTCCGCAGAACCACTAAATCACCACTTCTCTCATTGCATGTAGTTTAAAAACATATAATAAAACTATCAAACAAAGCCACTTTCTTTCCAGGACTGAAGCTAGAGCTGTGGATACCAATCTGTCTAAAGTTACTGTATTACCAGGGAGCCAGCAAAGGGAAGCTCTTAATTTTTGTTACCTTCTTTTTTCCTTACATGGAACACTTGTCAAAGTGCAAAAGGCACGGGGGTCTTTCTGTCACAATGGGGGCAGGATTCGGCAGTGCCCGAGTAGCCATGAGAGCTGGACCATGCGTTACATCCTCTGCTGTGTACAGGAAGCTCACTGGAGCACAGGATATAAAGACAGGCTATATCCCCACTCAGACTGCCCCTTAATGAAAACACACAGCTATAAACACTTTTTAAAAACCTACAAGCAACTTTGAGATACTGGCCTGTTACTCTGATAAAATCCTCATTTGATCTGCAGCTCTCCTCTTGCAACTGCTACACTGTCCTGTTCAACCACCATGATCTAAATTTAACCCAAACTTTGAGCTTCCAACTGGTACTCAGTATCATTCTTCCATAAAAGGACTTTCATGTGAAACATTTTCCTGATGAAACTACTTTCCTGATTACTATTTCCTTCTTTAAAATTCTAACAAGTTTTCCAGGCACGTTTTTCATGGGTAAACACTCCTATAGAGGCTACTCACAGCATTAATGGTAACTAAAAATTACTACTAGAAAAAGAAATTACTGAAATTCAAGTAGATCAGTAATGTTATTCAGCAGCAGAAGCAGGTAGCTAGCAACAGTGCAGCCAACCTGGTACAAAGGAGGAGGCCACCAACATGATTTTCTGTCTTCAATTAGAGTTCTTGCTGCAAAAGCAGCCTAACAAACACCCTGACAGTGTGTGACAGAGAAGACACTCATCAGGCTGGCTCACAAGCTGCATCTCTATAGGGGCTTGACAGGACTTGGGCTTTCTCTGGTACTAAGTGAACAAAATCAAGCTAGTAGCCTGTTCTCACACTGCTCACTAAAAATGTTTCTCTTTGACTCAGCTACCCACCCACCCATGAAACCTGAAGACAAAATCAAGCAGTTGTTCTGGATATCTGTGATATAAAGGAAATTGGGCAGAGTGAGACAGGGATGTATCGGCCGTCAAGGCTTAACACGCAGCAGTCTCTAAAGAAACAGTATTATAAAGCAAGGAGATTTGCTCCTAATACCAAGGGGCTTTTAGCATCTTGAAATACTAAAGGAAATGCATAATTATTTGATGAGTGGCTACAGACCTTCTCAAGACAAAGGTTAAGTCTTGATAGTTTCAGTCTAGCAAATTGGAGATTGCAACTGAAAGCTATAAAATAACAGGAAAAGTCAGATCCACAGAACAGATAAGCTGCTTTACTTATTTCAGAGTAAATCTTAGTATACATATACATATATATATATATATATATATAAAACCAGATGCTCCATTCTCCTCTTTTCAATTAGTATTCCACATCATGCTAAGAGCCACGCACAGCAGGAGGACCTCACACACTGTGGGACAGCAAACAGATGAGCTAGCTAGAAAGAGGCTTCCAGTCTACTCAGACTCCAGAGTCATCTTTTTACTTGCAGCACAATCTCACGAGCTGGCCCTGCTGCATTCAGACTCTGCTTGCACGGTTTCCATTCAGCTGCACACCCAGCCTGCTAACTGCAGACACAGGAGCACAGGGCTGAGCACAGGCTGAAGAGGCCACGTGAGCAGCACCTGCATGACAAACTCCTGCCAGCAAGAGAGCGTGAAGCTGCTGCAACCGCAGTGCAGAGACTCGTGCAGGTGCTTCTGGCAGGGAAGTAGAAGCCAAGTACAAGCCTGTGAGAGAGACCCTTTTTGAAGAGTCTAAGTTCTGTCTCAAGAAAATTCTGCATTTCTGCGGACCACAGCTATTTCAGGGTCAGCTCAGGTAGAAAGGTCTAAGCACTCTTACCTCTCACCATCAGAAATCCTGTTTCCTATTTTCTTAGGAAATGCAAACACAGTGAGTGCACATGGCAAGGGTGGCATATGAACTCCAAAAAATGTAATAAATTATCTGATAATAAATTACCCATTGTATCACTGATATGTTTCAGTATCTGGACAGATTCACTGTATACCAATTGGTGCAGGCAAGTCTGACGCTGACCAAAGCACGGAGAAAAGAATATGCATGTGCATAATTTAAAGCAAGCTTTAAATATGCTTATGTTAAAGTGAGAATATTATTTGGGAGAAAAATTATATGCAAAGTAAACACTAATTTATTTTGCTTTACTTTGTGAAAAAAGAAATGCAGAGTCAAGTACTTTTTTCACTTGACATTAATAAGCACACAAGAAAATGCTTTATTGCTAAATTGACACTAAATGATATTTAATTATTCCAAATTGTATTTGTCAAAATATCACTGCTTCTTTACATGTGCTCAGCTAGGGTATCTTTAAGATGTGACCGATGGAAAACGCTGCCTGCCAGTGCACTAGACTGGGACAAAGCGGATGCCTCAGGATAGGGACTGAGGTGCTGCTGCCTGGAGCTGCTCCATCACAGTCCCCATTACACTGGCCAAGTCCAAAACCTGTCAGCATTTGAAACCTCACAGATGCCCCCTTTATAGGGAGCCCCCTTTCTCAGGAGGCTTCAGACTTCTGGTAGCTTTGTAAAGCCCAGAACCAGAGACACAGCTGAGCTTCAGCAAGTTATGTCCACAGACTTGACCAAATTCAGGATAAATTACAGCACTTAAAGGATCTGGCCAAAACTGTTTAATACATGTTTTTCTTTTCTTCAGAAGTAAAGCGAATATTTGACCTGCATGTGTATTTGTATCTGCCTTTCTACGTGTCAATTGTTCTGTCTAAAAAAAGTGCCATTACGTGTTCTGCAGAAAATCTCCTATCAGGCCAGCTCTGGCAACTTAATGGTACAATATGTGACAGGCAGGAAATATGTTTTCAAACTCATGTGACTTCAGTTTAATAATCTCCCCAGTGAATTTACTAGATTCGCTTATATAATTTTATCTAATCTCATTACAGGTTCTTGAACACAGGAAATTACCTCTATTTGTTTGAGTCTGGCATGATTATTTACTCTTTCTGCAGTTTTAGGAATAAACATATCATGAGAAAAATCTTTTTTTTTTTTCTCCAATAGATGAGCACAGAGCACAAGCCCTCCAAACAATAGAGCCACGGGGCGCACACATCCAGCTGGGATGCAAAGGCAACCGCCATCCCATGGAACGGGATAGACCCCGTCCCGACACTGCGCGAGTTCTGGCTGGAGGAGCTCAGGAACGACACCGGGTTGAGGCTTTCAACGGCGCGGTTCCACAGAGCCTCACGTGCTGTCTGTACTTGTCAAAAGCTCTTTGGTGACAAATTTGTGTTGACACTGTCAGGACTAATTCACCCCATTGCTTCTATGCTACTTGAGCTTCCCTTTCTAAGAAATCCCTGTAGGGAAATTCCAGTGGAAAAACTTACAGTGAAACCAGTGTGACAGAGCAGCTGGAAGCCAGAGAAGCTACCGGAGCATATAGGAAGATATATAGATAACAGACATGGAATACTGCGGAAAAAGGGTTTGGACAACATGAACAAATCAACTGTACCAGATTTCTTTTAAAGAACAGTTATCTTAGAAGAGCCTTCTCCCTTTGGCTTCTTATACATTAATTGTATATATACCATATATATTTCCTGTGTAATGAAGTAAGTAAAAAGGTTCCTTCTTAATCAAGCTAATGCAGCTGGGGGTGAGGGCAGCAAATTTTCAACAAATACAAGGAATTTTATTTCAAATAAAGATCTCTAAAAGGACTTACCATAAGATTTTTTTCCATTTTTGTTTAAAATATTCATTTTTAATTAATCTGAAGCTACTCAACAAATTCAACTTGAATTTATTAATAATTTTACCCTCAATGCACTTTTTAAGCAAATAACTCATTTACCAAGCCAAGTTTGCTCTGCCCAATTTTTATCTAAAGTTGAGGGAAAAATCTCTCGTCTCCTTCCTTCAAAGGAATCACTGGAATGAATGATACTCCTTTCCATGTACAATTTTTACTTTCCATACACACTTGCAATCATTCTGCTTATGCTGCCCTCCCCATCAAAAAAGCTTTGGTCAAAAATACATTTTTTTTTCCTTTTTTTTCTTCTAACCAATTTCCTGTTAAAATGTATTTCCAGAGACTACTTCATAATCAATTCTAATTTAGTCCAAAATTGTCTTTTTGGTTCCAAAAGAGTCTGGAAAATAATATTAATAGAGAATACTACTTGAGAATTTTTTGTCCACCACCTATATTTCTGTACCTCCTATGTTGTGTTATCCAGCACATGCTCTTCTCATCTGAGAATATATCATACTGCGTTTTTCACTGCATCTTATCTAAGAAACGTAAATATTGAGGAATAAAATTCAAAACCACACCAACAGGAGATCTGCAAAAAACAACAGCAGCATCTCTCTCTCTGGTACAAAGAAATCATGGCTTGCTCTTGAGCAAGCAGGAGGAAAAGCAGTTCCTTGCACCATCCGTCCTGCCTGCAACTAGCTATCACCTGGCTCTGAGTTTAGAAGGAAAGCGATAATGAAGAATCCCTCAAAATGCAGAGCTGGAGGGCTGAGTCTCTCAAAGCTGCCTACAGGACTTGGCCACCACTGTCTCCAGAGAGGTTTGAAGTTTCTCTCTTCCTTCCTGCTGTAACCCTTGGCTTTATAATTCCCCCAAGCTCCGAAAGAGCCGCGCTGCAAGCAACCTGTGAACACTGCAGTCCTCACATGCCCTGCTTCATACAGCTGACTTGCTGTGGTTTCTCCTGCTTCACTGACGGGATCCCATGCATACCAAAGAGCATAATTTGGCTTTGTGGCCCGAGAAGCTCTTAATAATTAAACTTACACAGAAACACAGGACTGAATACTTAGTACCTTACAGCAGAAGTTGGGGGGAGAACATCAATGATTTTCTACCTACATATCTCCTCACTTCACAGTGTGCGTACTGTGAATACACCCTATCTCTTGCAACTCCAAAAGGAAAAACATCAATTAAATAAACTTTTGATTTTTATTGTTTGAATACTTGAGAGAATAATTTTTTAAAAAAATAGAATGGATGGTATGGTAACTTCTAAAACAGACAATATTACTTCTGATGGGGAGCAGTTAATTGGTACCACACAACGCGTTTGAAATATTGATTTAATTTATGTGGCTGGGGAAGCAAGTCCCAACATACTTTCATCTGTTCTTAAATATAAATGAAAAAACAATACACTTAGTATAAGGTCACAGTGGGAACAAACAGGATCAGCTGAAGCATACACAGCTTGTGATTTATATTCGGAACCCACAGGCAGTGAGAAAAGAAAGACTGATAGTATTATCTTACAATCAGCTGTTGGATCATGTTGTGCATCTGAGAGTGCCGGCAGAGTCCATGGCTGCTTCCTTTGCTGTATTCTACAAATGAGATTTATGCAGCAATCAAACATGTGCCTTTTCTACCCCTCAGAGCTCGCAGCCATATATAAATACCATTTTATGTAGTCATTAAAAGTTTGTGTCACATTCTTGGGTATGTTTTGAATGTCGGTAACAAAATTTTGAAGTCTATAGGAAAGGAAGACACACATGGTCATTGAAATCCCCATGAACCAGCCCCAGATCTGTAATCTCTCTGACGCACATGAAGAAATAAATAAGAACTTAATTTGTAACTTAGAATTTAGGGAGGGAGAAGAGTGCGAAATTGCAACAGTCATTGACAACATTGAAGAATATTTTCATATAGTGCAATGATCAAGTTAATTTGTGAAGCAACGCTGGGAGCTTTATGGATACTCGGAAGGCTTAGCCAACAAGATTTCAGCAAGATTTTTCTTTGCCTCCCCATCTGCCTCACAAGCAGCTCTTGGCAAGCCTAACCCTCCCTATTTCCAGTTGGCGAGAGACACATTCAGCCATGGGATGAAAGTAACACTGGTCTTTCCTTTCAATAGATACCATCATATCTCAAATAACTTTCATTACTGAGGTCATATTTGGAAGCTGAACTCACACATTTGCTCACAAAAACACCTAGCATTGAATATAAACATGAATATAAATTTAATTGGAATTAATTGCAAAACATGCTTGAGTTTTTAAGTAACCAAAGGCAAATAATTCATAATCACATATATTCTTTTTTGCTCCAAGCATATATCTTTCAGAAGCTTGTTTTGACCTCACTTACATCCTCGTTTTAAACAATTTCATTTAAATTTTAAATTTATCAGCCAAAATCTAAACTTTCTTGGCATATTCAACTTTTCTGAGTTAGAGAGCTGCACAGTATTTCTCCTTTTCCCTGAATGGAAATGAAGGGGGGCAATTCTGGCATGCAGATCTCCAAGTCTAAATTTAATATGAAGCCTCTGTAAGTGTATGCTCATAAAACTTTGAAGCGTATTTCTTTCCCTTCTCTCCCCTGAGGAACTTGCTGCAGAACAGAGCCATGTGCATGATCATGGAAAGGAGGAGCACGAGAAGAGCAAATTAAATCAGCGTACTTCTTTGAACTAAAAAGAAAAGCATTTGGCAAAGTCGGGATTTAGGGTATGACGCTGCAGATTTAGAAAACGGTAATGAGCAGAAATTCAGCAGCTCTCAAATGTGCTGAGTAGAATATCTACATGCTCACCAGCTAAAGTAAAGATAATCTTGCTTGTTCAGCCATTGTACAGATTTGCAATTTACAGAAGTGGAGTTACGGTGGCTGGAAGCCTAATACAGTGTCCCTTTATTAGTGCCCCTGCTCCCCTGCTTGCTCTTGCGCACATTAGGCAGAGGATTGTTTGGCCAGAAACGCTGACCATCACAGCTCCCCTCTCCTCAGTGCGACGGCCTGGGCAGCACAGCCAAGTCCATCTGCAGTTATTAAGGAGTCAGAGACAAAAAAAAGTGCCCCATTAAAGTGCACTTTATAACAAAATGCAACCTGCTCCTGAGAAATAGCTGCTAAACTGAACGGCCTCCAATTCTGGCAATACCTGCTGCTTGTTACTTCTGCCAGGCCCAGTCGGTGTGTTCCAGAATGATGAGTGCACCTATTACCTTTTTTGGCCCTTTTTCATATGCATTAAAATGCATATGATGATTTTCAACAAAAATATCAATCACATCAAGTATTTATACAGCAGCATCTGAACAGCTCTACAGAATACAGCACAGCTCTGTTTCCCATGCTGTGAAGAGTTCTACCACAAAGACAAGCCAAATTTAATTCAGTGACACCTACATTTGCCTCAAGTCCACCACATGTGCCTGGCAGTCTCAGACAATGTAAGCATAGACCACTAGTTATTAAATCGTATAGATTTTATGCTGCATAAAAATGGTGATATTAATAATGTTGTTATTGTTACAAGGGAATAGAAAATGTTAAGTGTCTGCATGAATAAAATACATTTTCTGTAAAACAACACCAGAATTTACAATAAAAAGATTCCAAATCAGTCTAGCAAAAAACATATTTTTAAGAGATTTAGACTGACTTATGGTTAAAAAGAACCTAACCCAATAAACCCACATAAATAATCCCTTCATGGGTCACTGAAAACGCTGCGCTGTCTCAGTGTGCTCATGAATAGGAATATGTCCTAACAACATGCATCCAGCTTGCAAGTGATGAGTTAAGGAAAAAATTATTAATTCCCCTAACATCATTCCATAAAGTTACAATGCCTGTCCTGTCCCTTGTACTATGCCTGCACTGTCCTTTGAACATATCTGGCCACTCAAAATTGTCCATAAAGTCTGGGACCAGAGCCATAAAATTACCCAGGATGTTGCTGGAGGAAAGGACTGTATTTAGTGGCCCTTGAGTTGCTGCAGCATTCCTGAGATCTCCCAGGAGCACCAAGAATTTGCAAGGCAACATGTTTTAAGATGGATTATCCTTTCCAGAAAATGTCTGCAGGGACACTTTCGGGGGAAAAAAAAGAAATCCTTTAAAATCTTTGTTCCCACCTTGCTCTTCACACTAAACATGAGAAGAAATACTAAAGATTCATGCATAGTAAAGGGAGGAAAGATGTGAGTTCATGTCACCTCTATAAGAAGGGTTAAATAATCCTTTCATTTATATGTTTTCTTTCCTTTTTTTTTTTATATACAGACTAAAGATTATGAAGACAAACCTATTATACTGCTTTGTTCACTTCTAGAATGCCAAAGTTAGAAAAAATCTTTCGACGTTCTGCATCACTGCAAACCCCACATATTTCATGCAGATAATTAAGCACTGAAAAAAGTTCCCAGCAATTTAACAGATACAAGCAGAAATGTAATGCCTTGGAGGCATATCAAATATTGGAGGAGAGCATAACTACTGAATTATCCGCTAACCTTCTCCTCCAGTTCTGCCTTGGGAATACTACAAGAGATCTTTCAAGAATGAGGTGGAAGGACCTGAAGGAAAAGCCATGTTAAAAACTCTGAAGGAGTGGCCTAGATCTTGACCTCATCTAAATTAGCTTGGACTTGTTTAAGGTGGAAAAAAGTTGATGTGAGGAAAAAAATCATGATAATGATCAAGTGTCTTGACTTGCAGCCAGGCAATAAATCACTTTTATTGGACATGCCATGAATGACAAGAGAGAGGCTTGGCACCAAGATGTAGACACAGCAGGCACTGTCTCTTTGGAGTCACCTGAAAGAAAAGTCCTTCTTGTATAGGTACTGTCCTTGTAATTCACAGCAATGCAAAACTAAAAAGTATTTTTCATAGCTTCAAACACAAAAGAAAATGCAAGGCCAAAACCTTCTGGACAGCCATGCAGCCAGTAAATGATCTCCCTTGCTGAAAACTTTCCTTGGTTATTTCCTTACGCTAACACATTACGCTGATGGGGCTGACCTTTAGGATTAGAACAAGCCTCTCTCCACATCTGCTGATGCCTCCTGGGCAGCGGGGAAGCTCCCGGCCTGCCTGAGCACGGCGGGAGAGCTCGCGGCCGTCGCCAGGGCCACAGCCATCGCGTCGCACCCAGGGAGCAGCGTCACGGCCGTGGGGGCTGTGGGACAGCCCCAGCTGTGGGACAGGCCAGGACGGGCTGCCCAGGGCAGACACGGTGAGGCCAGGCAGGCGCCAGCCACAGCAGAGCCACACAGCGTGCGGCATCAGGCCAAGGAGGCCGCCATCGCCTGCGGCAACCAAGAGACACACCTGTGACCGCAGCTGCTGAGGCTCCTTTTCCGGTTCTTTCCTTAACCAAGAAAAAGCCCTAACTTAAAGGGAGGAAAAAAAACAGCAATTCACTTGACTGGCCTTGGTCACACAAGACAGTATTTTTCAACCCAAGTTTTCAGTTTATTATTAAACTTTGCAGAGCCAACCTGTGCCTGCTGCCCTCTGCAGCCTCCCCTGCTCTGCTGTAGCCACAGAAGAGGAGCCAGCAGTCAGTGCCGAGATCGCTGCACGGCTGCGAGCATGAAAGCACCAAACAAAAAGTACTTCAAATGAAGCCCAGCGCTGTGCACCCAGCGCCTGCGGAGCCGCGCGTGGTTCTGCAGGCTCTGAACGTCCCTATTATGCGTGTTACAAATGTTAACCGCTTGCCTGTTACACTTCACGGGAGGCAAAGGCCTAAAGGATTCATAGATGAATTCACTTGGCATTTTCCATTTCTGAGAAGGATGGGGAGGATCAAGGCTTAGAGAGAAAATGAGAACAAAAGACCAGCAGCCCTCAATCTCCAAAGCCACCTACAAGGACTCCTGCAAGGGTGTGTGATATATCTGTGAGCTGCTAATGAAAGGGTGGGTTTATGACCTCTAAGATGGGAGTATTTATAAATATACATGTCTCCTCAGAGGTTTCTCAGGGAGCAAACAGTGTTTGCTTCAGCATATACACTAAAAGCAACTTGGCTGCCCCTTCTTTTTTGTTGTTGTTCCTAATGCTTTTCGTTTTCAGCCTTGTAAATAAAGTTGTGCTTCTAATGGATCCACGCACAATAATCTAAAGATAACTTATCTTTTAAGGCAGCATGACCAGGTTTTCTCAGGAGCTCTGCCTTTCTCTCCTCCTCGGCATGCTCAGAACTTGGAACTTTTGGCTCACCTCATTAATTACTTCAGTTCTCCAGGCACAGCAAAACCCGTAGCCTCTTCCCAGGTAGGCAGCCTCCATGAAAACAAAGTACAAGTTCAAGCCCTTCTTTCAGACTCTTTCTGAAAGGTCTGTCAATCTTGTCCTTCAGAGAAGAACCTGGGAGTCTGGAGGGAGTTTATACCTTCCCTTTTCTGTCAGTGTGCTAAACATCTCATCTATCTTTCAACTATTTCCATTTAGTGTGAAATCACTTAACTCTCTGTTTCCCTCATACAACCGCCTATGTTCTAATACTTTCTACATTATATTCTCAGTCTTGAATTCTGCTTCCTGTGACTGGATTCTTCGGCCTCTCAAGTGCCAGCACACATGCTCCAAGTGTTATGGCCAGTATCTTCAGCCCAAGGTTCTTCAGCCTCACCGTTTTATGGACACTTCACTTGCCCTCTTGCCATTTGCCCTCACTCAGAAGCTGTCACTTGCTCAGCAAAGGAGTTTCTAACTTGCTCCTTCTCATTCTCTGCCAAGAGATTCACACCTCTTGTGCCCTCTGTGCTGTACATCCACGAACCTCAGGCGTTGCGGCTGCCACAAGAACAAGCAGTTTTCTTTAAAGGACAGACACAGGCACTACTGCATGTACCACAACACACCAGTCTTGCTCCTTTCTTGGTCATTTCCTGTGCTTTCTACCTCAAAACTGGGAACTGCTTCATAAGCCTTCAAACATCAACACATTCGTAGCAGGTGACACCTACAAGAAAATAACTCCTCCAGAAAGACTTCAGAAGACTGCAACACACCACCCTTAGTTTAGACTGCTCCACCTTGAGACACATTTTACATCTCTGTTCCTTGGAGCACTCCTTTCCATAAAGGTGCGCCAGTCTAAATTTCTTTTCCCCACTATGCAAAAGGATTGTTCCTGGCATTTCTCTTACATTCATCTTGTGGTACTATCCCTTGCAACCAGTTCAGCAGAACTCCAAATTTCTTCCTCCTGGGCTTTCAATATTATTTAATTCTCAGAGAAGGGGAAAAATTCCAAGTCGAGAATCAACTACACAGAGAAGTCATGTCAGAATACAATTACGCATGCAAGAGTTAAACACTGCAATCAAATCCAGAGTTCTTTTCAAACTGTTAGATCTTAATTTCACAATTATTACTGTCCTCTGGTATATGCATATTTTCTGTGTTTGCACTAAGAAAAAGTTATTACCAATGGAATAAGGGATTTGTGGGAGATTGTTGCACAGTCCTATTAATAACATAAAATCGGTCTAAACCACAAAGTAATTTTGTTGACTCATGGGACATTAAACATGCCTTATTTAAAGTCTTTATATTTCTTTTTTATTTCAGACTTCTCCTTCAAATCATTTTTATTGTCTGATTTAGAATAATTCAACCTAAGATACAAGTCTTTCTGCTAAGAAACTATTACCAGTTCAAACATCAAATTGACTTTTCATGCAATGGAAAAGAAAGTGAACTTAGCTTGTTAAACTTTCTTTAAATTAGAAACATTTTATTACCTTGAAAGAATAGCTCTGTCTTTAACGCATGAAATCCTTTTACAACTTTAAAACTTAGACATTTTACTTACCATGTGTTTCAGGTTCAGATCATAGAACAGATAGATACTAAATTTTCTGACCATAAATATGGACCTAATACCTCTTAATGCATTATCTGAAATGGGTTGACTGCATAAAATCTTTAGGTAGACTTGTAAGTTATCTATACTTTTCACTCATGCTGAGGGTATGTAGCACTTATTTGAATTGAAAGAGATATCTTGAAATGGTTAGTCATTTTCTGATAAAAATAGGGGGAATTTGTGAAAGAGGTTAAATGTTAAAACCTATTTTTTTTACATGATAACGTAAGTCAATTTCAACAGAAAACATTTCCTTGATTCTAAAATTGAACTGCAGACAGAGAACAGGAGTGAGAACTGACTCCATGATGACTGGCAGTCCAGTTCTACAGTAATGAAGCCTTTAATCATCAGCCCAGTTTGGTCTGCCAGTTATCAAAGCTCACTTTCATATAAAATTGAAGAGTTGATCACCTAGGTCCATACCAAAGTGTGCTGGAATTTCAGTTCTTCATAAAAGCTACAAAACCCACATCTTTTGGACTATTCATTTTGATACTATTTTTTATTTTATTTTATTTTCGTACTATAACCATTTGGGACCATAACATTTATGATTATAAAGGAGAGAAAGATATCATTAAAATATTTCTTTGAAAGTGTTCAGGCAATTCCTGTAATACCTGTGACTTAACTTTCTTCTCTTTTCCATTTTTACCACCAGAAAGTTCTTTCTCAATAGTGACACTTGCACATTCAAGTTTTTATGAGTGGCCAGCATCGATGGCAGGGACCTTCATTTCTATAGGAAACAAGTACTGCAATTACAGATGTTCAGCACTGCTCCTAACAAGGTAATTTGTTACTGAAGAAAAACATGATGCAATATGTTCATGTTGGTCAAAAAGTCACAAAACAAGGTAAAGAGTCCTTGGGATCAGGTGCTCCTTTAGCAACCTCTCCTATTTATTTAATACATTCTGGCCCAAACATACAAGAACTGCTGAGATTAACCCTGAGTACTTCAGTCCAAACCTGCAGCACTGATGCTGGAAGGTGCACAGAAACTTCACAATCACATCTGCATTACAATAACATATCAAAAGCAGTAGAGCCTCATGAATACAAATCTAAATCTGTTATAATGAAGAGAGTACCCACAGTGATAAAAGAAGAATCAGATGCCTCACACAAGATTAGATTTTCTGAAATTTTAACAGGTTTGCAATAATACTCTAAAGCAAAAAGTGATAAGAACATGACCTAAGATGTGGAATCAGGAAGTCTTTTCTTCTACATCTTTAAAGTAAAAATTCAGATTTATTTTTAATAAAACAAAATAGAATCCTTATGCATCTGCTTATAAACATACAGATGGGATTAAGCAAGACTTCATGCATCAGAGAACACACAAGTTCCTTGAAACTTCTCAGTTTCTTTGACCAATATTTAGAAGCATAGACAAGCAGCTGACGCAAGTGCAGATTTCTTTTTCTATTCATTTTTATTTGCAATTTAAGTTTGTATAATTTTATTGGTTGGGATTTTAGCATGAACGGCCACTGGGTGCCACTGTTTTGCTGCATAGGAAAAGAGCTGAAACAACATTTTTGTTGTAGTAATAAGGTTTTTTATTATTATTAAAGCATATGTGCTACTACTGTATATGCCCATCTTTTAGAAATGACACTGCTGCACAGTTCACATAGAGCTTTTTCTTAGCAGAACAATAGCAAAAGTGGCACTAAGAGATTGGAAAACCTGTTAAACTCAATAGGCAATATAACCTAGAAGAAACTTTCTTATAACGGTATATTTTCCAGTTAATAAAAGATATACGGCAGCTGAGAGACCAGGTTTCCAGGCTCAGTTTTGATATTCATTTGCTGAATGACCTTGTAGAAGTCACTCGGGACTGTTTCAGACAGAGTGGTGCACAACTGCTTTTACAGTTTAGAACCACGTACGCCAATGTTCAAATCTACGTGTAGATAGAATTTAATATACCTAAACTTGCCCTTAGAAAATACAGCATGGGTATGCAGCCAAAGTACACTCTGCCTATGTAACTGGTGCATGGCTGAATTTGAAAATCATGTTCTCAAAATCTGAGTCTCATTGTCTTCAGTTATACACAATAATAATGTAGTTTATGACAAGAAAAACTCTACAGGAAGATATGTTTATATAATATATTGTCAACAGTTTCCAGCATAGGTAAAACATCCCCAGGTTGCTCAAGTCCAAGTGAAGCTCACAGGTATAGAAAGAGACAATAAGGCCTGGGAGCAGAGAGGAGGCCACCACATGCTTTGAATTGTCCCCTTGCTTTCAAATGATTAGAATTGGAGTATTAAAAGGGACAACTTCTTCCTAATCATAATAGGAATGCATATAAAGCCTGAATGCAGCTTGCTGAAGTCATTGAAGAAAGAGAAGTTCAAATGATCCCTGTCCAGAATATTATATAAGAAGCAAGAATAAGAAACAGTAATTTAAACAATCTACTCCCTGAAAGCACAGAAGACAGAGATCTTTGCTGTTTTAGAGTATAAACATAATCAGAAAGGACACAGCAGCCTTGAACTAGGTAACACCACCTATATACCAAAGCAAGGGGAAAGACCTTTCCAATTTTGTAGCTGGCCTTCAACAGGTTAAAGGAAAAACATTTCTAAAAAAACCTTGATTAAGATAAGGAGAACTAAAAGTAATTTTGCAAAGCCTGTGAAGAACTTGTCAATCTGTCATGGTAGCAATTATATTAGGGGAACGTAACTAGCCTTTCTAGTATACTGCACAAATGCTGGCTAATAGTTACTCATTGTATTGCTTAGAAGTATGCTTGAAACAATTTCATAGATGCTGAAGCACCTTACAAAGAAAGACATTTTTAACACCTGAATTGTGGTAGTCTTCTACATCCAGTACATAAACTAGAACCCTACTGCACTCCTGTAGAATAATTTCCAAGAAATGAGAATGATGCTGTTCATGGTTTACAGTCTTGACAATAATGAGAGCCGTTTTATTTTGTGTCCAAATTTTGTGTCCAAATACCTCGCGTGATTTTGAAAAGGCATTAGGAGAGATCATATTCATTTAGTTCAAAATAATTTGCTTTCTATATTTTATTACTCTCAGACAGCATTTTGGGTCCTCACTCAGGAACAAACTAGTTTGGTGTCATCAATTTTAGGGAGCTGTTAGCACCCTGCTGTGCCCCCATACTTTTAGAGCATGACCATCCATCCCATTTCCCTTCAGTCCCTAGCAGCTGCCACTTCCCTGTGCTCCTGCTCCTTCACCCCGTCTCCTCTGTGCTCCCAGCCCTCATAAAGCTGACAATAAAAAAGCCCAGCAGGATAATAAATAGTTTGAACGGAGTCCTGAACTCCACTGTAGGCAGCGAGGTGGGTAGTGAGTGAGTGAGAAAGGAAGGGGCAAGATGGTCTGCACTCCTTGCCTTTAGTGTTCAGAGTTTAATAGGAGGTAAATATTGGTTTCTGTATGGTGCTGACTGCCTTGCTTCTCCTGAATTGCCCAGCTCGGCTTCTGCACAGTGAAAGCTGTTCCACTTCAAGGAACTGATGGACTAGGGGCAGATCACCGCAAAGATAGATACGACCTTAGGGCACGTTCAGCCCTGCACAAAAAGGCTTGGAAACAGCCTCTCCTTTTATCAAACAAAGATGAATTTTATGAAAACTCCCTGACCTACATAATATGGATGTGTCTGAAAAGAGGAAACAAACTAGAAATGGTGAATGCCTAAAGCCTAAAATATCCAGCATATGTTCAAATTTTAGATTGCATGTGTGTCCAAATAGATGAGCTAACGTTCGCTGGTGAAAGGAGGCAGCTAATTTTTTATGACTATTAAAACGTTGTTTTCCTTTGTGATTTCCAAAGTGCTGATATTGTGACAGCTTTGAGATAAATTTACAAATAGTTTTCTCTCATTATATTCATATAAAACACATAAATGTGCCTTGGGCATAAAAAAAGATACCTAGATATCTAAAAATCTAGATATTTGTCTGATTTATTAATTGTAAATGTCTTGGAATTCTGCTTGACACCACCTTAGCTACAAAGGATAGAGCCACATTTACTTATTTACTTGTGTTTTGGGATGGGGAGTGCAGTAGTAGCACAGCTAAGACCCTCTTACCCTCAGCAATACTTAACGCACATTCTAGACTGAATGTTGCTATTGCAACATGTTCAACATGTTCCAGCATGCTTGGTCAGATGTTTACCACAGGTCAACAGGTCAAATATAAGGTATTTCCACCTCCACTATCTCCTATTTCTTTATTTCTTTGGATAATTACTAACATCACAAAGGTCCTGTTTACATCCTCTCGACAGATTACCAGATACCCTTTTCTCCTCAGCGGCCGTTTCACACAGAGAGGATCTAGCAATGTACAAGGATGAAGTTGAGGTCTCCTCCTTTAGAGGTTCTGTGACTCTTGAGTTCACTTGGGAGCTATCACTGCCCAGGCCTTTCTGAGATTTACTTTCTCGATGTAGATTAAATATTTGATAACCTGGCCCCTACATTAATAAAGATCAGAATTTGTTTGCCTATTCAGCCAGAAGTTCATTTTGTCAGATAGGCAGTCTTCAGCAGACAACCCATCCATTTCCAATTAAAAGAAATATCATGTGAGACACTAAGCACTAATGAATAAGTCATTCATCTATGCATCTGGAAAGCAGAATATTTTGATACTTAGAGAAATCTATGTAATAAAAACATTCATTGCATGGACAGAAATGACACTGCAGTATTAACTGGTAAGACCAGTGTCATAACAAGCTAAAATTCTTACTTCCCATTGACCTAACAGTTGCCCTTTTTTTCTCATTATTCCTGCAAGGCCATGCATTCACAAAGGCAAAAACAAAAACCTTATTTTCTTTCAAGCAATAAGCAAAATCAGAAAATACTTAGAAATCATGCTGAGGAAACTATTATGGAAACAACATACACTGTGATTAAATGTATTTTCAACGAATTTTTAGATCTGCTCCCTGGTTTCTAGTCTAATGATCTTGCAGCACATTCTTTGCTTTGAAGCATGCAGAAGATAGAGCTCTACAGTAAATGCTTTGGTTAAAACAGACGCAAACATATGCTTTTCACTTCCTTAATTTCATTATCCTCAGTTCCTCTCAACAATAACCGTCTCTCCCATAATACTTCCAAATGCTCTGAAATAAGCTAAGTGAATTTGGTAACTAGCAAACTGCTGTGTTTGCCATTCATTAGCATCAACTGCCTTGTTTCACTAGCCCGTCACACCAATGTGATACGGCACGATGCAGTGTTACACAATGGAACAAGTCAGGGAAAATGTTGAAGGGCCCATGTGTGTTTGTATCCTTGATTTCCAACAGCCTAACTCTGTACTGTCCATTAAGCAACCCAGGTAATGTAATATCCCAGATGTCCAGAAAGAAAACATCTTACAAGTGCAGATATGTAGCTGTTTATCTTTGGATGCCTCTCTGTATGCAGATGTTTCTAAAGGCTTTTTGCCTTGCGCTTTTTTGGAAACTAATGCTCATGGCCTTATTTTACAGCCCATTTATAAAATTTGATGTAAAATCTTACGAGTTTTGGAAAAAGCTAAATATCCCCATGCACAACTGTCAAAATGCTCGAACACTGTGGCAGCGGCATGAGAGCTGAAAATCAGAACCGGCTGTGGGCACTGCCACAGAAAACCTACAACATTTCCGTCTTCCTCGACGAAAAAAACACTTAGATATCAGAAGTCAGACCTATTTCTGACATAAAGGAAACAGACAGTACCATCCTGCATTCTCCCCTGCTGTGCCCGAGCGCTCACCCCGTACCTGGCCGGCCTGGCGCGGGCGCGAGGCAGCTCCTGCGCGGAGCTCCTCAGGCGGCCGCGCGGCTGCCTCAGGAGGGCGGCCCGCCCGCCAGCCCAGCGCTGCGCCCCGACAGCACCAGGACCTCGGGCTTCTTCTGCTCACCCGCACAGGAAACACAAAACAAAGGGAGAAATACAGAGTAAAATAATATTGCGCTTCCAAGCTGAATCACACAGCCTGTTTTACATCCCTTCATTCCTACCTTCTCCAAAGCAGGCAGCTTCCTTGGGAAATAGCAGGGCTTAAATACAGAATATTCCTGAGGGAAACCAGCAAGAGCTCCAAGTTGGCCAAGCTGGCTCAACCCGAAGCTACACCTGTGCCAGAGGAGATGAGACATTTTATCCCTGATTTACATTTCTTGCTGGGCAGAGCCAGGGTGAGGGCAGCTCTCTGATCTCACAGTGTGCAGCAGCACTGAGTACCTCACACTGGAGTTTAACCGCTAATACTGCAAAATACTTCTGACATTAAAAACTGACATCATATCCATATATATGGATCAAAAATAGGTAACACTAATACCTCCGATCTCTTCATCCCATTTCCCCCTCCTTAGGCAATTATTTCATACACAATCAGAAAAGCCTGGCACTTGCAGCACAACTAGATCAAAGAGAAGGGGATTCACAGCTCGGGGACCAAAGGCAGCAAGCACTGGTCACTGTCTCTAACTGCTCACTGCGAGAGGCATGAGGAGATCAATTTGGACAGCCACCAACCTAGTGCAATCCTCCATCAGCAGGAAAAGTAACAGCCAAGAAGGTGGGTAGTCTGAGCCTCACAGCGTCGCACTACGGCTCCAGATTGCCTGAACCACGCACTACCAGCATTTAATATTGCACTGCCTGACTCTCTCTTGCAAGCCTGTTTCAGCCTTCGGTTTCTATTTGCTGTCCTTGTATATAATCCAGTATCAGCCTGAGGGCAGCTTAATAAATTTCATCTTTTTTATCAGCTTTCTTCTTGTAGCATTGTTTTATATTAAATAAAAGTAGTAATGTATAGAAGGTCAGGCCGGGATAGACCTAATACAATTGTTCTCATAGCATGGTACTAAATGGAATAAAAAGCATCCAGGGAAATGACCTTTAGTCCTGTAAAATTTAAACACTTAAAATAAGGGTAATTTGGTGCCAGCCATAACCTGTTTTACTCTGCCCTTTATTGAAAAGATGCACCAAATTGCATTGTGTGGCTGCTTGATCAGGTAGGGAGTAGAGGTCACCGCAAGCTCTATAAATCACTGTGTTCTTGGCTGGGAAAGGAACAAAGTCACTGCAAAGAATCAGAGTAATCATACCCTGACAGGCAAAATCTTTGGCTTTAAATCCTGCACCTATTTACGCCAACAGAAAACTCTTATGCACACAGGATAAGACCCTGGTTTATTATGATTATGAAATATCCATCAATTATTAACACTTTTAATATCTGCAGCAGCACATACTGAACCTCTCCATTAGGCAAGGCATAAACAGAACCTGTTTCCTTACAAAAAAAATTTACTGTAAAAATGATAATGATCTACTAATTTTGTCAGAGATAGGCTTTTGTTCACACACTTAAAAAGCTTACTTTAATATCTGACCCACTACAAACACCCTACGTGGGCTGTATTGGAGACATGTTAGAGCACTGTGAATGCATGGCAGACAGTAACGAAGGTTTTATTTTTAATTGAAATATATATTTATCACTTGTAAAATCCATAAATCATATCAACAGAATAAAAAGTTACATGAAGAATTTGATACACTTCTCACTAAAATAAATGTATCAACTATTAAAGAAAATGTGTATATTACAGGAAAAATTGATTAAAATCAGATACAATGTTTCATTCACCAAATCAGACCAGATCAGAATCACTGCTTACTGAATGCAGAATAAGATGCATCATCTATCAAAACCGGTATCTCCTCCAGTAAATCAAACACACCATCTGACTCAAATATGTCTCTTACTGAATCAAAAATACCACCCAATATATCAATTATATGGCATCAGATACATGGCATTTTAAAGAATTACTGAGCAGAATGCCTTTAGATTTAACAGGGATAACATTTAAACCAAAATTTATTTAGACAGAGAGGCCAGTACTTGCAGACTGTCTCTCAGGAGTGATTCTTGGAATGAGGACTGTTATGGTATTAGCACTTCCCAAGACCTTCCTTTGCTGCAGGCACCTTGCTCACAGAGGTGCTTTCTCCATTCTCAGCACAAGAGGAGAGTCTCCATCCAACTTGGTTTCACCCCCCAAACATGTAGGACCAAGCCCTGACCAAGAACCTAGGAGCAAGCAGCCACATGGCACCTCTGGGCAATGTCTGGAAGTGAAGGGCCCACTCCTTTCTGCAGGGTTCAGAACACTCGGGATCCGAGAAGACTCCCCATACAGTCAAGTGTGGAGAGGCAAAAACCAGCATTAGTGCCAAAGCCCTGAGCACTGACACAACATCCTCCTGCAGTGGGGAGCAGCCTCCAGAACACAGTGCCCACAGTTGACGACAGATGTTTAAACTGGCTGAAAGTACAAGGATATGACAGATATTACAGCCACCTCTCCAAAGCTGGACAAGCTCTTTGGTGAGAGATGTTCGAGGAAGGATTTTGGTTCCCTATCACACCACAACTCAGTTTATTAGGTTGGAAAACTGAAATTAGAAATTCACAAGTTGAAAACTGTCATATAATGCTCCATGAAATGAACTGCCAAAGACTAAAAATCAGATACAGAATATAAATTTCAGAGGTAACGCACCTATGCAAACTAAGTATTTTCTTCTGCATGCTTGCATATTCAGAAAACTCCAAAACACAAATAGTGTATAGGATTATATGCAATGATTTCTTTCATTGCCTTCTTTCTCTCCATCTCTTTTGAAGAATACGCTATCTTACTCTATATTGTACTACTTCTTTCTATAACTTGTCGTTTAAAGGCGCTTAAAGCCATTAAACACTGCTTTTGTTAATGGCATTTGCTAGAATCTGAAACAGAAGGGAAAACATTCCAACGGTAATCAATGGTTCATATTGCATAAACATAAAGTTTTAAAATCACGGCTGTATTATCTAGTGTTTTATTTTTGCCTAGCTACAATGTTGAAGAACTGCTGTATTTTAAAGAAGTCCCATTTAATTAAGGCAATGTAAAAATAAAATACAAAAAGCTGGCAATAATTTTTAATTATAAGATGGTCTTAAGTAAAATTTCATTAATAGAGATAAAAGTTAATCCTTTTTTCATAAAAAAACAATAATCTAGCTTTACTGCAAAATACCCAGCAATTTACACAAAGCCTCTTATTATTTTCTTTGCATCCAGGGCATATTCAGGTGCTGCTTTTAAAGCCTACCCATAGAGGAAGTAAATCAATTAAATTCAATCACATCAATTACAAATCCCTGAAACATTACGATTAGGGAAACATTCTTGCCTGGCTTTAACAGGAGTCAAGCAGCTAAAATCCTCACTCTCCCGTTTTTTTTTTTTTTGTTTGTTTGTTTTTGTTTTTTTTCCCCCCCTTTGCCCCCGCCCAAAAAAAAGGAAAAAGAAAAGAAATCAATTATTTTGAACATTTCATGGGATCATAGGATTTACCATACTATTGTTCCACCTACTCCAGTATTATATTCTGCCTGCAGGCAAAAGCTTCTTATGCTGCACGTGGCTAAATGTATCACGCTGCACATAGAGGGCAACCCCGACCCCCCGCCCGAGTCCTCCAGGTGATCACTTTTCACGCTGATACGTGAGATCAGGTGAAGCAATTGTTATTCTGATTCGCACAGTTCCCATATTGTTCAAACTGTCACTAAAATTATGCAGCATTTCTAGCTGTGATTCCTGACATGCTGTTCTCTGTTAGCACATATACATCAAAATTTGAATACATGCAAAACATCACCCTCCCTCAAACCCTTCCTTCTTTATTTCTGCAGTCTCGCAGCACGCAGTGCTCTGGCGCAGCTCTAGGCAGCCTAGGGCAGAGCTGCACATCGGGGCTCGCAGGGGCACTGCACTGGCCGTGGCCAGTGATACAGGAGAAGAGATGGAGCCCCACAAGTCATTGGGAAAGTTGTGGCCTGTTTTTAGGCATTAGTATCCAAACCAATGAAGACAAAAGCACTATTTACATTTACAAATCCTATTTACATACAGTGTTTGAAAAGGAAAGATTTACGATAACATTAAGGCAAAGAATCCTGCTAGGTATCCAAAGAAGAACTAAGATCTCCCAGTGAATGCAGCATACCTGGATGCTCAAAGAAGAGCCCTTCCGATATTTCATTTTACCGCTCCATTGCTTACTTTCCGGATTTAGTAAATGGTCTTAGGCATCAAGAAGTTAACAAGCACAGCAAACTCACCACTACCTACTATCGCAACAAGTAATTTTTCTGATGTATTCCCAATGGTACTTGTAGAAGAAGCATCCAGGAAGCCAGCATATTTGTAGGTCTACAACACATTCCAGACACAACATTTAAGTTCTCTATCCGTTACTGAATCGATGTCCCTTTTGAAACAGAAAACAAGATGCTTCACAACGCTTCTCCCATGTAGTGAAAAATTTCTACAGCAAAATGTTTACAGTTCAAGGCCCACCCAAGACCATAACTTCAGAACCACTAGAAATCATGCAGATATTTTCTGGTACCTATGAAAGTATAATTCTTACTTAAAACCAAACAGTGATCACAGAAATGTAATCAATGGAGTTTCTGAACTGCCATGCCTCCACAGAAAATATACTGGCCTCTGGTCAGAAGTGACTAGTTTCCATTTGCAAAAATCTGAACAACCTGAGAAAATACACTGGCCAAGATTCGCACAAATCAGACATCCTTCATGCCAGGTAATTTTCTTGACACAATATTTTTTATCTGCTCTTTTACTACAATGCCTTCCATCAATACTTTCCGAAGTATTGCCAACTAAATGATTTTCAAATGTCCTCTAATGACCACTGAAATGGTACAAAATGCCATGGACACTAAGCGAGGAGGACATCAGTATTATAGTCAACATATTTCTCATTTCATACTTTAATAAATGAGATCATATATGTGTAGGGCTGGAATTAAGCCTCAGTTTTAAAATAAATGTTATATATATCTTGCAACTTAGCACAATACATCTTGAGGATTTTATTTCCTTTGTCTCTTGGCTGTGCATTTAACACGGAAAGCCCATTATTCCTACCTCTGCTTTTAATCAAAGCTGAGAATTCTGCAAGAAGTGGAAAATTGAAATTGGCTCCTGCAACTTAGAGCTGAGCAATTATGACTTGATTTACAAGGAGCCACTTCGCTACACATTTAAATGCAGTTCTGCTGCAAAATTTGGGGACTTTTCTGATAATCAAAATGCTACAGACTTAGCACTTTTAATTTTTGCTCCATCTCCCGCCAGCTTGAACTCTGATTGTAATTACAATTTCATCTTCCCCGGAATGACATTGTTTTATCAGAGGAAGACACTCTATCTAGAGTCTGAGCATGATGATTAGGAAGGAACCAGCTTTCAATAGGAAACAATAAGTGTGCCCTGGAATGAATCAGGATGGGATATAATAATGTGAAGCTAGAGATAATCTCAAGTCCTTGAGACATAATGCCTAACTCCCATAACCGTGTGACGTATGTGAGAATATAGAGGTAACCCTGCAGAAATGCAGGGGAGAATCGACAATGGTATACGGCAGAGGACAATTTTTAAGCAATAAAGAGGAAACAAAACCAAAATGCTATCAGACTCCATTGGCATCTATCTATCCTTCACGCCTTGAAAACTTTTCCAGCATTACTGGGCCGATCTAGCCCAACTAACCACAAATAAAAAAATCGGGCAGGACAGCTCTTTCATTTCAGTATTTCCAGCACTCTCCTTCTCATGCATATTTGCAGAATGCATGTTACAGAAAAGTACTTAGTAGTGTTTAAGAGAATTATAACAGGTCTCTGTTACTACTTGTTACTTGTTCACATAACTTACTGATGAACTGCAGTTCCGTCCCAGCAGCCAGTGTCACATCAGAGAGAACAGGAGAGGTGATAAGGCCACTTCTGGCTCCTGTCTCTCTTTTTCACCTTGGTGCTCCTAGCTCGAAGAAATCAAACAATATTCCCTCCATGGCAAACAGGGGAAAAATTCCTTAGAGGGGAAAAAGGTGAATTTTAGAAACTTATGAAGCTCCTGCAAAATTGATGTTCTATAAATTACATGATAGAAGAAATTTAACAGTTTTACAAACAATGAGGGGTAAAAGAATTGCTGCAGGTGCCTGGGAAGCTCCATGCAATAGAATCTGGGGTTCAGATAGAGAATGCATACCATAAACTCAAAGGTTTAAATAAATATATTTTGTTTGTCAGATACACCTGCCAACACTGTTTTGGCCATCGCCACCATATTTATAGCTAAAGCAGATTTTTGTTTTGTTTGTTTTTGTTTTGTTTTAAGGCCAATGAGATTTCAATCACCTCAGTATCCTGATGTAAAGTGTTTAATGGAAGCAATCCATTTTAGAAATGCACATGAGGCCTTAAAAATAGTCCAGCTTCAATATAAACTGTGCAGAGGATAGCTTTTTCCCAAGCGGGATCTGATTTTCCCAAACATTTGCAAGCATACCTTTCAGGTGAATGCTGCTGCATGTCCCCAGTGTAGAGATTATGCAGTGGTACTTGCCGTTAATTAACAATTGCAGAAGTAACACAGCCACCTTGCTTGGCAAAGAAATTTCCCCCCTGCTTGTTTCCTACAGGCAGTTCTTAAGACAGTCTAGTAAAAGCTTGAGCCTCTAAGTTCACCGTGCTTAAATACAGTCCGTGAGATTCCTAGACCTGCCTCTTTGTGCAGTGACCTTAACCAAAGAAGGTGAATTTTCTTTGATAAAAGAGCCTGACTTGTGATGACATGATTCTTTTCTAGCATTGAGTTTTCACGGCATCATCTTCCCACTGTCTGTGAAAGACACACAGCAATATCCTCTCCTCTCCTCCTCTCTAGCACACGTGGGGATCTGTGAATAAACAGCTCGGCCCAAAGGCAGTCAGAGGAACATGACGCAGGTGTAGGAAGATGGCCTCAATGGAGAGAAAATATAGGATAAAACTACTCTGGAAACTCTGTTATTTAATATCTGACATGGAAAATACATCTATGCATGCAAAGCCTCTTTCTCCCCTTATTACTATTATAGAAAAAAAAATGTATCTCAGGATAAGGCATTGCTTTTTCAGGTTTATCTGCTCTGTAATCCAGCAAGGTTAGCTTGGAACATTAAAAAGAAATGTTTTGATATATTTACTGGCAAATTGGCAACTGGAATGTACTTCATAAATATTTTCTATGGGATTTAATGAAAAGATGGAGACTATTAAGGAAATAATTCAGAAAATAATAAGCATGACTAATTTCCATCTTGATAGCAGTGACAGCGCCAAAGCTTGCATCACACTCATTGTACCAAATCACTCAGAACTAGGAGACAAACTCTGTCTTTAGCCAAGGAAAGATAGGGTTGCCTATATTCTTGCTGAAAACCTAAGCTAAAGATGTTTATGAGGCTTCTCTGTTTTCTACCAAAGCCCCAGTGTTTGAATTATGCATAACCCTATCTCTTCACTAAAAAGGAGAAAAATGTCTTTAGGTTCTGTGTGGAAGGAGGTCTGAGAGTAATGGATTTTTTTGAAGCAGCAGTTCAGCAAATCCAAATAGCTCTCAACCTATTGTACCTGCCTCAGCCTCCAAAAAAAAAAAAAAAGGGCATTTGTTATTTGGTGTGTGAGAGCACAAGTCCAGTGTCGGCTTTAGGAAAGGAGGGCCTCTCCCTTGCACTGCAGTTTCATTTCCTTCACTGAATTTCAGAGCAGGCCGCTCAGAGTGACCCCTCTCGAAAGCTGAGCTTCACCCATGGTGAAAATCCGAGCAGCTCGTTGGTATGGTTGCTAGGCTAGCAGACAGCAAGGGAATAAATTAGCTACAAAATAGTCAGAGTTTCAAGCTTTTGTGCACCTCTAAAATATCAATAAGTAGTGTTCTGGAGTTCCTGAAAAATGATGGGCTTGAAACTGCCCTCAGGAGGCCACTGACCCATGCATGATGCAAGTCATATTGAGCTCGTTCTGCCTCACCTCAAATATAAGCTTTAAAGGCATTTTAGAATAATATTGCCTTCCTGAAGAATAGAAACAGCCAAAAAAGATACAGCTTGCTTTTATTTTTCAGGGAAATGCAAAATTTTGTCACTATATCTTCAGGGCCTGCTGTATGCTCCAAAGCTGAAAAGCTGCCCGGGGACGCAGCTTAGCAGAGTGAACCCTCCCGCCGCGCGAGGAGCAGGGAGGCTCAGACACCTGAATGATGCTCAGGAGCGTGGGCAGCTGGCTCGCACAGACACCACGGCTCAGCTGCCAGGCTTACGGCTTTGAGCGAGATCCACGGTGACTGAACTTGCCTCAAATCCCCCAGGTTTCATTTGCAGACTCGTTTCCACCCTCTAACCGAGGCAGGTCTTTATCACGGATTCTGCTGCATCTGCTCAGCTTTCTGTCAAAGGTGGCTGGGGCGTGTGTTCCTCTGGTCCCCGATAAACTCTGCAGAGTTTCTACAAAGGGAGGTGGTGGAGTAAGCACAGCAGGACCGGGGAATAGAGGTCACAACCGGCAGATAAAAGCTGCCCTTCAAAAGAGCTCCTGCACAGGTTTAACCAGCCGTCCCTCCTCTGAGGACATGCCATGAGCCTTTCCTGCCTTTGGAGTGAGATAACATAAACAGATACTGCCTGCTGCGGAAGCAACCTGATGCTGAAAGAGAGACTTTGCCCAATACTTAATCAGAATTTAGCACATGTGCTGAATGGCAATTTGCTACTTCAAGAACATCCTCAAGTCTTTCAAGAGATGTCCCCAACTTCCTCCAAGAACTTTGCTTTTTAACTGTCTTATTACATGGACATAAAGCAAACAACTCCAAAACTTCACAGCCACAGCAGGGGCCATATTTCAACACGGACCTTGACAAACATGAGACGTGAACACTGAACATTTGGAAAGGAACACGTATTACAGCTCAAAAAAACCCTTTCATCAGTTTGCAATGATTTATCCTTAACTGAATGTGTATAAGGAAATCTACTACACCGGCATTCTCCAAGAAAGGTGATATCCAAGAGGACCCTTGGATTGACCTTGAGAGTCACCTTGAGCATAATCAACTCATCTGATTAGTTAGTTACATTTCCACAAGTGAGACCATAAGACTCTGGACTTCAAGACTTTCAAGACTCAGGTTCTATCACCATGTTGACGTTCATGAACAAGATACTGATGAAGAACCTGGAAAATGTTATTGCTGGAAGTTTGATGATGAGAGCCCTAGGTATTTCAAAGCAATTGAGAACTGCTTCATGGCAACACAAGAACACATGAATTCTTTGTTTCTACACAACACGACGTCCTACCTCTGTGGATCATCTTCCATAGCTACCATCCACATTTCAAATAGAAAGCAAGCAAAAGCAATTTCTCCAGCTCCAGAAAACTTATCAAGAAAACTTTAATTTTCTGTCTAGAGCGAGGCCACAGCAAACAAATCGGGGTTTGAAAAAGAATAAAAATATTTTTATGCAAGAGTCTATTTCCTGTATTATGACAAATTTTATTTATGTAGAAATGGCTTTGTCAGAAAGTTGATTTTTAAGGGAATTAAAAAATAGAAGTAAAACAAGCTATAAGAAAAAAATGAGACCAAAGGAAAAAAAAAAAAAGAAAACATTCAGAATACATGATTTGCTAAATATCATAATTCACTTGGTCCATGATTCTGGTTGGAATGTCTCCTAGAGCACCTGAATGTGGAATCCCTGAGATTAATGAGTCTGCACACCGCAATTAGTCTATGGGATCAGACCTGGGCATAAATCAAATTCCCATACTCATGGCCTGAAAGTAGCATGACAGGTGCAGCTGTCATGGTCAGAAAGAATGTCACTTGTCAGTATTTTCCTGGAAGATTCAACAACTCAACTGCTCACAAGCTGAAAAGAGAATTTTATTTTTGACTGCTTTTTTTTTTTTTTTTTTTCTGTTGTAACTGCATTTTATCTTTTCTATTCTTGAACCAGGAATGCTTCTTAAAGCTTGTACGAGTAAAGCAAGAAATGTATGAGTTGATAACAAAAAGATACAAAAATTGTACTTCAGACTGCAATTTAAATTTTCTTCAAAATACACGGCACATTGCTCAGCTGGGATGTGACAAAGAAATCTGAGACCTACCCCAGTTACTACGGCACAGTTGTATTATTCTAGATGCTTAAAAGCAGACGGTGTGAGCACATAGGTAGCAGCTAAAGAGCAAGTCATGCTAGCAAGTTTTGCAACTGAAGCAGAATTCATGCCGAGAAGACGACACTCAATCTTTTCTCTCCCCCTTATTAGACCACAAGTCTCCTAACGGCTTTACTGTTATTGGGAACATTACCTGTGTCTGCAAGAAGATGCCCACTGCACACGCCAAGGAATAACTACAGTGACGGCCACTGAGATCGTAACTTCAGCTAGATACGGGACCAGCCTTTGCTAGCCTAGGGTGTAATTGCTACTGAGAAGGAAGAAACTGCAAATTATTATCACAAAAATGGAAACTAAACTATTTTAAATGAATATGCCAATAAAAACCCTGACAGAATGGAAAGACCAATTCTTTTTTTCCTGTATCGGCTAATTTGATCTTTTCTCCCACATCCTCCTGCCACTCACTTGTGCCAGACTTTCAGCTCTTCTTTTGACAAACCAAGATGGTTCTCTAAAGGATAACTCTGTTTTTCTACCTACTGCATTTCCATACTGAACATGGAGACACCGGCTCTTTTAACAAAACAGTGCAGATGAAAATATGCATGTGGCAGTTAAACCTGAAAGACTGTCATTTGGCTGGCAAGACCTGGAACACAAAGAAAAGAATCACAAAGCTCTAAAATGCAAACAAGGAAAAATATATATATATATCTAAACGGAACAGCTTCCCTGCAATTCTAACGCTTTAGGGATTTTCCTTTTCCTAGGGAAGTTTCATATTTTTTTCCTTAAATTTCTAAGTAGTACTATGTTTCTTCTTGACCAAAATGAATTCATAAGCTAATCTGAAAAGCAAGATGGTAGTAACTAGAGCACGTAACTGGAATATTTACACTATAGCTCTCAAAAAGCAGGTGCCAAGCTGCAAGGCAATGAGCCCACCCGCTCTGCAGGCGCCTAAACGAGCACCACGACCAGGCCAAGCCCAATGGGACACCCCAGCTGAGCGAGGGGGAGCAAGAGGGGGATGGCCATGGTTCTTGATCTCCCTGACAATCTACTAAACACTGCAGTATAGCACAGCACACATTCTGTGCGTTCCGTGGCGTCCACAGCTTCGCACTGTGTATTGCCTACTGCCCTGGTGCCCTGCCGCGCGTTTCCACAGCTCGGGGTCACCACGTACCGGGGTTATTAAAGGACCGATCTTGAAAAGCAGAAAACACACACGGAGCATTCCCGAGGGCTCGGGCATGTCTGACTGGAACACACATGGCCAGCAGGCTGGAAGAACTATGCTGAAAGCAAATTAATGCAAACCTGCTACAAAATGTTATTACTACATCTCCACCAGTATTTTATAACTGAATGTGCTTGCTCGTACTGGTCTGTAATAATACAGAGGGGTGGCTCACTTGCACATACCTGGAAAATGGCTCAAAATTAAACCAAATCTCCAAATGGCAATTAAAATTATTAAAGCCTTGAGAGACTTTCAGAATCTCTCTCAGGTGAGTCCTCCATCTCTCTCTAAAATCACATTACTAATGTCTTGCCAGACTTCATGAACCTTGATGGAAATCTCATTGAAGTTTTCTGTATATTTAAGGATGAGAAGCACTAAAGGGGTCTCTAACAGGTGCTATACAGAGATATATAGAGACTCTTGCTATATATGCTATATAGAGACTCTTGAGGGGAGCAATATTGTTTTGTTTTAGCATATCTGAAATCTCAACTCACGTAATACCGTTACGAGTCATACAGAAATTCCTTTGCACTCCCTGTTTCATTTTTATGGAATATCTCTGCATTCAACAGCAACATACTCACTGCAAATTATTTTAAGGCTACACAATAAAGATTGAACCAGTAGATTTACAGAGCACTTCAGAATTACTTTTAACTCATTCTACTACTCCATTCTCAGTATTTTACATGACTTGGACCCTAGAACATGATTTGAAATTTTGCAAAACTAGCAAAAATCTTTAAGTCAGACTACAGGCCTGGCACAAGAATGTTTCGAAAATGCAATATTGTAAGTATTTGTATACATTTGTATATATATTATATGACTATAGTTATGAAGAAGTAGCTATCTTCTAAAATTATTCCTCATTATTCCATACACATTTGGGCATAAAGCCATAGTTCCACATTGTCAGAAGTGACAGATTCTTTTTTTTTTTTTCTTTTTTTTTGTCGAATTTTTTTTAAATCACTGCATATATGTAGGTGAATGAGACAATATGTTTTTGGAAGGGCAAAAGAGCATTTAGCTACAATATCATTCAGAAAATTAAGTATTTCTTTTTTGTCCACTGTTCAGTATTATTCAGTACCATGAGTTCAAATTTTAACATTACTCCTGTGCCTACAACCTGCAAGAGAGAGCTCTTCCCAACTTGTTTTCAGACTCTTGCACTGTTTTGGCCTTATATAGTTTGGATCTTCTCTTACTTTTGAGCAATACATCAAGGAGTTGGCTATAGTCAAAAACCTCTTCCCCAGCCCCCATTTCCTTTAAATTGTGCTTTGATGAATCAAGACCTTACATTATAAATGTTGGAGCTTTCTCATATTTCAGAACATCGTATGTTTTAGCACATGCCTGCCCTTCATAAATTCTTATTAAATTTAACATATATATATATAAATATATATATATATGCATGCCAAGGACTCAAGGAGAATGAAAACACTCTGCATTTTTCGCTCCTATCTTTGTTCTTTTTATACACAAATATTTATGGGACAACAAAACAAAATCTTGCTCACCATCATACATCTTGGACCTAAAAAAAACCTCTTAGAAGTACAAATATCAAGTTGTTTAGGGTCCCATGGCATTACAAAAATGTAAAAACCATTACTGTAGGCACCAAATATTTATAACACATGCAGACTATTTCTCAGCAATGTTGCATAAAGCTATTTTTTTTTTCAGACACTTAAGATATTTAATTGCTGCTTTCTGAAGGAGGGGGAAGTGACACAGAAATATTTTAAGTTACCTAATTAAAAAAAAAATTGCAGCACACAGGAAACTGTGCTGATGACCAGTGTTACGTTAGGGATGACTCTAACCTTAATTAACTTTTGTGTATGTTTTTACCAAAAAACATACACCCTGAAATCTACAAACTACTGAAATTCAGGTAGTAGTTAAAGTGAATTTTAGTAGGCTTTGGAAGGGACCATCTTGAACTTCAGAATTCCCAGATTAATCTGTATTAGTATTTTCATAACATCAATAATCTACCAGAGTTGTGGACAGTCCAATCATACTATGTAGTATCGACAATATATTTTAGAGTCTCTTATCGACAAAATGATAATAATAATAAAAGCAAGCAATTAAACACAAACAGTTTAGCAGAATAACAGTTGGGTTGATTAAACCTGCACAATATCACTTATATTAGACAACTTTTTTTTTTATCACACGTATTGAAGAAGTTCCCATGTATTGTGCCACGCACGTGGCTCGGTGCTCTGCAGCATTCTGCATTACTACAGCGTGAGACTTTCAGCAGCCAGCTGCCCTTACACTATCTATGGCCTCACTAACACTCTAAATCTGGACTTTACACAGGGCAGAAACACAAGTTTTCATTTGCAGCACTGTGTAGCCTGACCTTATCCATATATGCATTTTATATATACAGATATGTATATGTAAATGTATATATATATATATATATACACACACACACCGCACACACCCCTAAATAGATGGCTTCTTTCTTTGTTGTTGTTGTTGTTTTGAAATATATCCCATTTACCTACTTAGCCACAGTTTACAGCAAATGAAAAGCAGGCATTAAGAAAAGCGGCGGTTGCTTTAAGGGTTTTTTTCCCCTTTGTATGGCAGATGGATGGATATAATACCATCAATTCATACCATGCTGAATTGTGACTGTGTCATTTTGTTAGAGCCTGCTGATTTTGTATAGAAATTTGCTATTGGATTAGGGTTTTTGCCAATCCTGGCAGAAGAAAAAGGCCATTGAATGTGTCTTGAATTGCCATATGGTTTGGATAAAAGAAGTAGTTTCATGGCAGTCGTGAAACCTGATGCATATGACTAAGTCCATGTGGCTTTGGTGGATTGGCACACTCCCCGTCACATAACGCACCTGCTGCAAACCAGGTATTTTCATGAAAAATACAGTTGTCATGGCTCCTGATCCTGGCTGTACCTTGGAGTCAGAAGCAGCCCCTTGTTATGATGTTATTGATCGACCTAGAAATTCTGAGTGTATGAACTGGAACGTGGAGTGTAGAAACTAACAGCTTATAGCACAACTAATTCAAATTCTACTTAAGCAAAGTGTTCATCTTACAATTCATATTTTATGCATAATATTCATTCACAAATTCATGGTATTTTACTAACATACTGAAATCTCACCCTCCTCTTTCAGAGTAGATTAGCAGCGCGTACTGTAGAAAGAACTGATTATAGCACTGCCTCTGAACTAAGCAAAAACTCACAAGTCTCATTCAAGAGATTCCAGTGTTTTACTGCTATAAATCTTACCCTCCTTCTCCATCCATTTCTTACAGCAGCATGAAACTGGTAATATCCAATAATACAATTCTTATCTCCTTTTATCTCTCACTTCATTTTTTTCTTCCCCTACTCCCTAAAAAGTCTAGTAATAATAACAAAACATCTTAAATATTTAACTACAGTTTTCTTCTCCATTGAATAACTGAAGAAATTCTGGTTCCCCTCCAGCTTCAGCATTTGATCCAGTATTTTTAACGTAGCATCCATTCTCCAGTTGTTGAGCACTGAACTCATTTCCTTTAGCACATACATGAGTGCTACCATCACACGGGAAGAGAATTATGCCAATGCTCTAAGCACTACAGAAACCTGCTTATGGTAATGACATGATTCTTATCAGTGTTTAGTTCATCAGAATGTATCATTTCTACCTCTGATTGCCTCATCTCTGCACGTAATTTTTATACCATCAGCTCCCAGATAGGCATCCACAAACATTGGTGTGACACTGAGGACCCTGTCTATAAAACATGTGCCAAGAGCTGGGCAGCTCAGTTCAGATCCAGATCAGTCAACCTGCTCCACACAAGTTGCAGCAACAGGGTAGTTATGGGGCAAGTGCCCGGCTACTCAGCTTTGTAGAAATTAAAGCACTCGGGACATACATGGAGGCAAAACCTCAGGTTGTCTGAGGAACTTCACAGAAACACATGGTTGGTAGAATTGGTTGCCTTCAGCATTAGGTGATAGCAGAGCAGAAATCGGCATGACTATAGCTTTGAGTTGAACAGAGTAACCACCTAAACCCTCTGTTGAGGATATGCCCCAATCTTTAGATATCTGAACATGCATCAGCTCTTATTGCCTCTACGATTTTCTCTTCTAAAACTTTGCTTTTTTCGTTCCAACGTAGTCTATTTAGTTTAACAAACAACTTTGCTGAAAATTGCTTTGTGTGCATTACATGTTTTGCTAAGTGATATTTCCCCAGAGCTGACAGATCACTCCATAGCAGCAGATGTGCATGTTTTAGAAAATCACTACCATAAGGAATAGATAGCATAATTATATTTACTGCTGTTTGTTATCGCACCACATATCTAATAGTATGAATACTGGTACAATTGAGGCTAAAATACTTCCTTCCTTCCTTGGTATAGTCTACGTAGCTACCTAAATGTAGTTCTTCTCTAATTGCAGCTCAAGCCTAAATGCACGCTAATCAACTCAGTTGAAGTATAGGCCAAAATAGCGACCTGCTGAAGTCAATGAAGTATGTGTCTTAAATATCAGAAGATTTGGGACTACCATCCTTCCATATTTTTGAAGTACTTTCTATACTTACCCTTTATCTGATACTGACTTTTATGTATATATATATACACACACACACGTCATTGTTATATATTACATATTATTATATAATTATATATGTAT
>JASSRY010001105.1:463545-489551 GCA_032466555.1 Tinamus major | reverse complement strand
TATATATATCAATCAGGACATTTTTGGTGGACTATCCAGCTAAATTCAACTCCATCTATGTGTCAGTTATCTGCTGTCCAGAAATAATGTATGAAGTTACGCAAGTCTTCAAGGTCTATCACTGAAGAGATGAACACACACCTTCACAATGGTTCTTATGGTCAGAACCAAGGGGAATTAAAAAGGCAGGAAATACTATGAAGGGAATGATAAAATTTCTAAAGGTTTTACTTAAAACCTGTGGTTCTGAAACATCTCATCAGCTATATCGGGTAAGTATTCCTAACCGTTTTGGTTTCATTTCTGACCTGAGAATGTTTACACTGATTTCTGTGGCCTTTTCATTTAAAATTTCAATTGTTGTCCCATTAGTTCTAGATATACTGTGAATTTTTAGCCTTTTGAAATCTTATTCTTTTTCTCCCACATAGAAATAGAACTAGCATAGCTATTTTTGGATTAACAGAAAAGAAATAGAAGAAAAAAATACTTTAAGGAGTTAAATTACTTCAATTCTCAAAGTGGCAGTGCCATCTACTAGAACAGCTTCTTAGAAATGTGTAGCATATCATTCAAAAACCAAGAACATAATGACAGGATAGAAACTTTTAACTTATAACTACTAAAATTATGGTCACACTTCCTGGAATTTCAAGGAAGGACTAGAAAGACGTGTCTTTCAAATAACAATTTTAATTAGAGTTAAACTGTTCTGTCATAAATCTACACTATTTAGTTAAAAGCTAGCAACAGAGTTGGCAGGTTCTGCACATGAGATCAATGATTTATTTTCTGCAATAGTTACATATGAGATTAAAGACATTCTACATAATGTAAGTAGCAAAATATAAATGACTAAGGAGTCATACATATGAGACATATACTACAACACAGTTGCACAGTCTAACCTGGACTTTGCATTGTAAAAATATTTCTATTAAGTTCTGTATTGAGTCATTGTGAAGCATTAAAGGAGGGAGAACTTAAATCCACTTTGAAATCTAAGAACAAAATTAAAGAAACCAAGGATTTAACTATTTCAAACTGTAGGTCATGGGCTCAAATCAGTCGAAATTATTCGAATTCAAATTATAAGCATTTTATAGCTTTATTAAGATGGAAGAGTTACTAGCAGGCACCCAAAATACAGGATTTACTGTGCTGGGGAACATCCATTGTATAAAGTATAATGATTTATTTATGACTATTTCTAAATAACTTTGCGTAGTTATAACATCTCAAATATATATCAATAAATTTATATCATCCTGTGAGACAGGAGAGTATACAGGAAAAGACGGGAAAGACATCTTATAGATAGGCGATTTAAATCACCAAAAAAAAGACTATTATTTCTCTATAGCAATCAGAAATCAGATGAGACATGTCAAAAAATCTCACCTATCTTAAGTAGTTTATACTATTTGTCTGATGGAACAAAATGTACCATGTAAAACTTAAAGGACCTCTGACAGAGCTGGAGGCTGCAGGCTAAAGTAGCAGCAGTCCAAAATCATTTAGAAGCAGCAAATTCCCTGAAGTCAAGGGAATATCCATTAGAAATGTCCTTGAAATCTTGAGCACTCTAATTATCATGTCCAGTCCTAACCAGTCTCTCCTACAACACAACTCAAGTTTACACCTAGGAAAGTATAAAATGGTGTCTAGAAAATAAGTTTGTCATTTCACAAGCCCAAGAATTGAAATCCGTACTCTCTATATGTCTTTTTTTGGGATAACAACTGGAAAAGGGAGGCTGGTGATGTATGACATACAGGGCTGCAAGACTGATAATCATACGATGCATTAGGTAATTAATTCCTCTGTGTGTGTTTGATTGAAGTGCAAGATGAACTGACCCTCTGTGTTTTGCTTTAACCAGAGGGCAACTGTTTGGTTACGTTAGTCAATTATTTAAACTCCTTCCTTCAGAGAATCATTCAGTGTATTAGTACTTACAGGAGGTTAATAATTGAACAGTAGAACGTCCACTAACATAATGCAATGGTCATGAATAAATACAACAAGAAGATATTGGTAATGGATCTTGATTCCGTAATAAATCTAACAGAAGATCAAGGCTACTCATATTAAGGCTGTATAATACAACATTCATCTTCTCAATGCCTATATTTTTTAATAGATTTGAAATTCCAAAAAAACATAGTTTTATTTGAAAACGTAGAAAAATGCTAGCTACCATCCTTCTGCACTAAGTATCAAGACACCTCCAAATTTCTAATACTCACTTCTCATCACAACAATGTTGCTTTCATATCTCCATCGAAGCAAATGTAGGCATGTTTTGCAGAAACACACAGGAGGGTCACATCACGCCAGTAAACTCCGATCACCTAAGGCTTAAGTGTGTCTTATTCATTAAACTTTTCTTTCTTTACAACCTTTTACACTGCCATGACAGACCACGATAAACACTCAGCCATGAAAACAGGCATACCTGGCCTTTTTCATGGAGAAAAAACCCATGTGGCTCAGAACCTATTTCCCCCCAAAATTCATACCCTCTGAATTATATCTCCCTTCTTAACTCTTCCACAGTTTCCATTTTCCAACCTTTTAGTTCAGACTAGTTGTCAAAACAGCAAAGATAGTGAATGTGGAGCCTTTTTAGACCTAAGGAGCCATGTTTTCTAGAAAGCCAAAGAGATGCAGGTGCTGACGTAATTGCAACTGTGTCCTATTCATCAATCTGTCCAAAATCACTGCATAAACACAATGTTTTCATAAATCCCACTCAGTCATCTTCTGAGTCTTTAAATATAGATGTCTAATGTTGACATGCTGGTCATCTTCCCCGTTGTTTTTGCAAATCTCCTAAATCTCTGAGGACAAAGCAGAGGAAAATGCTACATGGGATTTACCACATTGGAAGAAAAGGACAAAATTTATTGCCAGCATTGGCATTGATACAGGGCCTTTTGAAAAGGCAACAGTCTGTCCTCGAAGTTATTAAAAATCATGTCCTCAACTAAATCATGTGTCCTGAGTGTAATTTAGGGAGCTACATTCTCACAGAACATGGCTCACAGCTCTGTAAACAGAATGACAGGGTGACTTCTCTGGCACATGGGCCGCTTACACACACCGGCCTCAACTTGGCCAAAAACAGTATAGTCCCATCCAACCCACCAGAAACACCCTTGGCCTGTGTAATGCTCTAGATTGATATGAGAAATTAGGTGCAGTTATGCTGCTTGGCATGGACCACATTAAAGTCATGCCTGAGAGCACACCAGGTGCCCATGGTACCCGACTGGATGAGGATCTGACGAGCACATGAAGCCCTTCACTGCTCTTGTCTAGATGCCAGTCAGGGTCTTGTGAAACCCGACTGTAGTTAGAAAACCCGGATGAGTACTCCTAAGGGAACCAAAATATTTACCCCACACTGGAACTGGGCAGCCTACGTTTTACCAAACTCTCTCATTTCATCTCCTCTGTTACCATCACTTTCCCATTCCTGCTGTGCTACACAGACACCACCACCAAGGTTTATGGTTATAAAAGCACATAATTAATGAACACATGCAACTGAGCACTGTTTTCCAATAATAAAAGGATTCATAAACCTGCAGAAGATTAACAGAGGAGAAAATTCGAAGGAAAAAAAGATGGAGAAGTAATGAACGTGACAATTTAAAATACAATAATTAAAAAAATCCTAGTCACATCACTATACTTCCCCAGAAAGTAGAGCTGTTGGCCATTTTTATCTTCCTGGCATTCAATTTTCTTTGACTAACACCAATATCAGCAGCACAAAACAAGGAGATCCTTTCAATAATTAATATTCCTTCCAGACTAATAAAACTTGGACAAGATAAGTACAAAAACACAAAATGCTAAATTGACTTACATGTTTTCTTCCTTCAGCTAGCCAAAGGTCAATAACTGCCTTATCAGTGTGACTTGCTTATTTATCCATGTCTGTCTTTCAATATTCTATCTTAGGAAAATAAATGTTTTACTCCTCTGAAAAATCTTGTGTTCTTCTATAAAATGCTAAGGTTTGTGGCGTAACAGAAAGTAAACAAGATGTTCAGAACACAGCTATTACACACTCTTTTTTTCTACCCTAAAACTGTGGACAGAACTGCCCAAAGTTTTAAACAGTTTAAAGGAAACTTGGGTATTCATGTTTTTTTGTCAAGAGCATTCACTCAGGTTTTTACTGAGATTGCTCTCTGAAATTGGCATTTGCATCTTGTTTAGATTATAACTTCACTGCCACCATAATATCGTAAAGATGCCAGATGAAAACTCCTGACTTCATTAGCATCCCGGGAGTTTATTCTGCATGGTGCAATCTAAATTTGCATAAATGTGCATGAATCTTAAGCCAGATATTCTGTCCGGCTTTTAAATCCCATGTCCTTTAATACAGGTTTATGATGACCATGGGAGCCTTCTGGCTGCTTCCCTGGGAATCCAGGGACTCAGTACCATCCATCTCTCCTTCTCTTCACAGTTCCAAGCAAAGGAAACGCAGCTGAAGCTGCTCAGCTGCAGGAAGGGACGCTGCAAAATCCGATTTACATGGCTGAATTTGGAAAACTCAGCAGTGGACAGGAACAGTAATACTAATAGATGTCAGAGCTCTGCAGATTTCAGGTAACTGGAGATGGAGTTTTAGTCTATAGAGGCAGCTTTTGGTTCTCCATGTCCCATATTGACTTGACTTTGATTTGATTTCTGTTAGATTCTCATCCAAAGCTCAAGTAAAATGAGTGCATCTCCCTGGCTTTCCACAGGCTTAAAATGAAGCCCAAATGGAAGATCACTTCATATGACTTGTATAGCATTCAATAAAATGCACCAGCCTGAGGCGACAATCTGCAAATACAAGAATATAAATAGCCTGAGAATAGAGCTGTTCCTCAAAAGTGGGTGGGGGGAAACTTTACTTTAGTTCTGCTGCTTTCCCTGGGAATGTCATCCTTTGAAGAAAGTCTTGGCAGAGAAAAATGATATCACTGCTATCTCAGTTTTATCCTATACATTTGTTGCCTCAATGCATTCAAAATTAAATTTTATTGGTCAAACAATGAAAAGATTTAATAAAATGTAATTATTAAATATAAAGCATATAGTACTCCTACATTGCCACACACATTCTATTCTTTGTAAAATCAGAAAACTAATTTTACAATATCGCAATTCAGAATTCAGCTTTAAACTAAGTCTTTTACCTTTATTTTCTAGCAACCATTTTTCTATGTGTGTGAGAAAATATATTATTAAATATTTTTATCTTGGTTTTATGCACTTAATGGCACCAACCCAATAAAATGTCTACTTTTAAAAGGTGGGCTTTGACAAGTATGGATAATGATGCTAAGGTAAGTATATTTTTGGAATTCTGCTATTATAGCCTTGAACTAAACGAAACAATTTTAGTAAAGAGATTTTTACAATAAAATGTGAACCAGAAATTTATTTCTTTACGGAAGTAGACAGCTAAAGAAAAACAGGGAAAGTTGCACATCATTTAGGCAGATAAGAAGGTTCATATGTTAAAGTTTTTTTTTTTATCACACAAACAAATATATATGCAATGCATGTCTGCAGTGTTAGTGCAACAACTTTCTTAAATGACATTACACAGAGAACTCTCCCAAACGGAAATATTAATCTAAAATTCCCAAATCTTTCAGCTACCATAATGGCTCTACTATTTCCATTTCTATTTGCATGCCATATGAAGACAAACAAAATATCTAGTCAAGAGTTGCCATGTTACCAAAAGAGGAAGAGCATCCCATTTCTGATACCATCAACTCACAACAGCAATACTAAACTGCAAGAAATAATTAATGAAATAAATTCTTCAAAATATTGATTTCCTTGACAGAAAAAAAAATCTCCTGAGTTCAGAGTGAGATCAGTATTTTCTGTACAACTAGCAAGCTTCTTGTAAAATGAACACAGTTCCAGCTGGCCTTTAACCATTCCAATAATAGCAACAAATAAATGTCCACTATAAACATTCAGATAGAGCTAGCAGCTATACTTTAAATTAATTCACCACAATATTATAGGTTTTTTTTGCTTTTTGCCCTGACACAGAACGCACTTGACTCTGAAGCTTGCAGAAAATTTACTCATGCCATTGACAAACATGAAGAATGCAAAGAGCTCTCCACTTTTACTAGCTTTATTTTGTAGATGAAGATTTTATTATCAGCAATGTATTCGGGCCATTTCTTTCTATTCTAGTAAACTAAATTCAAATAAATGACCTGATTACTATTTGAATGAACAAATGGGGGTTCTCAGCTGAGGCAGAGGTGCAAATAGGACCTTGGTGACGCTCATGCATGTGAGGGGGACTGCTCTTTAAAGGAGTTTTGCACACAGTAATGGAGAAAACCACTCAAGACAATTGAAAAAGTATCACAAGATGAGATCATAACAATCTTTAAGAGGGCAATCTTCTATATGTGTATCACAAACTGTAAGCTTAATATTCAAATGAAATTTTAAGTCCAAATGAAATTAGAAAAATACTGAATAGCTCATTAAATAAATCTTCTATCTTGACCTTTAATATCAGTTTTTCATATTTCTATTCACTATAATTCAGAATAGGTTTTTTATGATGTCATTTTCTTGAAAACATAAGTTTATAATGAGGCATAGTGATGAGATAAAATGACATCTCAGTTATTCAGGCTAGCCCAGAACACCACCTCCTGAGATCCCCTCTAGGAATGTATGAGGCAGGAGAGCAGCAGAACTTTCATGATGCTCTTATGTTATATCTAAAATCTATCATGCACGAAACCAATAAATCTAACATTTTTACAAAAATGTTAAATAAGCCTTTGATTATAAGGGGAATCTTCATTCAGAAAGACTGTAACATTTTTTACATGCTTTAAAATGCACCCAAAAAAAGCATTTAACCTGCTTTACTCAGCAGTGTGACAGGACATAATGGACCTACAGCAATAGGTTGCTGACAGTCTCCATAAAATCAAGTCCATCTCATTCAGTGGTGTGAGGGTGGCATAGGCACCAGCAGGTACAGACAGGATGCAGTTTGGCACTGCCACCCTAAACAGGGCTTGCTATACCAACGGGGACCATGAAGAGACTGCAAATATCAAGAACACCATTTTGTTAGGTGTTCACCATCTAAACACACCACATTTGCAACAATCTCGCTCTTTTATAGACAAGATGACAGAGGAAGTAGATGCTTAAAAAAAACCCTTAGGAATCATACCTATAAAAGTGGAAACAAAAATATTTGCAGATTTTTTTTTTTTTTTAAATGGTGACAAGCATACCCACAAAAAAGCAGGGGGAGGAAAGACTACTTTTTTTTTTTTTTTCTCCCCAATCAGAAATTATTTTAAGTAACTGATTGGACATTTGTATTTGCTAGAGTCAAGCAAGCTTGGGTATCCAAATACAGAAAAAAGTAAAAAAGTTCACACTTTTCAACTATTTTTCAAACTACAAACCAAGAAGCAGGATGCTGTTGAACACTAATAGTCATATATCCCATATGTGTGTTCTGTTTTCCAAATCACCATTTCGCTGTCTACGGCAATTCTTGCAATATACAGCATGAGATAATACGAAATTTCACACACAAGTACCTCCTAACAACAAAAAGGCTTTCCACAATTTTTTCTTCTATAGAACACCTATAATGTATTTTATTGGGCCATAAAGAACACATTTTATAGAAGAGTTAATCCACCTGACCTCTCAAGAGGCAACTATGCTTTTATAGCATAAAGAAGACAGCTCAGTAACTGCAATGTTATAAGTATATGCAAGCAAAGAACTAATTCAGAGTTTATTCAGAGTAATTTTTTTGCATTATCACTTCTACATTGCAAAATGCTGAATCTGTTTAAAAAAAGTTTTCATTTATGCAAGTACGTAACTTGTCAGAAGTTTAGAAATTATGAGGTTAGTGTGAGGCAAGCAGTTTTCAGCCCTGAGATCACAGGCACAGACTGCAAATTTCTAATAAGCAAGAGGAGGTAGTATTTTATCTATTGATCTGTTGCCATCAGGAGTGGGTTAGAAAATGATCTTGCTTTGGGCTGCTTATAGCTTTTTGAGTCAATATCTGTCCAACAGCTGGAAATATTCACATCCCGCTCTCCTCTTTAATGTAGCCTGATATCTTCCTACTGGTTTTCTCTTACTCTTCCTACAAATGGCCAACTCTTTCTAGATATCCCAAGACTCATCAAGCTTTCCACAAACCAATTCCAATTTAGCTAATCTCTATTATATTGTATCCCTCCTCACAACATAGTACTAAAGAGTATCATCAATTCATCTTCCTGAGGAATTCCTTTTATTAAAACAATGTACAATGAACAAATACAAGGATGATATTGAGAGGACTGCTAAAGAACCAGGTTTTACTTCCAACCCTTCAAGAGCTGGATAGCCACTTGCCCCATCTGATTTTTAGGAATTGGTTTCCACAGTCACAGTATGAGAAGGTCACCACCCGCACAAGAAATAATTTTCAGAAGAAAATAAGGAGTTGCTTTACTGACCTGAACCACTCCCCCTGGAAATCAACATAACTAGACACTTTCCTTGGACATCAACACAATGTACATTTGGGCATTCTTGATGGGAAAAACACATAGGGGATGACAAGACAAAAAGTGGGGAACATCAACTGTTTCAAAATGTGTGTCAAGAGAGCTTAGGTAGGTCAAAAGACTCCTTGAAGAGAAGTTAAGATATATCTGTAAAAAGATATGCATTTTACACAAAATAACAATAAAAATAGTAAATAGAAGTAATATGTTAGCTAAAGAATTGTTATCTTGACACATTATGACAATCACAGCACGGCAAGCTTCCTGCTCTCAAGGGCATCCCAGATACCCACCTCACTCTTGTGATATGCATTCTCTGGAAAAGAGACGAGATAATTCCCAGCGGTATAGGTATGCAAGACTTGGAGGTGGGAAATCTGTCAAGCAACTGCCAGGCTATTGGCCACTCAGAAATTAGCTATGTATCTTTTGAATCCATGCATAAAACCATTCCTTACATAGGAACCACAAGATAACCTGAGCTACAGGGCCTGTGCAAATAGCAAATACTGTGACTAACTGCCTTCTGATCTTATCAATGGGTTGCTTTAAAGCTTATCTGTAGAGCACAGACAACAGTGCAAGAGTATGCTACATACACTGTCCCCCAAACCACTTACAAAACCTGGTTGAGAAACTGCATTATGCAGAGTTAGCTAAGATACAATGTAATGGACCAGCTCCCATTTACAGAAAAAAGAAAAACAAACAAACAAAAACAGATATATGGAATAATTAAGAGTCCACATAGCTTTTCATTTTTCATAAGTCAGCAATTACAGTAAACCTGCATTCTGATGTGCTTCATTTTTATAGTGACTTTTTTACAAGCCACTATATCCAAAAGTGAAGGAACAATGATTTAAGCATACATGCAAATGCCATACCAAAATGTTGCAAGTGATGCCAGTTACAGATGGCACTATCCTGGTTCTTAGACCTTTTGGGAACTGAACCATGACTGATTTCATAAAACATTCATACCTCTACTGTACATAGGTCTCTATTTGAAAGTAACCAAACATTGAAAGCATCAAAAAACATCAAAATGCGCTGAAAATAAGAGCTAGGTGTTCATGCTCAAAGTGCAAAGCTTCTTCATGCAACTGCGTGCATTCCTGTCCTTGGCAGCTCTACTCGGTTTCAGCCTCAAGCGTGAGGAACAAAAAGCCTCCTGCTCCCTGCACCTCAACAGCTGCTGAAGGAAGAGCCTCAGGGCGAGCCAACCTTTCCTGCCCCAAGCACCAGGGGATTCTCGGATGTGCCCAGTGGCCAGGTGCTCACGTCGACCACAGGCTCCAGTGCCTGCTCAGCCTTAACATGACAGTGTCAGCATGCTCTAAAAAACAACAAAAATGGCCTGCGAAGACACTGAAGGAGCCCAATGCCTTTTATTGAAGAGGGTTAGGACAGGGCTTGGCTGAAAGCTAATGTATCTTCAGCATGTAACACCTAATTGCAGGCACACTGATCTCTAAGAGAATATATTGGAATGTTTCTTTTCTCTTAAGAATGAGAGAGTGTGATTCACCATACGACCTTTCAATTAGAACTGAATGGTTCACTTGGCACCTTAGCTACCAATCCATTGCAAAGACCTTAATTTAGGAATATATCCTCATGCAAAACAGCTTGATTGCTGACTTGAACAGGTCTGGCTGGAAGCTTAATTTGTTTTCTGAATCACCTATTAGCAAAGTCCTGTAAATGTTTTGTTTTGTTTTGTTTTTTTCAGCCACTCTTTTCAGTGTGTTAAGGGGAGTTGTCCAACTATATGGAGAACACATAATTTTTTTCCTGTTTTGTATATGACTTCTGAAGCTTAACTCAGAAATAATTCATAAATCAATGGGAGGAAAGGCCACCTAAAATGTAAAATATTAGAATAACTGATACTGTTTTACAGTAGTTCTTTCTCTACAATGAAAAGAGCTGCACACAGGTAGCTAGGCCTATGGTCTCTGTGTGCATGTTCCCAGGTACATCTGGTAACCTGTATACAGAATAAACAAAATCCATCTCAGGACATAAAAATTAATCATCATTTTATTCCCAAATTTCTTCACGAGAAAGAATTCTCTAGCTTTCACCTCAGATTTTTCTCTTACTCCTGCATCTTGAACATCATATAAACTTAGGCATATCTATAAATACATAGACCCTTATTTGCTGGCATTTTATGAAAATTAAGCGAATTAAGGGAGTTGACAATGCAGAGGAATTACTGAAAGCTGCTAGTCCTATGAACACAGAAGTTGAGTGCTCTGTGCCCACTTGATTTCTGCTTTGCACTTGCATCTTTGCAGAGATGCAGACAGGAGAAGCACCAAAACACACGGCCTGCATGCAGTATGAGATCTAGACATGGTCACAGAGATACAATGCCATCAAATTTATTCATTTTCTTGTATTTACAGATGAAAGCTGTAATCTTTTGATCAAAGTCGTATTGCAGGCATTTTATAATTACTATACACCCCCACACCTGTCAACAAATTAATTTTGGTCTTGGCTGAGAGTTAATTCTGGACAGAAACGTTGTAGTAAACTAGACAAGATAAATGCACCTAGCTAATATATTACCAGTTTGTGGAAACCAAAAAAAAAAGTTTGTATTCAGATTTCAGAGCCTACATGGCCTACAGAATTATAATAATTGGGCTGATTGAACAGCTGAACTGCCATCCCTCAGAGCTGCTGAGATGACTGAGTCATTAACACAGCACTGTTATTTTTTCTTGGGCCGCCAATGCCACTTACAGGGGATGCTGGTACAGGGAGGGAGCGCACAGCTTTTCACATTAAGAAGCAAGTTTCAAGCCCAGTCACATCCTCATGATGCTTGTGTGCCCAAGGACAAGAGAATCCACCGTTACTCCTCAGACATGAGGGGCATACGTCATTTTTGCACATTTCTGCTGTGCCTCTGAAACACGGGGGTGAAATTCAAATGCATGATACTCGCAGAGAAAACCTACTAGCACAGAGCACAATGACCTCCTGCTTTAGCCAACACAGAAAATAGATGGTTGATCCTCTACTGGATCTGACAACCTCAGAAATGCCATTTAAAAAGAGTCCCATATTCTACAGTTTCAGGACTGTCTTGTCATACTCATTTCTGAGTGAAATAGCCTTGCTGTAGATAGGAGCCTAGCAATACCAATCCACAAGCCAGAATATCATTTAACTACTCTCCCATGCTGAACTAAAACAAAATTTCCTCTGGAGATCTTGAATATTGCCCAAATCCTTCTTATGCCTCCAGTTAACTAAGGAGATCTCTTCTAAAAAAGCCGAGACACTGAAACAACAGTCTGCGCACTGGATTACCGCACGGTGCACAATGCTTAAATACGGCAATATTTCCTATGGAAATGCAATTTTCAAGATGCAAACCACGGATTTAAATTAACAAAGATGACCTGTACATTTCTTAGGTCAGATACCCTCACTCACTTTCTTCCCCAGGATTTTCATGTAATTTTTGCTCTGGCCCTTTTTCTCCACCTAAAACAAACTGCTTTTCACATTTATTTTTCCATCCGTTGCCTCCCTAGGCTTAGAGGAGTTCAACACTTCCATTCCACAGAAACTCCATGCACTTCAGTTGATTGAAATTCTGAGCTGCTGAGTTCTCCCAAGGAGAGCCCTGGGCCCAGGCCTGCCCTCCCGTCCTGCGTGAGACGCCTCTCCATGCGCTCTTAACGTGCCTCACCCAGCGCCAATCCTCAACAAAGCCCATCTATCCCCTCCCAGGCAAGTGTTCCACACACAGGAGCGGAAAGGTGTGACTACCAAGACACCTGCTAAATTCCACTGTTTGCTTATTTTATTTTTGCTGCATATCTTCCTCACATTTTTTATTTATATGATGCTTATTTTTAAAGCGAACAGGGACCTCATTTTCTTATTTTCATGTAGAGCATCCAGGGGAAGGTACTCCATACAATACCAATAGCAGCTCTGTAAATTCCTCTAGAAAGCTAAAATTGATATCCTCTTGCACAGGAGTTGTGCCTTTTTTTTTTTTAGTTCTAGCAGGAGCACCTTTCATTAATGCCTACCAACACTTTCAGTTCATTAATTCTGATTCTATAAATGGAATAGAAAACAAGTTCCCCCATAGAGACCCCTTTTTAAAGGCAATATCTCAAGTCTCTGACTATGTGCCAAATTAAAATCCTAGAGCTGTGAATTCATTTGCAAACTGAAGCCTTAGGCAGCACACGTGCACATCCCTATAGAGGCCTTAGCACACATACACAACCCCATAGAAAGGTTTTTAGCAAAACGGTGCTGCTTAGAAGCAACTGTATTAAACTCAGACCAGATATTCTTCCTAACGATTTGGACATTTCTGGCATGTAACTGCACACTTATATTTAATCAAGACTGCTTAAGACGGAGTTTTCTTGAATGAATAAACACAGCTAGTGACATTTTGGATACCTACATATTCCACCTATCATTTCAGAAAGAAAAGTCAACGGTCAGTCCTGCACTGCTTACACAGGTGCTGGCCCTACACAACTAGCTCAGTGCCCTGGTTTTCTAATACAGTAGCACATCAGGGTTTCAACACCAAAATCACTTCATTCAGAAACTTAAGAATATCATGTACATTCAAAACAGAAAAATAACATTGAGTCCATTGAATAAACGCAACTTGCATTGCCAAAATGCCATTTGAAAATCACATTCCCAGAAGCCCCGCAGTAGCTGGTACCTTGTTTATTCTGCAGCTGTCAAGATGTTGAGGTGACCTAAGATGGCCACCACCTCGGGTTAGCTTGTTACATCGCGACGGACTTGCCTGGCAAGCAGCTCTCCACCTTGCTAAGAGCAGCCTGACTTGGCAGGGATGCAGCCAAGGCCAAGAACTGATGCTCGTGAGGCAGGTGGGTACTGACGTGAACAAGCCAGGAAGGCTGCTGACAAGAAAGCCAGGGCTCCTTATTCTGACTCAGCCCTGGGAAGCTTAATGATTTACTTCCAATTTTCTTGGTTTTAATGGTTTGCTGAGGTCTCTTTGGGTTTGTTTCTTTGTTGCTGAGGATTTTTATTAGTTTTTATTGCAGTTTTTTGGCAAGCAATTTTTATGAGAGATTTTAACTACAAGCTGATTGATCCATGGAAACAGGCTGCAGATCTCACAACCAAAGCGGCCAAAGATAGTGTAGCTGGAACAGATTACAAGACACTTTTTCCCCAACAGGAAAAGAGTTATAGTGTGAATTTCTGCAATATATTTATTGGTATATTTTCTCTCTCATATATATACATTTACCATTGAAGTTCATGAATTGGGGAAATAGAATATCTTTGAGGCCCAGAACACTTTCTGCCATATTTCTGTTCATCTTGACATTTTCAACAGATCTATTAGGATCTTTCCAGCATGAAAGTTCCACAGTGCTCCAAAAATACTGCACAAATGAACAAGCTGGGACACTCAACTTGGAAACTGAATATCCTAAAACCAAAGTTCACAGTTGAAGAAGTGGCTGCATTTGAAAGTTCTGGTAAATTCTGACTTCACATGCCAAAGTCTTTGAAATCAGTCTCCCAAAAGACACTTCAGATCTGGAGACAGAATTTTAGTAATTAGATAATTGCACTATACAGCTGTGGACTCAATTCCATCAGCAGAGCATGCATATGAATTTTATAGTGCAATAACACAATTATCAAATTTCAATAAAACCAGATGCCTAATAGACCTATTTGCAATACTATAATCCAAATGGTTCTCCCCAAACTACTTCAGTCTAAAAGGTGTGCAAACTGTGCACCAGCAGAGCTAACACATATATCGGGCTCCATCAAATCCTATAGAGATTTGTGATTAGAATAAACCTATGAAGTGAGGGTCTTTCATGACTACAGCAAATCACAAAATCTTGGTTTTCTGCCAAAAAGCTCACCAGGAATTAAGCTGAAAAGAGCTGTTGTCTTTCTGAGCATTTGTAGTTTGGATTACTTTCTTCTAAAATGCTTGTACATATCAAAAGAAAATTCAGCAAATCTGGCCTCAGCTCAAAGTCCAATCTATCTTGACAATCTAGGACAACATCATCTGTTAGAAGCTCTTTGATTATTAAACTTTCCTAAGGGTGCTTATTAATAACTTTGGATTCAGCATCTCTAGCAGTTATACATACATATTAACAGTAAAAATTTGGCCCACACACTGCTTTTCTTGAAGAATTAAAAGGACATGGTTTGTCAGGTGCTACGGAGTCACAATTTACTCCATCATAAAGAGATGACAAATGATTAGCATTGCATATTCCATATAAAAGAGCACTGTGGTCTGAGTGAGGATCATCAAGCTCTCTTGTTACCAATCACGTGTCAATTTTGTCTCGATGCCTGAAGACTGCAGGAACCACATGGCACAAAAACATGAACACAGATCTAAGAACCAGGTGCAAAGCTTTTTCCCTTTTATGTCACTCTGCTACTAGGGCTGTTGCAGTTGCACTGAATAACACCTAAAAGCCAATAATTCTCAGCAGCAATCTCTCTGATCTAGTTGCCTTAAGTGCAAGGAAACTGCAGACTTTGCTATATAACTGCATACGCACACACTGATGAATAAAGCATGTCATGTTTCATGCTTCTCAGGGAATTTTAGGAAAAACTAAAAGTCCCTCCTAATGCCACATAATGATGAACGATACAAATTTTAAAATTCAGAGACTTTACCAGATTTGCTAATTCAGGGAATTGTTGTCTGAGGGCTGAAACACAAGTTCTTGGTACAACCCACAAAGCCTTAAAATTTAACCCTAAATAGGTAAATAGACTCTGTTTCAATACTTAGGTTCAGACTTCCTATCCGCAACCTTTTATGACAAACATTTCTGATCAAAAAATACAAACAAGCATTCACAGGACAGCACAAGGCCGAAACCTCCTGGAAAGTCTGCACAAGTAGCGGAGCGCTGAGAGGGACACCAGCCCTAGGGAACCCTTACTGGCAACAGGACACGCATGGTGGAGCTGATATGAGCAAGCCCAGCAGATGTGTCTTGGACTTCAAAAATACGATTGATGCATAATCTTCCAACCCCACTTTAGTTGCATTTCTGTGTAAACACAAATATCCACAGAAACAGTGAACTTAATGCCAAGATTGTCAAAAAAAACTAGTAATTTGGGCTTTCTGTATTTTCGGTTGCTTCTTATTTCCAGAAGAACTGGAGTAGTCAAGGACTGATTTTTAGACTGTTCCACTAATCCAGGAGTAATCCAGGACAGCACCAGGAAGCTCTAGTGATAACTCTGCTGTCAGTCTGACGCCTTCCTTTAGCAACACACTCCCATTTAAGAGATAAATTGGAATCTCTTGAGTAGATGTTGCTAATTATATTTTAGGAGTATAACTTCATATCCCTTCTTAAATCCAAACGTAAACAGTTTTCATAAGATCACCAAATCTTTGACGTACAACTGCAATGTGTGTCACCTTGAGAAGCATTATAATTTATGACCAAATCTGCTCTGCTAATACAGTGTTACACCACTTGAATTTTCATCACTGTTCTGAAGCAACTTGTAAATCATGCCCACGTTTCTCTCACCATTCACTGTTCTCAAAACCTGAATTAAATGTGAGGAAAAGAAACTTGACTCATGCATTCTTAAAAGCCCCGTACAATCATAAATAGAAAAAATGCCAAGAAGTGCTTAAGTTAAGTCAAACTGTCAAACTTTTGACTCATCCAAACAATTTTCTGATATGGTACCCTGAACATTTCCACCCGTGGACTGGGCCTTAAGATCCACCAGCAGCCAATGAGGATGCTGCCTGCAAACCTATGAGTTAATGGATATTTAATCAAATGGAAGCACTTCTCATTGCCATGTATGATTTTCTTCCTAAATCTGAAAGGCTGATTTGCATCCCCTTCAGCCTTCTGCTGGTGCCATCGCTCTTCAGGGCCTTCTGGAGCAGACAGCACTAAAACATGAGCATCGCTCACCGGAGGTTTGTTCTCACAGGCAGAGCTGTTTGGATCATGTCTTTCTGCAGCTAAATAAGCAACAACAATTGCTAGCACCAAGCATTGCCTCAGCACACTGCTGCCCCAAATAATCTTGCAAATACCAGTCTTAAGTATAATGCCGACTACTCTTGCAGACAGAAGCTGCATTTGTGTGCCCAGCCTACTGCTTAAGAAATAACACTAAGGAGGTAAGAAAATAAACTACAAAATAGAGAGGCTGCACGCTCGCAGTAGTTTTTCCAAAGTTTGTACCAACACTTGCCTAGTAAAATTTAAGGGCAGGTTATGTGTACACACACTGCACATGAATAGCACTGTTCACAATCCAATTAATTATGTCAAATAGGAAGAGATGTATGTGCACATCTTGCATTTTTTTTTCATTAGGCATCAGCTTATGAAAATAGGACATCTGCTGAGCAAGCTGCTCTTGACATGACTGAGAACTATATACCTAGTAATACATCAATTTACGACCACATTAAAATGCACAACACTGCTGATCTCTAAAGAGGACTTGATGGTCAACCAAATGTGATCCTGACTTCTAAATACAATTATCCTACTTACTTCTCCCCTCCAGGACCCAGTTGTCCATGTCATTTCACAGGAAAGGCAAAAGCAGTATAGAACTTTAGAGAGTCAATTATAGGACTTGGTCAAAAGACTCCAGTCCAAGTTTATTGGCACTGCAAATTAAGAATTGAATTCCAGAGTGATTTTTTTCTGCTAAAGAAGGATCTTACAAAGACAGGTGGCAACAATTACCTTCAAGCACAGAAAGTTAAACAGTTTCAGGAGGAAGAGAAAAAAAAATCCCCCCAAGATACCGAAAAAACAGTCAACTCTTCTAATTATGTGCCTAAGACAACAGAATTTAGATTAAATGAGGCACTAATTGTATGTTCATTCAATGCGAATTGATTGTATAAATGTCTAGCTGCGGAAGTCAGCTAAAGGTGTGTTGTTCTGATGAATTGTTAATGCCTGGATTGCTCTCTGGCTCATCCAGGTCTTGACTTGAGAATGGAAGGTTGGCAGAGAGAAGATAACCCAACAATGATGGGCAACTCTTCTTACCACCATCACCACTTGGACCTCAAGTGTCAAAGAAAAAGGGAAGTTTTTAAACTCCTCATACATATGAAGAGGGACTATGTCACACTTCTGGTTAGATCTCTGCTGGATCATGGTGGTGATACTCTGGATGGACTATCCTACAAGCTGCTCTTCAGCATTTTGTTCCCCCCATTGTTCAGATTTATCACAGGATATCAGAGTTCAATAAAAACCTTCTCTGGGGCTACCCTTTTTTTTTTTTTTTTTTTTTTTTTTTTTTGGAGCAGTGCACCTCACTGCTCCCAGGCAGGACTTCTATGCAGGACTGCATAGTCCCAGGCAGGACTTCTGACTCCCTACCCGTGGTTGGATGGAGAAGAGATCTACGGTTTGAAGAAAAGACGTTGAAAAGATCGTCGCCAGCCTTTAGCAACTGCTGCTGCAGGCTGGCTGGGGGTACTGCCCTTCCACAGCATGTCTCAAATTTCACTCATGTAGTTTTTATCTCTCCCCTGGTGGACAGGGGACACAAAGAGCTTGGGGATTCCTACAGCTGAACTCTGACGCAGCTCTTAAACACACACAAGAGTAAGCACTGAATCAGGTAACTTCTGGTAGCTGTTGTTCCAGTATTTCTTTGACCCCATCCTTTAAAATAATGAACTCTCAGTTTTAGAAGGAAAATTTGTTCATGAACTAAAAGCAAAATCGCCCTAGTCTTGCATGAAGGCACTTGGAAGAAAAATGAGACGGGAAGCCCCTGCCCTCCCTCCTTGTCCCGATGAAACAAGGGGTAGAGTATGAACCCTCTCCGTGGGTGAATAAAAGATCTACGATCTGAAGATAAGTTGTTGGAAGAGAAGATCTTTCTAAGCCCCTAGGAACTAGGAGGTAGATGATCTATTTTATACATATATATATATGTGTGCGTGTGTGTGTGTGTGTGTGTGTGTGTATATATATATGTAATTCAGACACTCTGATATCTTTCCTCATTTGAAAGTTTTAGCAGTCTTGAAATAGACTGCTATGGAGTGTAATTAAGTATAAAATAAATTATGGACAGCTGAACATGTCTTTGTATTTAGTACGAGGGTATTTATCTTCTAAACATACTCTTGTGACAGTGTTTTAAGAAAGGTCAAAAATTATTTGTATACTTTTGAGTTTAACAAGAGGAAGAAGAAATGAGCTTGTCTTATAATAGAACTGCAATACAACTATTACTGCCTAATTAATTCTGTCTGTGAGTAAATCAAAGCTCTAATTATAGACACAAAATCTGCTCAATATTGTGGAATATTTATGCAAAACATTATTCCTAGCACTTATCAGCTAAAAAATAATGTCTCACTAGAGCTGAAGCAGCAATTTTAAAGAGAATGCCGTCATTTTTTTCCCACTTCTTTATTGCTCAATACATGGAAAGTGTCTGAGGAGAGTAATTTTTTTTTTTTTTTTTTTTTTACAGTACTCTGTAAATCCTTACTGACAACTCGTTCAGTTCTTCCTTTAAGAAACATCTACCTACAATTAGAGAAAATTCTCTTATTACTATGAAACAATGTCCTCTATCTCTATGACAGTTATCACACAGTGAACACAACTTCTCTGTGTTTTACCATGTACTAGCACGGTGCAACCTGCTATGCATATTTCCATTACATCATTAAATGGTAACTCCTTTTAAGTTCCTCTCCTCAAAGTCACACCAGCTAAGAAAACCTACATCTACAGAGCTGAAATTGAGTTGAAGGTACTCAGACATGTTGTTGAAGAATGTCAGTTTGTTCACCAATTGCATAGGTAGACACGACAGAGAAGCAAGCACTTGGAACACCGATGGCTTCACTATAGAACATACTGCTGCCATCCTGAAAGCTCTGAGCGACTACTTCTGAAGAACAACTACATCTTAATGTCTGTAAAACGTAAAATGATATAATCGTCCTACATCTCGTGGTGCCATTCATTTTAAAAGCCTTGGGTTGATGACTCAGTGGTTCTTTGCACAATCAATAACAGTCATCCTAGTATACACAGACTCCAGGTCTCTAAACAGCTTGTATTTTGAAGGTATTTTATCTATCACCTCAAAATGAAAGAAAAAAAAATGAGACAGCATCTTAATGTCACTGGATCTACTTAATAAGCTGCGTAGGTTGCTCCTTGCAGTAGGTAGTCCCTTTATTTATTTATTCGGAACTGTGACAATTTCCGTCAGAAAGAAAAAGCTAGTAAAGTTCACAGTCATCAGACTAACTTTATTCCTTGGAAGTTCAGCACTGGCAGAATATTACACAAACTACAGACTAACTTTGCCAATTACTTTTACTTGAAATCTGTAGCAAGCATCTGATCAAACATCGTAATTAATGCTCAACAGAGTCAGAGCTCACTATGAAGAAGGTATTCGGGAGATGGAGTGAATCCACCTATACAGAGAGTAATGACCATTGCCACTAGATCTTCCTCTGAGGAAAATGAACGTTTTTACTAGATCTGCGCCTTGTTCTAAAAGAAGACCAAATACTAGGAGTTTCAGCTAACCTTTAGGGGAATTCAAAGACAATCCTGGAACACAGTGACTGTATGAGGATTGCTCATCGTAACTGCTACTGATCCTGGAGTACTTTAGATTGTTATAATTTGGCTTCAGAGTTGAAAAGTAAGTGTGCTCATGATGACTTTACTTTTGTCCTTTGAAGTCTCTTCACCTACTCTTGCTTGATCTACTGTTCATTTTGCACAAGCACCTAGAAAACCCAGCTTATTAGTTCTCCTGGTTTTATTAAGGCTGGCAAAGTAACTCTCGGAGTTTAAAGCGGAGGCGAATGCTGTAAAAATTACTCTTTTCTCAAGAATCTGAGAAAGGAAACCCCAACAGAGATTAAGCATATTCATCACCTGGAACACATGAAAAGAAAGCAATCCTTGCAGCACAGGACCACATTCATCTGTAACAGTCAAATTTATAGAGTCTATTTTACTCTAAAAAGGCGCACTGGTAAATAAAAGTCTCCAGTACAGCCTTTGTCAGAAAACTCAGTAATTACAACTTTAGGGTCAGAGGGGAAGGGGAAATATTCATTTCTCTGTCTTGAAATATTACTCTGAATAATCTTTGATAACCTTTAAAAACAGGCAGATTTTTCTTTTTTTCTTTCCTGTATATAGAAGAGACAAATATAATAAAAGATATACCTACATAAATATGTGATATATATATTTATATGCATATACATGTGCACGTTTGCACATGCACACACAGAATACCCAGCCCCTGGAGACAAGGGAGAACACTTTTAGCCTCAAATGCACAACACCCAGGTATGGATGCTAAGCAAAAGGATTGAAGCAGTATAACTGCCTAAAGGGAAGAAAATTACCTTTGTACATCGTTGCCCTTCTCAGAAGCCAGAGGCTAAAGATACTCTAAAGAAAGGGGGAAGAGTGAAATAAAAGAGTTGCAGGTGCTTCACTGTCAGTAATACTGGAAGGAGCCGAGATTCAAAGATGAATCTTTCTGCACTGCTATCCTCTAGCATAGCAAAGGAAACACGAAGTATGTGCCGTGGGATTTTGCACCACCTCTGTCAGTGAAAAAGCTGGTAAGCATTTTGGGAATTAAATTTATTGCAGTCACTTACTATATGCAAAATAAAAGCCTTTTTTCAGACCATCTCGTGCTCCTTTCTTTACAGTGCTAACGATGAGGTTCACTGAAGGGAGAATGGACTGAATTCCTTCAGGAAGATTTAAAGAATACTGAGATCCCTATCTGGAATATGTAAAATAGGACATGTTTTTCCCAACTGCAGGATGCAACTTTAAGCCCAACTAGAGATACAAATGAAAACTTATGATGTACCACTTCTGTAACTTATATATTTATTTTTGCAGTCCATATATTTAGTTCTCCTAAGACATTTAAATCAAGAATGCTAATGAACACAACAATCTTACATAAGTCAGTCTTAAAATATTCTTTTCAGAGTTTCATTTTCTTCCAATGCTAAATTTCTATTCATAGCATTAATTTGTTATGACAATAATGAGAAAACAAATATATTTTTCCACCTCTAAATACACAAATAATCTTAATAACACACAAAGCAGCGATGAGTGATGTTTATCTTCCGGTACCAATTTGCTAATGGCATGCGCAAGCAAATGATATTACCATAAGTTAGCAATTTAAAGTCTTCCTCTCTAGTGTGAAGCTGGAGTGTTGCAACTCTTCTAGAAAGAGGATTCTAATTACTTTTCCTGACTTCTTCATTATCTGCTGAATATATTGATGCTTCCAAACAAAAGAATGAGGAGATGGGTCTAAGAAATAGGGATGGAGACAAAGGTATAAGGCAAGTATTAAGAAACCGATAGGGGAGGTTTAATCAAAATGCTGCTATGTAAAACATAGTTAGGAAATAATAGAATTGGCATCTGGACAACTTTGGGAACTTCATTTGAGGCTTTCCTGTTTCTGTAAACAGCACAGCACAGGGATGAAAATGCAGCGGTGCTTCTTTCACAAGCTCATTTTCTATTCTTATAACAATGCACCTTAATTCCGAATTGATGAGTATTCCTGCCAGCAACACATTTTCATTTTCCTAAACCTCTGCCTGGGGACTCCTCAGAGCTGAGTGTGCTGTTTTAGGGCCAATTTCTTGCAGCCTTTTCTACCTATTCACATTCATGTAGCCTTGCCAAGTTGCACAACATATACCATATTTCTGTCCTGACTGGGTCTAACTTCATTTCTCCTATTTAAGTTTAGATGCGACAGTCTCAAGTTTTATTAACTGTCTCCCTAAAATACTTAATTATGTCATGCATACTACTACTGGGACAAAACTAGTATTAGATGGTGGAAAGCAATGATTAGGGGGCGGTTCTGAGGGTTGAAAAGTTAGCAAGGTTATGGCTTCATAGGTACGAAAGCTCTGAAAGTTATAACATTAAGTTTTGTTTTGCTTTTTCCTTTTTAAGGAAGCAGATGTAGTACTACTGAGGAGATGCTTCATAACTCAGCCTTCTCATACATGTTTTGTATCCTTCTGTGCATTGCATCTATTTCCCAATCTCTGTTCTTCACATCGAAACTTCTTGTTACTCTTCTTTTTCTACACTTAATAAAATACTTTCAAGCCCAGAGTTCTGTTCCCATCCCTAATCCTCTCCCTTTTTTCCTTCCAAATCTGTCAAGAATTGCCTTCCTATTTTTCCTTGCAACGTGTTCTCATTGGACTCATTCTCATTCCTGGAACATTCCTGTATTAGCAATCCTTCTGCCACCAGGTACTGACAGTGACGACTGCCACATTTCTCCAGCTCCTGCCTCAAGAGAGACCAAAGGCTTGATCAGCCCCACAACTTAGGCTTTCAAGTCCACTAACAATCTAAGCAGAACAGTAATGTAATATAATACATCCTTCCAAAAGAGTCACAATCAAAGGCCCATCCTGTAACTGTGCACGCTTTAAGAACATACAAGTAGTGCTATTTAACTAATTGCTCCATTAAACTAAAACCAGACAGTAGAGGATGGAAAGACACCCCTCCAAGAGACCTGAGGAGTCCTCTTGAGTAACATATTCTGATCCTTTCCATGACAAGCCATGAGCAACCCCAGCTTTGTCACCTAGGAGCCCCTCCAGCACCACTGGCCCTGCAGGAAGCACAAGGGCAGAACAAGTAACATCCAGGACAACTAAAGAAACTCAGTGAACATCTGCCAACTAATGTTGGCAACTAACCCTGTCCTATCCAACTAATCCAACTAATTCTGTCCTATGAACAAGAACTACATGAAACTCAAGGAAGGCATTATTCAAATAAGTTGTTTTAAGTAACAGAAATCCATCCCTTCACCCGCTACATGCAGTGAGCCTGATCTTGATCGGGTCTAACCAATAACCTCCTATTAAGATTCATGCTCCTCTTCTAACATGCTACAAGTCTTAACAGTTTTCCCTGCTTTCTAGGGTTGCCCTGGAGAATGATGTTCATGAGACTTTTCTTTTATATATATATATATATATATATGTGTGTATATAAAAATAAGAATATATATAGATATATATAAATATTTTATAGCTAAACAACAATGGCTTTCTGTTCCTTGAAATATGTTTTCAGAACACTGATTTCGAACACTAAGTTTCATTTTCCAGAGTTTAGCTACATAAAATGCCATAAAATTGTCTAACATTTCCCACCACTAATCCTTTTACCTAACTTTTAATAAGGTCTTAAATCTTTTTTCAACTTTGAGATTAATACATTTGATATTCTGCTGGATACAATTTTTTTTCCACTTATTTTTTACTTGCAACAGCTGTGTTTGGCAAATGGGAATTTTCTAAACAGGGTTACATTGTATTAATAAGCAAAAATCTCTTAGTCCTGATGTTTAATTCATTGTTTTTTATTAGCATATTTCCAGGAGAAGATTTAATTTGTACGTATTAAGCACACCAACCACACAGCCTCACACTCGGGATGTGTTTCATTATGCATAATCCCTAATAATGAACCTTTTCAAACTTCTCATACAAAACAGTCCTCCCTCCTTTTCATTCCACCTCAGATACTTGTTGAGAAACTCAGTCAAATTTATTAGGGAGGAAGTTAATAATTCCCTTGGTAGCATCAGGCATCCATCTTTGCTCTATGTGATTTCCAATCATCCCATTCCAGCCATTATTCCTACCGCAACATGTTTAACACAGGCTGGGGAAAGGGAACGCTCAGGTGGGGACCTGCTGCAGTATTTACTAACACACCCGAGGCTGCGTCGCCAAGTTGGGTGTCTCAGGGGACTGACTCCTCCTTCAGGCTATTAATTATCTCCCTAATTCCTGCACATCATAGAGCTGCAAAGAAGGTGCAACCTTGAGATAATAAGAAAATGACCTCTAAGGAGAAATATAATTTCTCACTAAGGCACACATATTGGAATAAAAGATATTAATCAACTATTTATTTACAGCTCATGTTTAGCATTTCCTTGGGTTTGTGTATCAAGTCTTGATTACAGGATTATCAGAGTCTGTTTTTAGCTAATCTGTTTTTAATGAACGTGTGCTTGCCAGCCTGGTGTTCCCATCTCCACCAATTTTCCTTCATTTGTAGTACGTTAACTTTACCCTTTACCAAGCAAGAAAAAGCTCATAAAACCAAAAAAAAGTAGTAAAAGTATTTTGTAAGTTCTAATATATAGCACTAATTAAGGAAGGCATTTAAGCATGCGCCTGATTTAATGCCAAGGCTTAAGTACGTGTGAAATTAGTCTTAAACATTATGTTGAATTGGACTCCATGTACCATGAATAGTTTGAATTGAACTGAAACAAAATAGTCAACTATTTTATAGAATTTTTATCCCCTGCAAACCATACATTTTTAAATCAGAAATATCACTACAGCTAAAATCATACAGTCAAGGCAACAACCCTGACAATAAAAAGCACGCTCGTGCCCATGGATGGCATTTCTTTCCTAAAAAAAGATCATTAGAGCTAGACTTACTGAGCGTAATAGGAAGCTCAATTCTAAATCAGCTTGAAAAGCTTTTGGTAAAAATTCAACAGAGCAGTAAGCAAAAAGGAGAAGATGAGATTCAGTAACTTTTCTTATATCTCTTATTCTAGAACCAGACCAGTGCCAGCCAAGCTTCCAAACAGACGATATTAGTGCAGACCATATAAAAACATCAAAGTGAGACTGGGCAACTAAGGACTCTAGTCATGTTGCCTCTGGATAGGGCTCCAGCCCACAGAAAAACCTGCTGTAAAAACAGCTGTAGTTCCTGGTGGAAGTCCACACAACTGCAAAATTTGGCAGTAGTTGTTTAAGCCAGTTTTAGGGCAACCTTGTATTAACAGAGCAGCACGACTCCTGCAGTGTTTCAGAAAATCCAGATCAGTGTCTTGACACTGTTTAGCTTTATGATAGATGATAAAATGATCCCTTGTTATTTCAGAGAGAGAGAAGAACTAAAAAAAAAAAAAAAAAAAAGTGCAAGTGTCTCCTGGTGTCTCTGGCAAACCTCCCTCTCGTCCACTAAGATGAAACCCCATAAAGTTCACATCCAGAAAGAAAGACAAAGGTAGCACGTGGAAGCCATTCACAAAAGAAGAAAAAAAAGATACTATTAATCCTAGATATGTGTACACTTGAGGTGTTTTATTTTACATTCTCTGGTTATTTTCAGGCTTCCCTAGCTCCCTGGCTTGGGGAATAGCTTGTTTTCCAATAGGCTAAAATTCAGTACTCCAGGTTGCTGTTCCAGTTATTGTTTAATAACTCTTTATAACTCTTTC
>JASSRY010001105.1:451391-463445 GCA_032466555.1 Tinamus major | reverse complement strand
AAACTGAACTCCCAGACTGTCTAACTCTTCCCATAAGCAATGAAAACTATAGCAATCAAATCAGTCATTGTCAGAAGTCCAGCAACAAATTGAGACACAAATTATTTTGATTGGATTAAAATATTTAATGGACTTTTGTCTTCACACATAAGGATAAAATTAGCAAGCATACTTATTGATTCATAAAAGAAGCACTTAGTATTAAGTTGCCTATGGCCATGCCAAAATACGGCAAATCTGATGACCTGACCTATGATTAAAATGATGAGCTACATTCATTTGCACTCAATTTTTTAATGATAAATCTCTCTATTCTTTTGTTCCAAAGACAAGAGCTTTGCTCATGCACTCAGAAATAGAAGAGCATTATCTCATCCAGAAGATGAAGCAAAGATGGAAAAGAAACCTTAGGTTTAAATGTTGAGTTACATTAGTGGTAATAGTGAACTGTGCCTGACAATTCACACCATTGTAGATTTTCTAACATGGAGCAAATAGGCTTTCCCAGTTTCCCCTCAACAGAAAACTAAAGAAAAACTGTTTTCAAAGTGACCACCCCATACGCAGGTCAGAGCACAGTCTTCCTTGCTCCTACAAAACTGTTGGGCATTTCCTCAACTATCAAAGAGCCTCCAAATTAATATGTGTGTAACTCATGGGATGGGCAAGAGACAGGCAAACCCAAGCAGGGAACAAACAACCTATTAATAGGGCGAAGGTAAAAATCAGAAAAGGATATGGAATATTCAATATGCTTTTCTTTTTCCCCCGAGGAAAACTTTTCTCAAAAAAATCTCACACAGGGTGAAGTAAATCAGAATCTGAAAATTGCATGCAAAGTAGCTTTTAGTAACCTTGTCCTGAAAATTTGTGCATTGCTCAAATCCATGTTATGCTGAAAACTGTTTTAAAAAAATATAACAGGAGCTGCCTTTTTTTTTTTTTTCTTTTCTTTTCCCCCCCTGAGAAGTGAGATGCAAGGGATTACTGTCCCCAATGCAACACACAGACTGTGTCCCTCCCAGCAGCTGACATAGGAATTAGGTATCACTGCAAGGTCCTAACGGCCCGGGTGTGCTAACGAGGAACCCCCGTGCTGGAGGGAATGTTGCCTACGTTAGGGGATGGAGTCCAGCCCTGCGAGGGCTGGGATGCAGCCCAGCACAACTCCCCGAGCACTGCAGGGCTCTCCTGCAAACACTGCTCAGCTCCGGCTTGGACTGCAGCTTAATCACTCAACCAGCCCATCCTCTTTCCTACAGAAAAATCCACTAAAGGTATCCATTAATTTTCAGTTGCAGTGCTTTTTTCTCGTATCACTAATTGATTATTTCCAACAGCTTGACACCAACCACATTTTTCAGATTGGCACTCAGAACAACCAGAAGTATCAGTAATTTCTGATGGCCAGTAAATCCAGCAAAAAAACCAACCACTTCAGTTAAAATTCAACTGAGATTAGTGAATTAACCAGTCCTTAATTCCCAGTGGACACTATGTTACTCAGCCATAAAAAGGCTCCTTTAAGGAGTGATGTATCGCTTTTAGTTGGGAAAAAAAGAATATTGTATCCAGTTCTGTTATTCAATCATTGAGATGCTCTTTGCAATCGCATTTCTCGTTGTTTCTAAACAGCGTATTCTCAGATGAGGACAGGAAATCTGTCATTAAGTTAGGTCAAATGCACATTTTTCCACAAAAATTTCTGCAGTGAATTGCCAATACTGAAATGTCTAGTACCTGCCCAGCTTAGAAGTTTTAGGATATAACGACGCTTATATATCAAAGACCAACATCAGTAACTACATACAGGTTGCAATTTAATTTCATATTAATTTCAATACAAAATCTGTTTAATTTTTCTAAAGTTGCCATAAATTGTGCGATCTGCTCTATTATGATTATTACTGCAAAATTTGGGTCTTGCTTGCTGTAACATACATGGGGCCTTGATAATCATAAGTGATTTCAGTGGTATTTTTAGCTCCAAATCATAAACAAGGGCATATACATGTCATATGTCAAATGCTTCCGCTGCATATCTAATACTTTTTAATAGCTCAAAGCCTAACCTGGAGTTAGTAGGATCAATAGAATTGCATTAGTGTAAGTGCAAGGCCAGAGCAGAACCGCTGACTGATGGAGCTAGGAAGACATTATAGTCAAGTCCCTCTGTAGTTAAGTAATTTCATAATGGTTCATTACAGTCTTGGTTACGTGCTCCCTTGAAGCATCTACTCCTTGTCAGACAAGGCACAGATGGATCACTGGCACACTCTAATTTGTTCCCTGCACCAAGTACTCTAAATGCTCCACTGGGCCAACACAACGGAGTAGAAAAATGCTGAGGAATTTCAGGACTTCATATGAGCTTGTGCTGCAAACACAGGCCAGCTCAGAAGCACCATCCTGCTGTTTGTGTCTGTGCCACGGTCACAACTTTGGTAACTCCTGTTGTCACCGCTAGTTACCACCCAATGTTAGATGTATTTTAATGTCCAAAGTAAATACTTAACTAACTCCAGTTAGTTTTGAAGGAAAGTATAACTGCTAGAAAATTCACTTCATTTAGGGGATCAAAAGAAGATTCTAATCCTCATCTAACTGTCCAGCACATAAACTCCTGCAAATTTAGTGCTGGCATAGACAGACAGTTCATTAACAGGAGCTACTGGAGCAGATCTTCACCAATCACACTGGTAAGCCACCCCTCATTAGTTCCATAATTACAGTGCATGTCCCACATACCACATATCATGTTTTTGAGCTATTATTTTGAGCTTTCATTTTCTGAAAGGCTAATCACATTAAATCATAGAAGTCAGGAGTAGTACTCTCTTAAACAAATCATAATTCATGTTAGACATTTAAACAGATTTTTTTCTTCAAAATGACACAATCTGCAAGGTGCAGTATTGCTGATCTTCAGAAGCTGGTTGTTCTTCGCAGATGAGATTTTAATTACACTTGTGACAAATAGGCTGGTAAATGAAATGCCTATCGTTTGGTTTGCATGCCTTGTTATAGGCACCATCATTCTTAGTAGTCTTTGCAAGAAGTTGGAATTACTCTTTAAATCAAAATCGCATAGACTTTTCATGATCAATAGATAGACTGATAGTATGTTTTAGAGACAAAAGGTATTTCTGATGGAACTGTCAGGACTTTGTTTCCCCTCAATTCCTTTAACAAGGAACCACAGAATTTTGCATCAAAGTACTGTACAGCAAAATATGTGCTCCTCTATTTTTTCCCAGGGAAAAACACAAAGAAAATACATCACACTATGCGGGCAGCACTGTTAATGAGATGCCTTCCACAGATCCTACAGACAGCCAGTTAAAGGTAGAAAATGTACAGCTACAGCAATCAAAAACCAGAGTCTTGCCCGCTTCCACAGGAAATAACAGACAGATGTTCTTCCCAGCTCCTGTTGTGCTTCACAGCTTTTCTCTGTTACTCAGAAATACTTATTTCTGTATTGGTAATGCTTCAACTTTTCAATATATATGCCATTCCTACCGTAAGCACCATTTTGATTAATTCTGCTTTTCTAGCTCTTAGTACAAACACAGAAACAACGTCAACCACACACACAGTCTGTCTGCATCTCCCTCTTGGATTTTGGTATGCAGCTGTGTTACTGTCTGTACTAAGATGCATGCAGAAATTTGTCCTACCAGGATTGCTGCTACCACCCATGCTGCAGTCACAGAAGAAATCAGCAGATAATGTGCAACCAGGCTTTGACATAGTTACTGCTGGACGCGTACGAGGTTGCTACGCACATAGCCAGCAAATATTACAATACTGCCAAGTTTACATAGTTTCTGATGGATGCACTTCAAATTGCGCACAAGTGGTAGAGACAGTTGTGGATCTTTTCGGAATCCATTTTTTTCCTGTTACCTTATTATCAAACTTCTCCACATTTACACTGCAACTCTTCTCAGTAGCGCATAAACTTCTGACACAAGTCATAAGTGTACACAAGTGTATTATCTGTGTGTCCTTCTACATGTTCCAAGAGCGATCTGTAGGACACTCTCCTACATACCATCTCCATATGATGGACATGTCTGTCCATTATACCTGTTTTTTGTAATCTAGAACAGAATTATGCACCATTCCTTACAAAACATTTATGTGAATGCTATAATCAAGACGTTTGCTGAGTTATTTTATAAAGACTCTTGTCTGTAAACATTATTGTAACCAACACGAATTAGTACTAATGGTTACTGTTTATACTCTCAGGCTGCTTCATTTTGACGTGACAGCATTTAACTGATACTGAGAGCAACAAATGTCCAAGGGCTACTGTGAAAGCCTCGGATTTCACAGTTTCATGGGACAGACTGCTTACCCTGTGATTCGGTTCTTTTTCCATAGAATGGACTTAAAATAGCTTTGTACCCCGTGACAGTGTTGGATGTTGAACATTTTTAAAAATATGAGTAGGAATGCTCTGAAGTACTGCCAATGCCATCACCAAGGTGGGCTCTTCTCTACTTGCCTCCACCAAGTCCTAGGTTGGAGTTCTGTGCCACGAACACACGACACCACAGAAGGGACCTTCAATCCAGCTAAGAACGTCTTAGTTCCCAGTGACACAGATGTTACAAAAATATTACCTGTAAATACAGTCACTACTTGAACTCCAGAGATAAGAATCTTAATTGCAAATAGCAGATATATTTCCTTAATCAAAGTAAAAAATGCCCTTATTACCTTCTCCATTTGCTTCTCCCAAACTTCAACTGGATCCAGCTTTACTGGAAGTTGCAAGTGATTTATGCATGTTTTTATATACTAGTAAAATATTTTAGTTGGCTTCTGTTTCCCTGACTTCCAGTCATAGCTTAGGCAAACTCATTCTCCCCAGGCTTTATCACAAAATTCAGAAGATTGAAAATCTTTCCATTCATTTAAAAAAAAAAAAAAAACTACATTGATTTTTTCTTCTATTTTCCTTTGAAATTACACTGAAAATTCTTTCGGTCTCCCTTGCAGCATTTAAGACTTCTCTCCATTGAGAGGAATAATGAAAATGAATTACTGAATCCCTTCCTACTCCGAAACAGTAAAATGTCATCAGCAGTTCTTATAAGATCACCAGCTGTTGAAAATGGCTTGACTTTCTACATTGCCCTTTAACATTTGTAAGCTGTAATGGGAACTCGGTCCTTTATAACTGCTTAAAACAGGTCATAGGGAAAGACTAGCACTAAAAACACCCCAGAGAAGTTTACACACCCGTGCGGGCACACGCACCTGCGTGTGCATGTCCAGAGGTACCAATAGCCCAAATACAGCAGTCACCCAGCGATTCCAGGAAAAAGAGTTAATCACCGTTTAACATCACTTTTAACCAAGAATGTTGAGGTACAGGATAGGACTTAGTTTGGCACATAGTCATTACCTCAGGATGAAGGATTTTGGAATGAAGGAGCTCAGTAAGGACAAGAGAGGATGACCTGGCTACGCGTAGGGGCTACCTGCCACCCGTGCTCCTCACACTTATGGGCTTCCTCTACAGATCCACCCTGTCTCATAAGCGGTATAACCATGTGGTGCATCTGTAGTGAAGATGTGCTTCAGCTTAAAGCTTAAGGCAATTATTGCCTTGTCTTGACCAATCTGTTTGCTTCCTTGCTCAAACTAACTGAAACTTTGACAACCTCTATATCCATTTCCTGCAAGAAGAGAACACATCTTGTTGCCTAAATGGGTCTCATGAAAGCAAACAATACAAAGACACCAGCACTCCAGTGATGCTTTATCTATCAGCGAAAATCCTTCAAACAATTCACAGAGGAGAAGTAGAAAATTAAAGACCTTCACAAAGTGTCTTGAAAAAAGAAATGTTTTGTTCATACGCTGTGTGCCTTGCTGCAAAAAACAACAATATTTTTGTGGTCATAAATCACCGTGTAAACAATGGTAAGGAAATAGTATAATGCAAAGGGAATATGAGCTCATTTTACTGCATCCTTTCATTAGTGGTAAATAACTGGAAGTATTTGCCTATTCCTGAAAGATGCTTAACACAAATATCCCTCTACTTTTACAGGTAGTACAGGAAACTTCATACTAAATAAACTCCTCCACATGAGGGATCTCGGAGAACAGAGCAGACTTGTTAATTATTGGAAATATTTTCTGATGTCAATATGTAAATAGCTAATGAGGGTCCACAAAAATGAAGATTGACTCTCTAATGGGATATTTTTGTCCCAGACTTATTAGAACTGATAAAGATAATACTGCAGCTGCTGGAGGCAAATGCTCCCTCTCTCCAAAGAGCACAGGTCAAGGGATGCATAAATTACAACTAATAAGCCAGTATCACAGCTCACCTCACACAAACACACCTACCTTCTCTAAAGTTGTGTCTACACGTTTCTAAAAGCTTTACATACAGATGGAGCTTTGCAGCAAGAAAGCACTCGACCTATAATCCATCTGCCACCTGTAGCTACCAGCAGAGAGACTTCAGATACGCCTTTTAAATAATCAGCTAACTATGTTAAACTATCTACTGCTAGTGACAGTCATTGATGACTTCTGAGAGCAAAAAATAAATGAAATGTTTTGCACACATGAAAAATTCAATCCAAACAGCATTTATTAATGAATAGGGAAACCTGAACTTTCCTTTCTGAAAGTCAAGGAGTACATGTGGTTGTGTCTGATAAAGTTATCACCTTCTTTAAATAAATACTTTTATTGCAGAAGGCACATAATATGTTCCTCATATTTAAAAGCTACTCCACCCAAGCAGTTTGTTTCCAGTGCTTTCAGGTTTTACTGTCTTTCACACATCACATGCTCATTTTGAATTACAGTAAGCCTTATTCTACATATACTTAGACCTACTTATTGTCGAATTAACCTGTGTTGCAGGCCTGCTGGGAGTCATTTTGTTTGAACATCTGGCCCAGCAACATGTTTCCTACTGAAATAAATCATCATTTATGAGTTGTGAGTACTAAGAGAGGGGCGATGAATATAGGATTGCATACATTTAATGTATTATGGAAAAACATTATATACAAGTCATGTTTGGAAATTCTATTGAATACACTGGAAGTGAGATGCTTTCCAGGGTTTGTAGCAAGGTTATTTGGAGATTCATAATTCAATTTGGCCTGCCTTTATTAAAAAGTTGATTAACGTTACAGTGCCATCTGTGTAAAGGAGCCTTTTGGTGATTTTATTTCACACACTAAACCAAATTCTCCAACAGTGAAAGGGCAACTCAATACCCAGCCCTACATAACTTGAGAGGGATTCAAATCCTATGTGGGTAACTGATCCCAAAGGAGCCCTCAGGCCTCCTGAAATCAGCTAGGGGCATTAGCGTTTAGCATTTGTTCTCATACCCCGTCCTAAAGTCCCACTGGAGGCTGGAGATAGGTGCTGTGGAAAACAACTGCTCCAGTTCTACAGCACCTGAACACTCAGCGAACACAGCACACGTCTAGGGGGAGGTACAAGTAATATACAGAAATTCTTCCGTGCTGTGTAGTATTAAATCAACCTTCCTATAGGAACCCTCTGGCTCTTATTTACAATATACATATTCAGCAACAGCAACTCATTAACTGGAGTCTCTCAAAGTCTCAAAGCAGACATAAGGCAAGCAGTATTTCCACGCTCAGATTCAAGAAAAATGCAGAAATGATCTGTTTTTTTTCCTCTAAAATGCCAGGAATTCTTTAATCAAATTATGAAAGTTCATAACAAAAAAAAAACACTCTTTCATCTTGGACATTTTATTGGTTGAGGAATGACACTTCGGCTTTCATGCAGCCACGGCTGGAGATGGCTGTGACTATGCAGCTATCTCAGCTACCATTGAAAACGTTAATCCCATAAGAAGGAAGCATAAATACATAAACCGACTCATATTCACACAATAAACACAATGATGAACAGTAATATACAAGTTTACCTAACGTGGACCTTAGAGGCAAACAAAAGGCAAGTAAATTGGAAGGAACTCCATGGGGAAAGAAGTTCTGCAAATGCTCACACAACCTGCATGTTCCTCTCAACTTTCTGGCATTCCTCAACTGAAAGGAAGCCCCAGCAGCAAGCGAGCTCTCAATCATTTTTATGTGTCTCTGCTATCACAAGTGCACACACTGAACATTTTCTTTTCAGATGGTAAGTTTCACCAAAAAATATAGATCAAGATTGACCGAATCTGTTTGTAAACTCACACAAAAAGTGGTAGAAAAGGAATAAAGCCTTACTGTTCTACTTGCTACAAGTTGTTCTACTTTCTACAAACATAACTGCAAAACTGATCAAAATCTGAATCACACTCTGTGTGTGTGTATATTTGTAGTCATATAGTTTAGTCTCCTAATATTGGTAGAAAAAAAGGTTTCTACTTGTTGCGGTTACAGAGAAAATCTTGAAAATGTGACCTGAATTGAAATCAAAAAACTCAAAATACAAAGCATACAGAACCATCCTGAATTCGTTATTTCAAAATAAAAATCTTCTGTGGACCAAGCCAAACTCATGATTTTCATGTGTCAAACTTGTACCTTTTTTATAACCTCATACTTGCTCTAACTGCCTCAGAGGGTGTGGAATGAATGCTTAACAAGGGTATGCATCATGCACTATAGATCCATATTATTGACTGCATAATAAAAGTCAATTAGAATATCAGTGAATGCACTCAGAGCTAACACATTTCAGCTCCTTGCTTTAGGAAATTGTTAGCATGCCAAGATGGTTCCTACCATAAAGTCAGCACAAGAGAGCTGGGATAACCCGTTCTGAATACCACACAACATAATCAAGTTTTGATTGATGAAATAGAGGCAGTAATTGGAACATAGGTAGTGAATACATCACAGCTGCATATAGTTCCAAAGACTATTTATGATGTGTTTTCAGAATTTAAGGCCACATTAGAGCTTTATCCCACATCCATGCTTTCTGAGCTCCTGATCCAGCACCTTGTGCCCGCTGTCCTAGCATCAGCACTAGGCAAATGCACAAACACAAGCAGTTGGATCAGCCTGTCTGCCCCTCATAAGGAGGATAATTTTCAGCTAGGGCTCTGAGCTGATCCAGATCACCACATAATCACATAGTATTACTGATGCTGACACAGCAAAGGCAGAGGGAACATACTGGAGCGGAACAATGCAGGGAGGCAAGGATCACACACTTCAGCAGAAGCTCAGATTGAAATCTGCTTAAGCTAATTGTGGAAAAGTACTCTTCAGGTCCTCTCTAAAGTTAGAAGGATCCTACCTGCTAACCAGAAAAATTATATTGTACCTATTTTGAGAGTTTCATAGAACCTAATTTTTAACTCAAATACAGAAATGGCTTTGAATTAGCCTGAAGCAATATAATTTGCAACCTTTTGCATCCACTTCAACACATGCATTTCATTATGGGAACATTCCTACATAAAAACTTCAGCTGACCCCAGTTGAGAGATTACTGTCACTCTTCTACAGAGTCTCATTGCTCTTCCTACCTACTACACCTTTCAAGAAGGATGAACTTGACAAGTCTGGAATTTTAGCCTTTCTCTAGAATCTTAAAAAAATCAAGTGCTTAAGCTGATCCTTTTTAAAGAGCAGATATAGACTAAAGAAGGATCCAGAAGTGTGGATAATTTCCCTCTGCATCAACTATACCATTTTTAATCCTCATCAAGGCCCCACCTTTCACATGACTCTCTTAGATTAAGGTTTTTTATTATTATTTGAAAACCAGGCTTACAAGCACTCACCTAATACTACTACTTTATTTGTCCTCTTAGAGATACATGTGCACTGAAAGCTCATTATCTAGGCTCTATAATCATTGAGGCTCTCTACAATTATTAGAAAAATAAACAAACTTCTCCAGGTTATCCATATCATATGTGTTCGACTCCTATTGCTAACTTGCTTTTGGAGATACATGCCTCAATTGACTAAAGAGGGAGCCTACAGGACTAGCTTAGAATAACCACCTAACTAAATAAAAGTGAGATAAATTTCATCCTTCACGTCTGAACTGATTCATTACATACCAAACATCCACACACTGACAAGGAACCAATAAAGCAGCTCAAAGAAAAATGAAAATAAAATATATTACATGAAAGACATTTTTGGGTGCAAGCTTCAAGTTTAGACTATGCTAAATGTGAAAGTTTAGACCAGCCCTATTCCCCCTTTTCAAATAACTCCTTTGTCTTTAGACAAATCAATTAAGCTCTAAAGGTGTTGAATGATTCCATTCTGTGAAATACATTTTAGTTAACTAGAAGGTTGTATTCTTCTTCAAGAAGCAATATAATTCACAATGAAATACGAGATAAATGCTTTGTGAAAAAGCCTTTGGGAAAACAGCAGAACGGATTTTGGAACAGACACACTTTCCATTGCCTAAACATTACTAAAAGACTCAGATTTGAGCTGCAGGAGTGCAAAACTTATTATTTCCCTTTCTCTAACTCAGAAACAACAAAACAGGAAAACACATGTGGTTCTTCATCAGAGACTGAGTTACAACTCTCAGAATACCACTCCACCTGCAAAGTACCAGCACGCTACACAAACTATCTATCAGAGATAGGTAAGGTTTTAGAGAGCTTAAATACTGTACAAGCGGGAGATCTGGAAAACCATATAATTATTACAATGAAAATCCTGTATTGGGGAATGTCAAGGGCTTTACAACTTCATCTTTCTGTATAAACAAACTAAATAAAGGTAAATAAACACATATATTTTCCTTGTAAATGCATGTAGCTGAAAAAGCCTCCAAACCTGTGCTGTATGGCAAAACATATCATATTGCCAAGCTGCTCAGTGACAGACAAGTCCTCAAAGTGACAGACATTGGTAAGTGCCAGCTCGCCAAGAAGTGACCAGTCAGTCTACTTAGCACTTTGAAAAATGCCAGTGACACACATGAGAATACAATTCCTGGAGACAGGATGAAGCTGGTGAGCAAAAGGAACACACACTTCCACAGAGGCTAAAGAAGTATTATTGCTACTGGGACACCATAAGAATATGCATAAAGAGCCTGATTCACATCGGCACTACGGGGCCTTGTTGGCAGGTGCAGAACAGACACAAGTGCTCTCAACAGCTCCCTTCTCACTCTGGGCCCAGAGAATGACTTGAGGACATGCTACAGATATGGTGCTTTGTACTCGTTCTTCTGCTTCTGAGAGACCACAGAAGGTCCTAAAGAACATGCAAGTTTGATCAGATTTGCTACAAGAAACACAGGCCCCTGGATGGCTCCACAGATGTTGGGGCTAAATGCTAATAACTTGGTGTAAATGGTCTCTTCTTACTAGACATGACCAATATCCTGTACACATGCAAGACCATAGTTTCCCACTCCCCTAAAGGGCACAGTAGTGCAGACAACACTAGCATACCTATAGATATGGGCAGACATCTACTCTCTGCTCTACAATAGGCTGATCCTCAACCAGCATTTACCAGCATTTCTCCTTTGACTCAGCTACACTGAATTGTATCAGTTAAGGGACCTAATCCAAGACCTTGCTGGCTCTGCACCAAGCTCATCTCCTGCCCAGGGTCCTGCAACCGTCACAAAGAAGTATCTGGCACTTGGAAACTGTTTTTTTGACTACTTTTTTTTTTTCTCCCCCCTACTCTGGGGCAAATTATGAGCTTGCAGATTTCAGACAATAACTGAATAGGAAACAGTAACCAATCTTTCATTTATTTCATGTCATCACTGTTGCTCAGATCTTACCTTTCCCTCAATGCCGTTATATTCCTGCAGAGCCTCTACATTTTCCCCCTACAGAAGGCGATCACATTTTGAGAGGCCATGCTCTAAACAAAGTGACTGAGTTCTTACAGGTCTCATCACTCACTATTTCAAGCAAATCTTATAACTCACTATGCAGTGCCCACATCTTCTGAGAACTAAAGTAACATGACCAAAACAGAAGAGTTAAAAAAGCACAAACAGTGAGACTCTTCCATTTTGAATTCCTCACATTCTTTCAATCTTTCATTGCTAGATGAAACTCAA
>JASSRY010001105.1:385266-444503 GCA_032466555.1 Tinamus major | reverse complement strand
GAAGAACAATGTGACCTCATATGAGGGGATGCAGCCCATCTTTCCAACATTTAGGAAGTATCCTGTATTATTTCTAAGGTGCCCTAGACAAATACCTAAGCAAAAATGGGGTGGAAAAGCATCATTAGTGACATCTGTCCTCCTGTGGAATCCTGCAGAGGCCCAAAATGGCTCAGAAAAGATTAATTTAAACCTCTGTGCATCAGCAGTAGCTAATTTGCCCATTAAACTTTAGAGTTACCCACTTCTGAATAGCTCTCCTCTTTAGGTGATGCAATAAATCAAACCATGCTGCATTAATGGAAAGCTAATGATAGCAGGTTAACCTGATTTTTCCACCTAGCTTTCACTGCTCCTTGTGCCCAATCAGCCTGTCAGTCCTAGCCATTACTCAGGAGATGAATCCAGTCACTGGACAGGTCCATTCCCACTACCAACCTTTGATCAGTTCTCAGCACCTTCTATACAGCTACCAAATTTGATTAGCAGCAGAATCTACTGATCAAAGCAACTTTCCCTGGGTCTCTAGCAAATAATTCCTCTTCTCTAGGCAAACTAGCAAATACTTTTTCCAAATACTTACACTGTCTTAGACTAAATTTAAATAAACTTCTGAAACAGAAACACTTGATTGTTTCTATGGACAGTTTAGACGGCTGTTCGGTTTTTTAGTATATCTGTTCTCCTATTTTTTCCATATATATATATATATGTATATATATATTTGTTTCCCTATTTCCATCCCCCTCCCGCAAAGATCTTTGACTGAAAATTACTGAACATGAGGCTTCAGTAGCTTTTAGATCACCATCATCTGCTTTTTTACTTTATATTTATTTATTCACCTATTTTCCATGGGTGAATGATCCCTAATTATATTTTAAGTCACACAGTTTTACTGTCTACTTTTGCATGTTTTCTCTAATAGGTTGCTGATTCAATACAGTTTTCAGAGGATGAGTTACTAAACAGAGTAAAAGCCAGGTTTGAAGGATTCTGCTTCGCGGTGCTGCCTCGCATGCTGTGTAATTATTAACAAATCGTTAAACTTCGTTCCATGTTAACAATACATTAAATTAATCCAAAAGAATTTGCACCTATGTATTCACTCAAAAGCAGACACATACCTCATCTTTCTTTTTCTGTTTTACCTTATCACAGTAGTATCTCAGTACGTCCTAAATATTTAGAAATAGAAATTGCACCTTTTCATATATGAAATAATTCCGATGGAAATAAAATTGCTGAAGAAAATAGTTTCTATGATTTCTGAAAGGCTGTTTTGGGGCTTACAGATGGGTACAAAGAACTCCCCAGACTCTGGGATCTTGAATCCCTGCCGCTCTTCCATTCTCCCTCGCGGTTCCACGGGAGCTTGGGAGGGAGGGAGGTCACAGGCACACAGCAAAATGACATCTGGGCACACAGAGTTTCAGCTAGCTCCTTCTGTCAGTAAGGAGCCAAAATACTGCAAAACTGGAGCTCTCCCATACTTGTCCTCCTACCACATAGAAGCCCCAGAATGAAGCTACAAAAGCTTTACGCTTCATTTTATAGTTAAATTGAATGTCAAGACAATCTGTTTCTTTATTAGAGTTTTATAAGAACGACTTGCTTACCCTCCTCATCTGGCATCTCTGAGTGTTAGACTTCAAACCAACATTCTTTAGAAGTGACAGGCTCCATTAAAACTGTGGTCCCTCTTATCCTTTAACTCCCACTATTTTCTCTTAATTTAAATTCCACCTGATGAGCCTCTACAGTAGGATAGATGGATATCTAGACTATAGATATATCCTCAATGCTCTATTATACATGGATTTGTTTATTCAACAATACTGATTCAGGACAACCACAGAATAGCAAACCTGAGATCTTCCAAAAAGAATTCTGTGAACATGTCCTTTGCTCTTTCCCCTGATAAAAGGCTTGGGATTTACTCTTCTTGGCTAAAGGCGATTTGATAAACCACTTGAACTTAACCAAAGGACCCAGACATGCCCTGGAAATGCATATGAAAAAAGGAGGAATATTCTTTTTCTCTCCTACAAAGCTCCCTTTTCCATAAATAGAGGCCGTTGGGAGCCAAGGAAGATGACTGAAGGAGCCTTTTTCGACAGTTCTATCTACAGCACGCTCACTCAAAGACTGCAAAAGGACCTGGCTCCAGACAGCAATAACAGGATGAAAACTTTCTTCTTTTCTTTCATTGCAAATGAAATGTTTTGGAGCAGATTATAGTGGGTGTATGGTAATGCATTCATCTAATGGAAGAACACAGCAGCAGGAGAGCTAAATGTCTTCACTTCTGTCAGCTTTCCTGAGATGTGCTGCATATAGCAGAACCTATTGCCATATTGCATGACTGCAGAGGAAGCCCCCTGAGAACCCCGGGCCTAACACAGCCAGGAACTGCACAGGCCTGAGGTGCTCAGAGAGAGGTGTGGGTGGAAAAAAAACCTGACAAAACTTCCCTCGTACAGATGGTTCTGAAAAACACTGACATGAGTTGAAATAAAAGGCTCTGCCAGCACGGTTGGACAGCATGACATCTTTGTCATTGCTGTTTTATCTTACCCTGTTTCACTTTGAGGTGAGAGGGTCTGATGGCATCAGAGTGGAGTCCATACATTCCTGGCTGGTTTTGTCTTGGAATGGCAGAAGTGATAGGATGCAGGGAATAAGACCTGAAGAGTCTATTGCCTCGCAATCTGTTCCTTTCATTCTTAGACTTGTTTGAGCCTCTCTCTCAGAAAATGTAGCTCTGGCCTTTATTCAGGGAAGGCTGAATAAGAGTCGGAGAAGTAATTGATTCTACAGAGTATTTCCTAGCCAGATGAGAGAAAGTGTCAAGAGGCAAGGCCGACTTGAGCCTTCATTCAGCTTCAACAAATACATCAGATATAATTACACTCTTCTCCATGCTCCACGAGCAAAGTATCCAAGAGCTGAGATAAAGCATTACATTACTAGCATTCTGCCATGATATCTCTCACACATACATATGCCATATCAACCATTTCACTAACACCTTGCTTTCTGCTGTTTATGATTCAAACAGCTCAACTAACATTTTCATTTCAAGACCCTGCCACTCATAGGATTTACGAGAAAAATCAGAAAAATTACATTCCTGGTAATTTAGGGATTAAATTACTATTTAATTTCTAATTAAATGAATTCAGAAATTGATTTTAAAAATAATTGAAAAGGAGACAACAAAAATACGCATTGTTTTGTTAAATTTCCTTCTTTCAAAGTCTTTCAAAGGACAAAATGCAAAGAGTGACTAAAAGACAGGATTATCTTTGTGTTTTGCTTCATCATTGATGTTAAAATATGATTATCTAGTTGACACGCATTTATAAAAGCACGTAACCATCTTCTATGCATGCTTGGTAGAAGTGTAAAGTGTACTAATGCTACCTTTCCTAAAGTTTCCACTCATAATGGATTGGAACTGCATTATATTAAAGGAACTGTGCCTACATTTTAAGTCCTGGTCATCTTTAGACTGGTACTCAATACTGTAATTGACAAAAACCTTCTTCTCCCATACTTTTAGTGATCAGTTAACAAGTGCTGAAAAACACAACTACGAGAAGCCTATCTCAAACACAAACAAGACCTAAGTTTGATCTAGGTTTCAAGGTCAAATTCACTGGAAGTAAGATTCCAAGAAACACTAGGACTGACAGCTGAATACAAAGGAACATTAAGCCTATAAGTAAGACAGGAAGTCTAGAAGCAGTTGTGCAAGGAGACAAAAGCCTGCATCCAGGGACAGTGAATGTAGTGAGCAGTTTGCTCAACAGACTGCAGCGAGAAGCCAGGCAGGAAGGTAGAGCCTTTACAGGCAGTGAGAAAGGTAGAAAGAATCAGGGGTGAATAAGCAGCTATCAACCCAATAGGGACTGATGGAAACTGAACGAAAGACCACAACGAGATTAAAATTCCACTAATTCCACTAGTCTAAAATTCCACTGGAATTTGCAAAGATAAAAAGAGTGCAGAAAATAAAAACAAATGTGGACCCTTGGTGGTATCTAGCTGAGCTTGAAAAAAATGGAAACGAGGATGGAGAAGAATGAATGAGAAACAAGGATGAAGAGAAATGCTGATTTAAAAAAAAATGACGGAAAGTGGTAGAAAATAGAATCTGGAGTTAGGGAAGAGGAATGAATGCCTAAGACAGTAGTATCTAATAGGAAGTCACTGTTACAGTCATAGATGGAAACCAAAGCAACGGGATACAAACTAATTGATGAGATGAAAAAAAAAAAGTAGGTGAAGAATATCAGACAAACTTTGAGGACCCGAAAAGAAAGCAACAGGCCTGCAAAAGATCTGACCCTTGCTGTTCAAAAGAACCTGTAAAACCCACTACCATAATTTGTCATTACTTCCTGGTTCCAATTCAAAGCAAGCATGACGAAAGTGGCTTGTTGTGCACATTATATTCTTCAAAGTCCTCTTGGCTTACTGAGTACACAGGACAAACCTGCTTTGGGGTTTAGTTAGGAAGGCTGTCCGAGAATAAAAGAGATTTATTAGCTCAGATAAAAACTGCAATCTGCTTTCTTGTCTCAACATGGAGAATGGTTTATGAGTGTGGAAAACAAAAAAGTTTAAAAACATCAAATACAGATGATATTTCTGCCAGTGTCATGTCCCAGTTTTCTGAGCTAAAGTTCACATCTGCATGATTGTTTTTAATGCCCTTTGGGGGCGGGGGGGTGCTCCATGATTTTCTCTAATGGCTTATTGCTCTTTTTATACTTCTGATATCCCAAAAATCCCAAGTCTCACACTTGAATTATGCATGGCATGTAAAATGCACTATTTCCATTTAACTTCGTGGTATGAGAGTTTCAGTGGTTGCCCATTGGCTTATCTGTTATAATAAGTGATGAATAATCATTCAATATTTGCATTCATTTAAAGAGATTTCTGTGTGTGTGTGTGTGTGTGTGTGTATGCATGCACCAGTTTCAGTCCTTTCTTTTCCAAGTTCTAGACCATTTAACTTCTTCATACCAGGAATTCATTCCAATCTTATTGTCATCTCATTGCTCTTCTGCATTTCCTTTCCAGGTCTGAAATATCTCTGCCAAAGATGAACAGGGATAACACCTCTAAAATCACATTTGTCTTTTGTAGAATATGCTTGCTAGAATACGGCAGATACCTTCACTCGAAGATGTCTCAAGACATTCATGACTTGATGATCACTCACAATGTCTCTCCAGATAGATAATTTACAGAAAAATATGGAATTTCTGAAATTCACACAAGTTGCAATTCAGTCTTAAAACACTGAAATTCACCTGCATTTTTTTTTTTTTTTTTTGCTCCGAGACTACTCTCGGCGCTAGCCATTACTTGTGCTTCTTTGGAATGTCTTGCATCTTTCCTGCTAGTGTCATTTTACCACATCATGCACTGACACAATATGCAAGGACATAAACCTTCCCTAATTCTGACTGTAGAATCCAAGCTATACAGACAGATATTTAACAGAACGAAAAGAACTACATAGGTAATTGCTACAAAAAGAGAGCACCCACAATAAGTGGAATTGAGAAGACTCTTACAGAACAGTGCGTAGCCCATGCCTCTGAACACAGAAGTCAAGTTCAAAATATGGTTTGTGGGCAGTATCAGTTGTTGGTGAGTCACCAAACACTCAGCTCTTTGCGGAGCTCACCCTCTCAGCTGAAAGGACAAACATCTACACTGAACACCCCTATTAGGAGAAAACCCTGTTAGATTAAGAGAAAACATTGCATTACCCAAAACAATAATTTAGTGAGAAAGTCAAAAGCTGCTTGAAAGCCTCCAAAGCAGAGTACTAACCCCACAGGTAACTCAAACAGCTCTGAAGTTTTACTTTCGAGAACCAAAGAGCCAAATCTCAAGGTGCTGGCTCATAACCTCATATGTCCTGTGAGCTCACACGTTCCACGTGGTGCACCCAGTGATGCAGTACAGCATGTGCAGGCAGCACACTGCAGGCTGGCAGCCTTGGGAAAGGCTGCATTTTACTCCATGACATAGGTGAGATGCACTAAAGCTATTGCATAGCTGAGGACAGGATCTCTGAATCCAAATAATATGGCTACATAGTTCATCCACACACACATTTTCAGTTGATGTCTTTTTCAAGAGAAAAGAGAAGCCTATCTTCCGCAACATAATCACCTGAATTTAAGATATAGAGATGCCTAAAGAAAAAGTCAGCAGACACATTCTATCATTTATACCGTCTCCTAAACACTTTGTGGCTCAGCTACACCCTTTATTGCCAAATATCAACTCGATATAACCACTATTATTCAATCCTTGTTCCATATTTTACTGAGGCAGCTTTCAAAAGAGGCTAAAAAAGGAGCATGAGCAGAGAGCCTTAAAAGCCAAGGAGCTGTTCCCAGAGCTTCTGCACGTAAGCTGCTGCCCAAATCCTCTTCAGGACAGGTCTTGCTGCCCTTCTCAAACACAGCACTGGCAGGCGGCCGCAGAGATGAACTGGACGTGCACAGGGAGGAACAGAGCACGGTATCTCCCGCAGATAAACAGCACAGCGAGGGCGAACTGCGCTGCATCAGCTCTGCACTTCCATGTGCAGTGCCCAGCGTTCAGCCATTTCCTTCAGTTCACAGGAGGAAATTACTCACGTGCGTGGGCAAGAAGAGGGGAATAAACTATTTCGTTTGGCAGATTCAGCTCACATTCTGAACTTAAAATGTTGCTGGTGGGGGTATTTTTCTACTTCGGTCAAAAATACCATTAAGCAGGTCTATCAAGCACTCTTTGCATCCTATTTGCTGCCATTGTTTTTAATTGTTAAGAAGAAAAGTACCCAGCCATTGCCTGTCAATCTAGTTTGCAGTTCAAACTCCACGGTAGCACAGAGCTGTGCTGCTATTCCCATCAATCACCTTTTGTAACCCAAAGAAAGGAGAAAGTTACTGACTGACACCAAGCAGAATTTATTTAGATTCCATCCTCACTACCTAAAGGGGCTTTGGGAGTTAAAACTATCAAATTAATGTCAATTTGAGGCATTTCTAAGAAGTAGGCAAGGAAAAAAACCTCTCAACACTACCTGTGCTCGTTGTACATGCAGCCCGCTGCCCACCTCTAATCACACGCAATGCCTGTCAGTTGGAAGGACACATTATGTCAATGTCCATATTCTCCTTTAATTATACAAGTGAATAATCTTAACTCACTTGAGCTTGAGAAGGCAGGCGTTTAAATACCCAAGTAGTTTTACCTTCATACTGTTTTCTGAAATAAATATTTATTTTCTGACACAGGAAGATGAGTTGGGTGTTCTTGGATTGTTTTCTCTTTGCTCCATAGGCAATTGCCTGCCTATCATTCATCTTGGCAGTAATTCAGATTTTGAATCTCCAGGGAAAGTCATGAATCAGTTCTTCTAAGTTTAACCAAATAAATGTAGCCAATAAAGGATAAATTAGGACATTTGTTGTTTTACACTTACATGCGCTATTTATAAAGTCATAGATTCTAAAGTGCAGAAAATAATTTAAGCCAATCCTTCTGAGATGACAACAAAAAAAATTTGTGTGCTTCTTCCCACACATTTTCTGCCAATGTATTTGTAAGGTTACTATTAGTTATCTGCATGTCAGCTTGTCTTGGCACTGCTGATTGTCAGAATCTGCTGTGAATTTCATGCATCTTCTCACCCATGTTTTGTGAAGCTTAAGGAAATACAATTAGTTCTGTGGTTCAAATACTGCAGTCATTAGTCACCTTATTTGTTGAACATTGGATAAAATGCTTTAAGAGCTCTGACTCATTCAGCCCTCTTAACAACGAGGCTCAGCCACAGCTGCAGAGCTAATGCAAGTATTCCATCTCTTAGCATGGAAGTAAATTTTTTCATACCGATTCACTAGTTTCTACTGGTTTTCCTGTGATAAACAGGATTTGTCTAAAGGGAAATCTTTTTCACTGTGTCGAGAGAGAAAAAAAGAAAATGTGAATTGCACAAACTCCTATTAACTGCATATTTCTATTCAAACAACAAAGCTCCATATTTCAGGTTTTTCACCCGACTTTGGTCCTCTGTGGCTTGCAGCACAAAAGCATCTTAGTATATTCTTAGTCCATAGCTGTCCCTATGCTTAGTAGCCAGTTTATCCCTGGGAACTGAAAGCCAACATCTGTTCATTTGGGATGAACTCTATCCCAAGTGAAGCCAATGGAGTTATCTGCCTTTACTGCCCATACAGTTTAAGCTTAACATTTTTTCTTAGTGGCCCTTTTAGTGATCGATTCAATTAGCAGTGTGTGCTGTGCAGCATTGTATTTCTGATGAGTATATTTTCTGTGACTCATCAATATCCACTGAAAAACTACATTTATGAGACAAAATGAGGAAGTAACAAATGCAAGGAATTTTCAAACAGATTGAATCAGTTCTGCTATCTTTAACTATATATTCATGAAAACACCTGCAGATTCTGGCCAAGTCCCATGGAAATTTGGAATATATTTGATTGATTAAAGGCATTCAGGTTTGAAAACTGTGAGAAATGCAAGTGAAAAAACACAGCGAGATCAATAAAAAATAGAAAATCTCCTTTGGCATCAAATTGAGGGAGGCTACTGAATTCCGTCATATCTTTGGTGACCCTCTCTGTGGCCCTGACACAAAGGACGCTCAACTACAACAGTGCCCTAAGACTCTCTTGAGACACTCTATTGCTTTCATATTCAGGAGGCATTTTTATGTCATTTCATCTTCACCAGGATGCTATCTGTCACACCAGTAACACTGTTGTTCCTTGCCACTGGAGAAAAATATACTTCATTTCTACACTATACTTCATTTCTAGAAGGTAATATTAAGTCACCTATTAGCCTACTGCTTCTTACCCTGACTCCCTATATTCTATGACCTAATTTCACAAAAAGACTGCTCAAAAGGTGCTTAAGCACTGCAATGGTGCAAAGAAAGTGGCCTCAGTAGAAATACTGCTACTGGCCCAGACCTGCATTCACCAGCGCTTCACTCCCACTCATCCACACTACCCAATTCGGGACCAACCAACAAAACCTCGTCATTTCTTGACATCAAGTCTTCTTCAGTCATAACAAGTTTTCAAATTTAGCAAAGAAAAGGCATGGTGGGCATTTTTAGGTTCCAAATGCACACACACACACACACGCCCCTCACCCAAGAAATCAAAACCCAGAGATAGGCAATTCACTGCAGGTTCCTCCATCACAGTAAAACTACTACTTGCACAGGCAATGCCCCAAACCTGCATCAACTGCTCTATTTACTCTAAAATACTATTTTTTAACTGCAGTATTTTTTTTTAAATGAAGAGCAAACAGAAACACATTTTTTCCAGAGTCTTGAAGCTATGGAAAACACCCAAAGGAAAAGTTGTTCCTCCTGCTTCAGATCTAGCAGACAGGATAATACTCCCCTTTGCAGCCAAGTTCCACCTTGAGCTGTCCAGAAGACTTGCTGCACAGTAGCATAAATTACATTTATTAGCATGAGATTCCTGACCCGCAAGGCAGATCAGAATCAAATTATTGCAAAGTTCAGACTAATTAGGACTGGAGATATTTCCACAGGTTGGGATTTAGCAAATGCTCTGCACCTGCCAATGCGGGTTGGGGGGTTTGTTGACGCAGGTGCTTTGCCCGCCCGAGCGGGCGGCTCCGCGCTGCCGGCTCCTCAGATGCCGAGTGCGAGTCGTGTCCTGAGGGGCAGCTTTGGAAACGCGAGGAGAGAACCTGCTCCCTTCCTTCCTAAAACACACTGGGGCTCCGCAATGCTGCTCCCTCCCCTTTGGCAGCTACCAAGGAGTGTGGTAAGGGTGGTTTAAAAAAAAAAAAAAAAAAAAAAGAACCAGTTCAATAAGGATTTACTTTGGGAGCACATTAGGACACATACGCATATATTCATACACACACACACTTTTTTTTTCCTCAGGAGAAGCCTTGCACACACTGTGAAGGAGTTGTGATCTGCAAACATCTCAGCAGGCCCTCCTGCCAGGCCTCTGGGCTGGTTCTCAGCTAATGGCAGCTCTTCGCAAACCCCAGGAACAAGGCACACCGGTCAGGGCACAGCAATCTGCTCAGTAAACTATGTTCAGCAGCGCTAAAACCCAGGTCCTGGGCCAGATGAAAATGACCACGTAAGAGAGAAATCAGAGCCAAGGGCTAAGAACAGCCTGCATTTCACCTGAGTCTTCAGCAACGATGTAACACCAAGTTCTGGATGCTGCTTGACTCTACCCCACCTATGCACCCTACTCACTGCCTTGTTTGCCTTGACTGCTCTTTGCTGCTGTTTGCCTTAAAATGATAGGAAAAGATATCAGGGAAGGAGATGAGGCTGCCCAAAAGGAAGCAGTTCAGCAGTGCACATTGCGGAAGGCAGAGTTAGCAAGTCAGTCCTTTAAAATATGAATGCTCTTTCCCACTAAGTCTAATTACCACAGTTCAGTAGCTTAAATATAGTGCTCCAACAGCTTCAGTCCTGTTTTCTAGGCACCTGCCTTCCAGTCAAAATCTTTAATCTTCTTTATAGTGCAGTTTGTTTTCCATTCCCCTACAAAGCCTCTCACTTACAGACCTAATCTCTCGTTTAGGATCCCAGCATGGAAAGGGGGAGAGAGAAACGCTGTGGTAGGAAGTGCCTTGGGCTGCCCCACACTGAAACATTCCCATTTGCAGGAAGGAAAGCAGGGTCATGACATGAAGGAGACAGGCTCACGCCTGAAATATAAAAAATGATTTACATGACAACTGTATTATTCACTTACGTTACCTACTGCATATGATATATTCAAGTGACATTTGCAACAGAAATGAAGAAACAACCGGACATTGAAAAGCAGAGTTCTTGATGGTCTAATTGTAATTTCAACACATTCTTTTGGTCAAAAGACAAGGAGGATGTAAATTTAAATCCATGTTAGCCTTAAATTCACTCTGTTGCTTCTTGCACAATGCTTCTGTCAACTCAATCTTTTTCCTATCTATACTCTTAAAATAGAATGTAATCATTAATAATAATTAATGGAACTGTGAGATATTCACTGAGCTTAGCTTATCTTCAGCCCTTAATTAGACATGAAATCTATTTATTCCTAAGGAAGCTTGTCTTATGGGATGATTTTTTTGAAAGACTCACCATCATCAGGATTTTTCTCATTACTTATATACTGGCATTTTAAATACCAGCACTACATTTACCATTCAAACCACGATCAGTCTATGTGTTACATAGGATCTGCCTAATGAGCTATCCCCAGTATACATTTGTGCTTCCTCTCCAACACATCCTTACTGATGAACTAAGTAATTTGCTCTGTGAAGTCTCTAACTGAAGCAGTAAGAACAATATTTTTGGAGACTAGTAGAAGACTAGGCACATAGTTAAATACCACGTTGAAAAGGGACATAAAAAAAAGAAGACGATTCAAACCAGATCAGGGAAACTAAAGAAAAACTCGAAAAAAAATGAAAAATGTTTTTGCCCTTAATACACACCTTGATAGCTTTTCTTCTTGATACCTCAGATACCAAAATACAATCCCAGACTTTTCCAAGATGAGATGCATTTAGAAAAATGATTTTTCTATTATCTTTACAGTGTGTTTGGTTGCTGAATCAGCTATCTCCACAGCTGTCCTCAAATCAGGTACGTCAGCAGGTTCGATCTGAGAGAACAGAGATCAAGTCATGGGAAAGACACCGTTCTACACGTGACCCTCTTCCTGCTCTCTCTAAGAGAGAGCCTGGCCCTTAACAGAAGCAGCAAGGCACATAGATATAAGCCCTACATGGCTCGATTTCTGTCCAGGAAATGGATGGGTACTCAATCACACTCCTCTGTTGCAAATTCTGCATATGTGGTGGGGAAACTTGTCACTAAAATTCTCTCTGCTTTTCATTTTTGGGGGAAAAAAAAAAAAAAAAAAAAAAAAAAAAAAAAAAAGCTAAGTTCAGAAATACGAAAATAAAGCGGCTATAGACAAAAACTGAAAGCCAAGTAAAAAGAGGATGAGAAATCATTTCTTTCTTTTCACATTCATGCAGCTTTGCAAGGGAGATGCTGGAAATATTTTAAAGTTGTATATAAGGACAAATAATTAAGTGTTCTGTTTCTGTGTCCCAGTTTTTGGAAAAAAATATTACCCAGATTATTTGTCCTTGGAGTTACCTATTGGTAACAATATTTGCCATGTGTCCATCTGCAGGCACAGAAATAGGAACAAGTTAGACAAAATATCTGTATACAAAGTGTGATCCTTTCTTTAACAGGAATGGCTTTCTTCTCTTAACAGAAATGGCCTTTTAGAAATGGATAGCATGCAAAATGCTAAATGCATTTTTGTTATTACACATAGCGTATCCTCTAAGTATCTAGCAAGTTTTTTGCATATGAAAGATTCTAAGCATTCAAGTTGGCAAATCCTCCAAAATGGAATCAATCGAACCCTAACAGTAATCGTGTACTTCCCCCTACTCTCAAATGCAAGGAACTAATGTTTTAATGTGAGAAGGAAATATGAGCATGACCAAACAAATATTGAAAATGTGCCACTTAGCTTTTATCATGCTGAAGGATAGCAGTAAAAAAATAATATGCATGGCACTAAATAACTAGATAAACACTGTCTTTTTAGAGGAAAGTTTACTTTATAGAAAGTACAAAAACAGAAAAAGGGAAAAAAAAAAAAAAAAAAAAAAAGAATACTTTATACTAGTAACTTCTTCCTCTAAGAAATCTTTTAGCAGATTGTTACTGAACACTGACTTGGTTGTATCACTCCCCAGCCTATAGCCAGAATATGTCCTGCATTCATTTATAATATTAACAGGCACTGAGCTCATATAAACTGATTCCCTTTCCCTTCACATAAACTTCACACCGACAGAATTCCAGCAGATTCATTGAAGTCAGTCTTTGTTTATAGGCGTACCCCTACAAACAGAAGGGATTTTTATGTTTTCTCCCTATGTTGCATGAACTATTATACATAATTAACCCATCCAAACTTTTCGCACCCTTTGGACCATGGCTTGCCAAAAATCTGAAATCTGCCCCTGCTGCTCCATTAGGCAAGCCACTGGATTCTTATGCGAAACATGTGGAAAGAAAACCCGTTACTAAACTTAAAATGGTGAGTTAGCTCTGTGTCTAGTCCCGAACTGAAACCCAGACTTGGGTATAATAAAGGAAAATCATTAGATGATTTTGAAATGTCTTAAGTTCAATGGCTTCAGTGCAACTCCTGGCAGACATCAGACCTCATCTCATATTCAGCTCACAATAGTTAGGTGTAAGCAGTGTCTCTTCCAACTCTCAGAAGGGATGGGAGGTTTAATCAACACGGACACTGGCTGGCATTGTTCTGAAATTCACTGGTACTGGAGAGAACTGCACTTACACTATTGATCTACATTTGCTGGGCCTATCTTTATAAAATATCTTGGTGCTATGTTACTAAAATACCCACACTAGGAAGAGAACCATCTATTACAAACCTGAGATGGATGAACTAGTTGTGAATATAAGAGAACATTAGCTACTCAGAGTTCATTTCTATCAAAAAGATTCAAGTGAACATCAACACATTCTGCTTATTTAAAATGAAATTACATAGGACTCTAAAGTCATTGAAGATAATATTTGCACAGATTTTATGAAGACTAAATGCCAACATCCTACAAAAATATACACTGGACCACATGGTAGCTCTTCATTACAATTCAAAATCAAGCAAATGAAAGATCCCTACTATATTTCTTTAAAAAAAAAAAAAAAAAAAATCACACCGAGCAACTGACAAACAGATTTACACCCCCCACCATCCTTTGACACAACACAGAGATGTAATTGAGGAAGCAGCAGAAACTGATGGTTCTCCAACCACAACAGTCTTACTCCGTTATTATCTATCTTATTATCTATTCTATCTTAATTCCGGATGTAATAAAAAAAAGTTGCAATGTCTTTATGTTAAGAGCAGTATCAATCAATATTTAAGAACTAATATAAATAGGAACATCACAACCATAAATTGTACAATTTCACACACTGACTCAGATGATTTACTAATTTGCATCCACTCTTTAGCAGAGATTGATCTTTTGTTTTATTCACGAACATTTACCTCTTCTTTCAACAATAACAGCACGGTTGCCTATACTGGAATGTACAGGAATTATCTTGGAAAATCCAGACCTGGTTTCAAATAAGAGGATGCCTTAGTAAGCACCAAGGCCCAAACCAATTTCTTGTTCATTTACAGTGCAGTTTCTTTGGGAAAGGGCTGATCCTAAATTATGAATGCAAAAGAGAGTATGACTGGCAATGCATATATTTATATGCATATGTAATAAACATGTTACGGCCAGAAAGCAGATACTAATGAAAACAGAAAAAGTGGGAATAAGCCTGGAACACCTCAAGTTCATAACAACATATATTGACCTCAACTATAACACATAACATATGCAGTAACCATCTAAGTATATATATTCACATTTACACAAATACATACACCGAAATGTATGCCTTTATACATAAGTATCATGAATCTATCGCATGTCCAAACACCACGGGGCACCTTGTGCCAGAATACGCAGTAAATAAACAGATGGGATAAGGAAGGAAGACCTTGTGCAACCTCAGTTGAGCTGTCTCTCACTCGTCTCTCGCCTCCATGAGAAAATTTTACCATAAGGAGCCTACTGACACAAGGGAGGGATTTTTCTGGTAGCTCTATGAAACCTGCTGTTTTTGTCAGCTTCATTGTCATGGAGTTCTTTAGGACTTCAGAGACACGTCAGCTAGGTATGTTGCATATTAATCGTGATAGATTATCTGGAAGATAACTTCTAAGAAGGAAAAATCTTTCCTATGCCACCCTCTCCTCACCACAATCAAATCCAATAAAATCAAAGCAGCTACTTCAGAATGGAGAGATGGAAACAGCCATTGGGAACTATCAGTCAGCATGCCAGCGATGAGCCAACAATCCTGGGATAAGTGAATCATTTGTATTTCTTGAGCAGATCACTTTTTTCTTTCCGCAATTTTCCCAGCTTTTTAAGTATTTGTTTACTCAGACTTTAAAATGCATTGTAAATGCGTATCTTATATTAATGTGACCCATACCATGTACTGAATAGTGACAGTTTATAGTTGTTAGTTGGTCTATCTAGTCTCTAAAACCCCTATTACCTATTATTCAGAAAAATTAAATTCACTAGATAAACATATTAGGTACTTGCTTGGCAATCCAAACAGTGTGGGGAGGTAGAAAATAACAAGTATAAATGTTATCACCAACTTGGCAGATTTACGGATGCTTCAGACAATTATTTCTTCTTAGACATTGCAGAAAAGTTCTTACAAACCTTAAACAAACTGAGAACAAAAATTTATACATTAATATGATGCCGCCTCCATTAAGATAAATGAAATGTGGCTTAGGCCTTTTCTAAAGCAGGTATGCATATTCTTCTGCTGTATATACATACCTCATTTTCTCAGTCAATCTCCCAGTCTATTCAAAATGAGTCATCTATGAAGGCTTTAGTGAATGTGAAAAACTTAGGCTACCGGCCACTGTCCTGCAGGCAGGATGGATTTACAGCCTCCTCTTTGCACATTGGCTCCATTAATTGATACAGTACTGGATAATGACAACTCACTAATAGCTCTGAATGTGGTTTTAGAGGAAATGGAAAGGTGGAAAGCATTGAACTAACAAACAGGAACAGACCAAGATTTATGCAGTCACAGTAAACATGGAAAATAAATAATAATAATAAAAAAAAAACAGAGATTTGGAGGTTCATTACCATCCTGATGATTCCATACCAGTCTCCATGTTTTTTCACAAAGGCAATTGCAACAAGTCCGTCACAATGCTTACACGTTCCTGTGAAACTTTCATAGGAATTGTGCAAGCAGAAATGGACGAACCAAGTCTGGAAATCATAATTATTTTGTATCCTTGCACTATTGCTACAAGTAATTCTGAACATGGCTATTCCAAGGTCCTGAAATAGCTGGTCTTTCTGGCCTATTTCATTGGAATATGAAGAGAATAATCAGCACCTCTGCACCTGCAGTTGTTGTGAAGAGGCTGCAGTAAAGGAACTAGTGGTAGCACTTCTTGGCAGTTCTCTGAAAGGTGACTAAGCAACCAAAAAATAAGGTCTGTGTTCTTCATTCAGCTGGTTTCTGAATGTCAGAGAGCCTAATCCACCCTGCTGGAGAACCCTGGAGTATAGCCATAAAGTCATTAGTTTGAGGGGAAGCAGTCATCCACATTCAAGTGCACTGAAAAAATAAAACCCCAAATTGCTAACCATCTGTTTAATTTCAGATCCCTCCAAAGCTTTTTTATTCAGATAGGGCTGAACTCACTAATGTATTAAAAAAATAATAATTTGAGAAGCACTTTTGGAATATGACTGTGCCTGGAATGCAGGTTTTTCCTTGTCACCAACTTGTTTATATACTTGGAGCAGTATCTTTTCTTTACGGATCTGTTGTAATTACTGGGAATATCAAATGAGCAAAGCTCTACCGACTTGACCCTGCCTCCATGCAAGTCAACTTCCTAAACATTTTATTCAATTCCTTCAAGCATAATTTCTTTCTTCATTTCATCACTGCATTTAACTAAGAGACTTCATTCTGCAAGGTTAGAAAACTAATATAATTTGTTTCAGAGACCTTCTGTTAATGCACAGCTAAGTTCTGTATATGCAACCTTTAAGTTAGTTTTTTTGTGCTAATAAATTAAGTTTCAGACCAAAGGAGAACAAATAACTGATTGTTATTTCATATTTTCTTCCAAATTCTACAGAAACACTCTAAGAGATTGTTCTTTACATAAGAAAAGTACCACACTGGAATTCACAGATGGAGAAATTAGGCCAAAATACCCTGATCAAGGTCAAAAAACAAGTCCCTGGGAAATGAGAAAAACAGGTCACCGGCCCTGGGCTAGTGTTTTAACTCACATAAATAATCATGGCTCTAAGGAAGCTGACCCCAGCAGAGGCCTCGGCCTCCTCTGAGTAGAACCGTTTAACCCTATTCTTTTATTCTACAATTGTGTAAGATATGTAAATGTAAATTTATGTCAAGTATCCAGTCTTAGACCATCCAGTAGATGCAATTGGAAGTGTCTTCATTTTTAACATACTGCAATCTTCTAGCAATACTGAAAATGTGACAAATAAGCCACTGGAGGATAGAGATTAGGATTGTCGTGAGGAAGAAAAATGAATTCTAAAAGCTGACACAGAGTCAAAGCTTAATTTGAAACTTTTTGCACTAGCTGTCCTAACAAAAATATTCTACTGCAAGTAACTGTGCCTACATTGAAATCTTGGTTTGGTTACTTGGTGGACCTAAACACTGATTTATCTAGTCCTGGATTTTGTCTCCCATTGTGATACTTCAGGTGAAGGGGTAGGATGATATATACGTAACAGCCACACAAAGATCTGCTAATACAGGAAACTAACATAACCTCTACTGTAAGAATTATAACTGCAGAATACTATGTGATATGTATCCTTTCTCAGATCTTATGTACTTTAGACTTAATATATTCTGTTAGCAAATTCCATCAATAAATTCTAAATGCAACAGCTTCGTAGTTAACATTTCACAGAAAAGTATGCAGTCAAAACAAAATCAGTTAAAATACATTAACTGTAAGATTGCTTGTAAGCATTAAGGTGAAGATCTGAGCTACTTATAAAATGCAAACCAAATTCAGAATACTTTTTGTTTCAAAAAAATCAATGACTGAAACAGTGTGGATGGGCTACACTTACATCTGAAAAATCTTGTTACGCTATGCAGAACACATACTTTGAACATCTATTGAGATACAAAATAAATTGTCAGATTTTTCAAATATGTTATTGCAGAAGGGGTAATTCAACTATAATATTTAAAGGGAAATCGATGAGAAACCATTAGTTTGAGAAAAAATGTATTTTATCAGAAGTAAAAATTAATAACTTCTAATAAATTCAAGAAACCTATTTCACTCTGACTCATTACCTTCCTTATCTGTCTGTCTCTCTAATTGAGGGAAGGACAATCCTGGATAGAACAAAGAATAACATTTGCATACCAGCAAGGAAAATAAATCCTGCTAACTTTAATTTCTGAGACACCTTACCTTTCATTCCAGAAAAGCCTTATATTGCTCAAATTTCATTATTTGTGTGCTTCTCTTTTTTTTTTTTTTTAATCTATTTACTAAACTCTTCAGTAGAGATACCTCAGGTGAAGTAATACAGTAAAAAAAAAAATAAAGCTCTAAAAAACTGATTCTCTATTTTAACTTCAAAGGGTTGAGCTCTACTAAGCACTCATGAGGCCACTCCTGGGGTCTTGTGGTCTGTTTTGGGTACAAGAAAATTAAGAAGCTCAAGCCCAGAAAATGGCCAGTACAATAACTGTATGATAGGCTGGAAAGACATTTATAAGTTGACCCTTCTTTGAGCAGGAGAGGTTGCACTAGACAGCAGCCTTTCCAAATCAATTTTTTCTTGTTTCAGACTTCCATCCTTTGCAAAAGAATATAGTACAAAATCACAAATATACATATATATAATTTTACTATTTTATATGAATTCCCACCTTAGGCTTTGAAAAGTAAATTCATATTGAACAGAATTAGAGTAGCTGTTCAAAAATTCACAGTACTGAGGTAACAGTGAGAGATAGACATTTGACAAAATGCAGCTCATTTTAAGTAGAATTAGTAATATAGTTGACTCCACATAAACAAATTTGAAAGGCAGAGGGGGTTTTAATGCATATCTGGCAACATGCACATCATATACAGATAAATGTTATAACCCTCATTGTAACCTGAAAGAATAAAATTTGAACATGGCAGTAACACAGTATAATCACATTAACAACAAGTAGCTAGAAAGCAAGTACATCACATACACTTCCAGTTACTTTTGCTCTTAAACTGAGTTTACAAGGCCATGAAAGTCTGGGAAACCTAAACCAAGAAACCATGTATGCCAAAGGAACTATTAGGGCTGTTTTGAACAACTCCTGGCAGAATATCATTGAAAGGCTCTGTCTTAAAGGAATGTTTATGAGTAACCAGGAAAAAAAAAAAAGAAAAACAGAGAACCAAGTTTTTGGTTTGTGAGAAACAAAAAATTGCAGAAAAATAGCTACCTTAATGGGCAAGTCCATTTCGCTTTCAACATAGAAGCAGGATAACAGAATGCCAACATAATAAAAAAGGAACTTTCTGTGGAAAAAAAAATCATAAAAATTCTTAACAATCACAAAACTCCATCAGGTGGAGAACCCACAAAGTTCCTACAACAGAAGTGGCAGATTTGGTTTAGTATTTTATTCCATGTCTTTGCTTGGTTCGGGTTACATGGCCCTCAGGATGAGCTGTAAAGTCTGGATGAAGCAATCTTTACAATCCCTTTGAGAGGCACATAGGAAATATTCTCCAAACTGAACAGATGGTTAAACTAAAGAATAGAGATTAAGTACGGTTATGATCACTATAATATGAAGTAAAGCTGGGCAAAATATTTTATCAGAGGACATGAAAAAAAAGGTTTGAATATATTAAATTGACAAAATTCAAATACATGTAACAACTGAGATTGACCTGGAGCATTCCTTTTTCTGGGAGCAAGGTTGTGACCATAGCCATCCCCGTCTGCCTTTCAAGCTTTCTTCATTTACAAGCTCCCCTGGGCTGGATGCAATTCAATTAATAGGTAAGACACAGATTCATTCTGTTCTAGCCAGCAACTTGCTTCACCTAACAGCGAATGCTTCCCGCTTACTTAAACCGAGCTCAAGATTTAGTCACTTTGAGCAACATCTTGATTAGATACAAGCCTCTCCATCAGCCGCTTTTCAACCTTCTTTTACATTGTGCTATGATGACATAGATAAACATTAGCCCTGAACCAAGTGCAGCCTTTCTGTTGTCTGTCTGCTGTTCAATCACCTCTGCTACAGTCTTTCTGTAAAACACCAACAGATTTAGGAACAGAAAACAACCCACCTAGGTGGATTGCAGTGAAGGAAAACACCAAAGTCCTACCTGTTTTATACAACTGCATGAAAACTGGAAGTGAAATCTAAGTTGCTTGCTTAGGAAAATATTCCTGCGTCAGTGAAAAGGCACAATTTCCTAGTTTATGTAATTGTTATTAAAAAAGAATTTGCTTCTATGCTTAATTTTTAGTTTTCTTGATTTATATAGGTGATACTCCCTTGAAATCGATATAGTAACCTCATTTGGGAAGCTGGAATCACATCTCCTGGAACGTGGACCTCTTGCTTCTAAGATAAATCTTCTAAAATCCCATTTGATTATGCAGAACTTAAATCTGATAGAATGTCACTGGATGAAATTATGAGACCATCACAAAAAAAAAAAAAAAAAAATCATTACATGACCTAATTTGGAGTCCCAATCAAATGCACACTTTAATTGCCCCAACATTATTCAGATTAATGATGCAGAAGGCTATTGACTTCTGTATTCTTTGTTTATAGCACTTCCTTTATGTTTCACTTAAGGAATACAGTTGATAGTGGAACACATCAGTTAAGGGCTCTTACAGCTAGAACCACTGCATACATTGGATTCACTTTACTCTTACTTTGCTGAGCCTTGTAGTCTTGGCTATCTTCTGCCTTTTTAATACTGCAATCAACACATAACATTCTAATGGTCTAATTAAGCAATGACTACTCGGGCAAAAGGCATTTCCTGGGGATTAATGACCACTTGGGAGGAGCTGATGTCCCAAAACATAGCTTAGGGCTATTAGCTTCATTTGTTCATTAATATTTAGGAAATGCTTCATGGTGAAATTGTTACTTTTATCACAGAGCTGAGGAATTAAATATATAGACATTTTAAGTTTCTTAGATGATTTCAGTGGGCAAGTGTCACACATTTCTAGAGGATTTAATGATCCATAAAACTCTTTAAATTGTGTTTCAAAATTGCGTTTGTAATCTGGGGTTTTCAAAAAGTATATGTAAAAATTTGCCTCCGAAATGTCAGGACAAAAAATAAAGTAAACAAAAAAAATTAAGAATCAAGAAAAAAGAAAAAAAGGAAAAAAAGTATTTAAGTACTACAAAAGTATATGGAGACACATGTTTGGGCAAAAAGAGTAGCTAATGACAGAAACGCAACTGGCTCCCAGTTCAAAACTATAAAAACAAAGAGAATCCCAGGAGTGCTCTGTCCATCCTCATGGCTAGCCCTCTTATCAAGGCTGGTCCAACTTGCTTTCTTCTTTCCCAAAGACCAAAGAGTGCCATCTTCAAGTATTACAACAATTATCCTTACTGACTCAATTAAACTTATTTTTCATGTTCAGTCTGACACAGACACTTAACTTGTTATGAATGTTAGGAATATGTAAAGAAAAAAAAATATTTCAAAACTTACATGATGTTTCAGTTAGCTGTTTGAAATAACTTGGATAAATCTTTCATACTAGAAAGCCGACAGCCTTAGCTCACGGGTTCACAGGTCTTAGTCACAGAGTTCTGAGTTTAAGAAGTCAGTTTCCAACCTAGGTACAAGCCAACAAGCATCACATCTTGCTGTGCAGACTCAAGGCTTGAAGCTGGAAATTACAGCCTCACACTGGGAACCCCAGGGTTTGGGGATTCCCACCTGTGCAAGGATTTCATGATGAGCTCTAAGGAAGAAGGAGCACATGTACTCCAAGAGAAGCATTCCTGAAGAACCCTCTTGTTTTATCAATATTGTAACTGAAAAAATGTTCAAAAGCACTATCAATAAGTTCAATAATATCAGATCTTCTTCTAGAAAACTCTTTTTGCCAACTAATACTAAATTCAATGATGTGCAGACTCTTTGCTAGCCATCCAGGCAGAGACAAATTTCACACTGAAATATCAAGGCTTCATCCAAACTCACAAAAATCAAATACCACCTTTTTCCAAAAGTCAGTGCATTTTTGTAAAGAGCATTAAATGAGAATAACATTCAAGAAGAGGCTTTGCTTTATCCTCTTAGTACCACATAATTACAGCTTACAGGAGAATGTTTTGTTTATGATAGGCTTCCACTGTAACGGCTAAATCACCCTTTTGCCCAAACAAATAGGAAAAAGAATGGCATTATTTTAGACATGAAAGAACATAAAGCAAAGATAAGCTCCTTGTAATCAATATGGTCACAACACTGCTGACGGTTCCTTTTCTTCCTTTTGTTCCCATGTCAGACATCTCATGACATGCTAACAATGTTCTTGGTTACCAAATGAAAAAGTCCCTTATTCAGATCCCTGGCAGACCCGCATTTATTACTGGGGAACATCACCTCTTGCTTTAAGAGGAGAAAGTAAGGCTGAAATTTTCACAGGAGACGGAGGTAGTTAGGTGAGCAAGCCCATTGAGATTGCTTAGGTGGTTATTCTTCAGCAGCTCTGAAAATGCTACCAGCACGGTCTAGAATTAGGCATCTTTGCTAGCGTGGTAAGAGAAGGGCTCCAAGTTTTTGCCATTGTACCTAACTTGGACTGGTGAGGAGACACTTGCCAAGGCAGCTGGCAACCCTGTGTTAGGGAGAAAACACTACTCCCCAGGGCTCAGAAGGACCTCAACTAACACGTGCTTTGGAGTTTGCTGTCCATCTGGAAAAAGTTCAGTTTTTCAAGCACAGTAGTTGTTGTTTGTGTTTTTTTTTCAGGTTTACATCAGATCATCTATTTGAATTTAAAAGTAAGGTCTGTACAGTGTTACTGAGAACATCATAAAACAGAGGTTTATTCTAAACAGAGGCTGCCGATGCTGGCTGACCTCTGTGAAAACTCAAGTACTTGACATTGGCCTGATATTTAGATGCAGCAGTAGCAAACAAACTACATACCTAAGAAATATTCTATTTAACGGTAATAAGACAAAATAAATTTGAAAAACATAATTAGCTCTAGCCTTACTTGAGGTAAGAAAAAGCAACAAGAAGCTATTTCAGCTGGAGAAAACGGAAGCGATGTTTTCCTAGCACACCAGATGACATCATTCCTCTCTCCAGATAAATGCCTATGCATTTGCTACATTAATGAGCAACCGGATAAAAACACTTCTCTGGGCTCTATGGCAAGATCAATACCTAAAAAAAGGTCTTCTACAGGTCCTATGTTTTATTTTTGGAGAACCGGTCAATCAGCATAATAAGAATGAAAGTCAAATCTGCGGAAAGAAGATGTCTCACACAAGCTTCAGCCCTAACAAACCTTGCAAGTACCTTATTGGTGTTAACATGTGCCAGGCAAACTAGTCTGGATATGCAAGACCACAAACTATGAGAAGGGAGACAAGGCTTGCAGATCATTCATTACCTTCCAGAAATGTTTCCTAGCATTTCAAAACTGCAGCAATAAAGTCGTGAGAAAAAAAGATTTCATGAATTTACTAAGAATGTGGTTTTCCCTAATGCAAAATATCCCAAGAACATGTTTCTGGAGATCTAATTCTCCGTGTCGTTCTCCACAGTAAACAGATGTTGGTATTTTGAGTCACCATGTCTTTCCAGTGGTGCAGAAAGCTGGGCTTCCTGCCTAGTGAACAACACAGAAGGGCAAGAAGAAAACCAACAAACAAGAGCCCATTAAAGATACCTGTGTATTGACCTGAATTGGATAGAATATATACTATTCTTCTGATCAGTAACAGACAGAAGCTGAAAATGTTCTTCTACCCATTTTCTTTTCACCTTTTCTGAAACCAGAAAATACAATTTTTTTTTCTTTTTTTTGTTTGCCTTTTTGCCTTTTTTTTTTAAATAAAAAAAAGGTTCCATAACACATAGTACTTTCTGCCCAGAAGTGGTTGCTGCACACAGGGCAGACCAATAGTCATTGAGATTATCCAGAGTATCCAGGCAGCAGCTGGCCCTCACCCAAGCCCCGAAGCTCCCGTCTGCAGCAGTGAAGCTTTGGCCCATGGTGGCTCCAAGTGCAGGTGGCACTGCCTGCCCACGGGATGCTCCCCAGGGAGCTCCCTGTTTCTTCCCTGGCCCTAAGCACTCAGGTACCCCATGTCCACACTGCTGACCTGAGGGCAAGTCCTGTAGCCTCTCGGTGCTCGGGCACAGCACAGGGGTCTGCTCCGCTCCTGCTGCTGCTCTTACTAATACGCTCCCATTTGTTTCCTTTGGGCACAGAACTATGGATTTCAAGAGCGACATTCCAGCACCACCATCCCAAGGACTCAGTGAAGAAAACTGAAGCGTAAACCAACATTTCTGGGATTTGCAGAACCTTCTGTCATGTAAATAGGGCCCTTGTGGCTTATCAGCCCTTGGTGTTTTCAGCTCTCTAAACTAAGAGAATTGAAGGGATTAAGCAGAAGAGAAATGAAATGCACCTAATTAATTCCCCAGATCCCTGAAGATTATATGGTATGTTTGTAACAGCAGACAGTTGTGACTGAAATTAATAATACAGACCTACAGCAGTGATGCTCAAAAAGCGGTGCCTTTTCTTTTCCTAATACTTCATATTTCTCTGTCCATTATCATTGACTTGTGAACAGAAGTTACTTTCCTTTTTATTACAAAATCCTTTTTTATATACATCATCCTTTTTTATACACATATTTCCAAAACACAGTTGAGTCTTCTCAGTCTCAGAAAGGAAAGAAAAAATATATTTTTATCCTTTTAAATTTGTTATATGCCGTCTCCTCCTATGCTCTCTCCTATGCTTTCTATTTCTCTGATTCTTCACCCATTACATAAAAAAATCAGCAAGATAAGACTTGATATGCTGTTGTCAGGGACAGAGATACAAACCTAGAAAAACTTTAAGTGGCTGAAAACACTTTAAGTGTAGGAAAAAAAAACACTCAAATTTGAGATTTCAAGGGGCTGAGGGGAGAAAGAGAAAATAAAAAAAAGATAAGTTCTATTAAAAGAAAAAAGAAGGAAGTATGAATTGGAGGCATTTTAAAGTGAATGATATACTGTAGTTCCTTCTACTCCATTTTAAAGGAACTGACTTAGCTGGGTCTAAATATTCTCAGTTCATAACAGGGAGAAAAAAAGTGTGCTACTCATCGACCAAATTACAGAAAGTTTTGAAAAAATCACCTTCAGGACAAGATTACACAAAATTCTCTCTATAAATTCACAGTTCTTCTGCCATATATTTTTTTCAAACCAAACAAACTCAAAGTCAGTGTTTCAATACACTTGCATATAATTCTGCAGCTCTGGTCTCTTTATAGGAATGTGAGAGGTGACTCTGCCTATGTCCTGATTATAGCTGCAAGAACAGCCCTTTTTTATCAACAGGGAGTATAAACAAACATCTTTCCTTGTTAATCCATGCTCTCCTGTAGCCCCATCACATGCCCTCATCCCTAGAATTTAATAGCCATCAGGGAAGAAGGCTCCTTTCCCAGGAGAGCTCTTGCCTAGTAATCCTGTCGTCACTGGTGAGCAGGAAGATGTACAAGTAGAATTACAAGGAAGGGGGTCATGCAGCACAAAAGCCAACTCTGTTCTCCTCTTGCTGCCTACATGAAGTGCACTAAAGATAGGGAGAACCTAAGAACAGTTTGCTCTAAAAAAACGTTAGGAGAAAAAAAGTCACAGGTTCACACATCTGCTCCACAAATGGAAATCAAGTGTTTTTTTAACACCTGCTGCAAACAAAGACAACAGTTTGAATGGAAGACAGAGAAGGATAGAGAAGATTTCAACACAGGTAGGGTGTGCAAACCCCTCAACTAGAGCAGCTCCTATAAAACAGAATAATTGAGTTTGCAACCCCTCACTCATTTAGCCTAACAGGGGAAATGAAGAGATCTTAACAGGCAGTTAACACCGCACCACAGTCTTCTACTGTGGAAGCAAACATTTTGGGATTGTTCCAGTAATAAATAATCAGAAAAAAACTGTTTTGACTATGGCATCTATGTAACAGCAAGAAACCATTATTTGGTGATACTTTATTTCACTGGCACTACCTCTAAAAGAAAAGAAAAAAAGGCCAAATACTTGTGGACCTGGCTGTCTGGCACATGTTTCATTTTGTAAAATAGCAGCCACTACCAGACAACCCCTAAGGGAATCAAGAAACAAGCAACTAGTACCACAGTCATCCACACTGGCATATTCCTAGGCTTGTAATACTGCAGAATATCCCTCATATAAAACCTACATAAATGTTTTTAAGTCAAAAAATTCAAAATAAGCAAGCTACTTAGATTCTGCATCTTTAAAAAAGCTTTTAAAAAGTAACTGCTGTGACATTTTTCTAAGGGTGGTCCAAGAAATACATGATAAAAATATCATTAAAACCACAGCAAACCCATACCATTTAAATGCCCGTCCCCCAGTATTTCCAATAGCACTGCTAGAATCCAGCAGTACCTTGAGATGCATGCCACTGATTCCACCCTGTTTGAGAAATGCTGAGTTACTTAGATTTTTTCCAGTTGCAAGCTTAGTTCAACTACATAAGTTACAGAACTACTGAATTATTTCAAATTGGTCAAATGCTGTCAGATTTCATCTGCCTACCTCCCAGATCCTTGTTCCCCCAAAAAATAAACAGAGGTTTATAAACCAATTTCAACAAACTCAATCAGTCTCAAAAAGTTCATGAAATTCAGACAAATCTGCTTACAGTCAGTGCATTATAAAGGAAAGGTTTGTGTGGTCCTTCCTGACCATAACGACATTTCTCCAGTGGCAGCTGCAGCCCATGCAAGACGGGTGCTCCATGGCAGGTGGATTTGTCACACAAATCACCTGGAAATGCAGCTCTCAGCTTCCGTCTGTTCCAGCTTGGATGGAAACTTGCACCCAACCACATTGTGTTGCAGCTGATTTGCCCATTCCTGCTTGAATGTTTTGCAGTAGCTGATGACAAACACAAGAAGCTCTGATTCATTTCTCAACAAGTAAGTGCCTTTCATTTCACCTTCAATTTAGTTACTTTAAGTTACCACTGTTTATATAACAAGACGGACTAGCAATTTCATACACCTCTAGGTCTTCTCCATTAACTGCTTACATAGACTTGTTTAAGCATCTGTTTAGCTCTCATGAAGCACCTGAAGACACATCAGGTTTAGTCAACCATCTACTAAAAATCTGCATAATAATTTAACAGTGAAAATGTTTCCAAAGGGAAATATATGTAGTATGACCGAAGTATTATGCAAATTTTGTTTTTACAGTGATTTAGCCCTGCCATAATATCTTATGCCATTATACAAGCAGTGCATTAAGCCGTGTCATTGCTGACAAAAGCAGACAGGAGCTGGACCAGACACCCTGCAGCCTTGGCCTGAATGTATGGATGCCTTAGGGGCACACTACCTATTCATTTAAAATTCTGAAACTAATTATGTATGTCAGGGTGACCTCTTTCTCATCTACATTCATCACAGAACACAAGCTTTCTGTCTCCGTTGCTCCCATAATAAAATAGCAGTTGATAGACTTATATAATTGACTGTATCTGAAGTGGACTCACAGCATGGTGCTACATTCAAACTGTATGTAATCCCAGTTGAATAAAGATAAGCAAAAATAATCCAACTATCTGAAGTAATTAACTTTTGAGGTTTCACAGTAACATTAGAAAAAAGTGCTACCACAGGGATAAAAACAACATTGCAGAGCATATAGAAGTCATATTCATGGCAGAGTTACGAAAAAAACTATCTATAGCATTTTAAAGACACATACAGTATAAAACGTATTTACTTATTTTTTTATTTCATGCACAGCTTGACACACATTACATATACATTGATGAAATAGACACGTATACAGAAATCCTAACAAGATCCCTCAATGTGACCCTGGGGTTTTTAGAGGTGCCTACAAGAATTAAATAACTATTTCTCACTGAATTCTAATGGGAACAGAGGGACAAATCCTCTTTAACCCCACCAGGACGTTGGTAGATCATGCATCTTCTGCTGGTCCTTGACTTGCAGTATCATAAAACACGGAGAAAAAGAGCTGCCCTTTTTCTCCAGCTTACCCAAAAGAATTCCTTAGGGCTGCTCTTAGCTACATTATTTTAAAGGAGGTCACAGCACTAAGCAGATCTACCTAGAAACATTCTACTTATATGCCCTGCTCTGGATATTAAAACAATGAAATTCCAGCATAGTCAAGTTGCCCTTTCTTTTACACTGTTATTTTTAGAGAGGTCTGGAATTGGGGGACTCCAACCCTTGAAAATCCTTTAGGCAGAGTAGCTGTAACTGCGCTCATGTGCTCACATTGTGAGCAGTCCCATGAACTTCAGCTGAGCTACTCACAGAATACCCATGGAATAACATTCTTAACTCAAGACTGGAGCTTTAAAAATCAGCACTGAGGGGAGAAGAACTCAAGTGTACTGCATGTCTGAATAAGGTGAAATCAGAAGACAGAGCCTGTTATTAGAGATATCCTAACCTGGAAAGCACATATATTCTAAGGAGTCCTCAACGATTCAGTACAGTGTGTGGTACATGATTTAATGAACAAAGAACAAAGCAAACCCCTTAAAAATAATAATAGTAATATGGGAATACATGATACACATACATCTCTCTGAAGCACCACTGAATATAAAGTGTCAAGTAGAAGAGCTGAGAGTTTAGTAAGAGAACAAATTCATCTGCTTTTCTCATTCAAATATGTGAACGAGATTCAGCTTAAAGGTAGAAAATATGTTTATAATTGAAAATAAATCTCCTGAGGTATGCCTGCTATTTCTTTCCTCTTTTATTTTAACTTCTGTTGTAAGGAGTCATTAGATGTCTTTCAAAAACATTCTCCAAACTGGTCAATTTAGTGAGAATGTGTAGCCATGAGGTGGGGAGAAGAAAACAGCATTAACTGATTTGTTCAAATCAGTTAAATACATTAGAATATGAAAAAAAAAAAAAAAATCAGAACTCCTATGGTATCTGAGCTTTGACTATAGAAGAGTTTCCTACTTGAACCAAACTATTTTTTTCCCATTCCTATGAATAAGCATCTTATCCAGTGAACCAGTTCCATTCCAAAGTGGCATCCTTCAGTTTCTCTCCTGTTTGCTGCCTGATTTTTTTCCCATTATTTATTTATGCTATTAATGAAATATTAAGACTTAGTATTTCCCTTGCACAGAAGAGTGCTCCATTAGAAACTGCTTCCTAAGGAAGTGAAGGGCCTTCCAGTTCTTGAAGACTTTACGCTACTCCAGAAGAAATGCTTCGTACAAACATAAGTTAATTGACTCAACGAACATGTAGCACAGTGAAATGTTACAGTATATATGATGATTACACAGAACATTACATATGATCTTAAAGCCAGAAGAGAGAGCTTGTGCAGAATCTAGCCCACAGCTATGAAGTAACCCCCCTGGGAACCCATATTCATCACTTCTAGTATGAGCGAGTTGTTTAGTCTTGCCTTCTCTAACACATGCACATGTGCATCACTATCAAAGAAGAGATTTTCTCCTTGTGAGAACAAGAATTTGACCAAATTATTAACGGTACTTGTTGCAGTGCTGACAGGATCAAAAAACAGATAGGATAGCATAGCACAGTGCATTTCCCAATGGGCCTTGAAAAGCCTTGCTCAGGACACAGTAATTTATGCCTAAAGTCAATTTTCACACAGTTTAGTACCACATTTTTCACATTTAACATGTCAATGAAAGAATCATCAACATCCTCAGAAAACCTCAACATGGGTTTTATGATAAACATGATCTGTTAACTGTTAATTGAATGCACAGGTAAGTTGATCTACTAATGCTGGAAAATGTCACTACTGGATGCTGGGGATACTCAGCTTCAGAAGCGATTCAAGTTAGTCAGGATTCTGCGCTCCTGAAAGGAATGCTGCTGCAGAAGCCACTGCTGATACACTTAGTGAGCTCTCAGATAAACAAAAGCACTTCATAACAGAAACCTTCCACAAAATACCTAATGCTACAGTGACACAGCAAGCACTTCTTGTAAGACTGGTCAGCTTATCTCATGCTTACCAGTTATGTTCCATGTGTTTTTACTGCAGTTCCTCTGGAATCTTGTTGCAACGCTACAATGATTTAAGTCCCACCAGCATCCAAACATACACTTTCTCAAGCTACAGTTTCATCTCTTTTCTCTATTTGCTTGTTTTATCTTACAAGCTTCTGTTTGACCTCTGAGACGTTTGCACAATTGCTATTAATTTTAATGAAAAGTTTGACTCATTTCTGGCCGTTCTGTACAAGACTCAGTGTTCTTGACTGCTGTATCAGCAACAACTGCAAATTAAAGGGAAAACTGAAATTTAAACCAAACCATCCTTCTCCATTAACATTTGTTTTTCCTACATAAAGAAGCAAGATAATGTTAGGTATGTATAGGTGAGATTTTTCAAGTAACGTCTAAAGGAAAGAAGCATTCAAATCCTGCTGACAGTTCTAAGATCTAGATGTCTAACTCCAGAGCTGAAGTGTTGTTCTATTACAGAGCTGAGCTAGAAAGGGATGAACTACAGAACTGTGAAACACCCGGAAATCACAACAGACAGATCAGTCCTGTGCCCATGCATTGGACATGACCACTCCTACCAAGGAGGAGATGGGTTGCAAAAAATCCTCAAATATAGTGGACAAGTCCTACTATATAAATGACTTTACTACAACATCAATGAGTTGGTTCACTTTTTGCTCATGTAATACAGTGGTTGCTAATGCAGACATCATTGTTAATACAATATGATTGTCATCAGCACACAACAGTTTTACTTTATTAAAACCTGCTTTTGCATTAGCACTTCTGGTGTAATTTAAGTGATGCCTCCATTAGAGCTGTGAATTGCATTTTCATTAATACGGGAAGAAAGCCATTGATACAAAAACTGCTCACTCTGATTCACATTACATAACATATTATCTGAGGGCTGATTTGAACCCAGGTACTGCGCAATCTGACAAGCGTCAGCTTCTAGTAGTATCACAACCACAGTGCTTCCCCAGGGGCCATTATCCTAGTGCAAGGAGTTTTCCAACATTTTCAACTCTGCCTCTGTAATGGGGAGGAAAAAATCCAGAAACACCCCTAGTCTGTACTTGCATTTGAGAGACCCCAAAGTGCACCCACCTCCACTCAGAGGAAAGGAGGCAAGGATTTCTAAGAGATTTAGGAATAAAAGCCACCTTGAAGCTCATTGCAAATCAAGTCTGAGATATCTGAGCTGGTTTTAAAACCTATTTAGCTTTTTTTTAAACTAAATATGGAACAAAAATTGTACTAAGCTCAGGATCCATTAAGCAGCACATACTGACAAACGTCCAAGTCTTTCCCTTATCAGTAACTTCCATTCTCACCTTCACACCCAACCTGTGCTCAGTCCACTCCTTCTGTAGCATCTCAACTACCCCTTCTCCTCGCTTCCCAATTCGCACTAGCATAACACCACATACCATTTGAGTGAGATTTACATTGAATTCCAAATTGACGTGATAGCCAAAAGAAATAGTGAGGAGTAGAAAAACAAACATAATGAGGCTATAACTTGTTAAGCACAAGGGTCATTAGCAACTAGCACTGCACTGCATTATAACTGTTCTTCGGAGAGAAAAAAAGATAATTTTTCTCACTCAGAAATTAAAGAAATAAATACCTGAAGAGAACCTCTCTATACAACTGGTACGTTCTGATTAGAAAAAAGCTCCGCTGAATCTAGTCCTGGATTTCTTAGGGCTTAATCCTGAGGTCCAAAGCAACATTTGTTGCCACAAAGCTTAAGAGCACACAGAAATTGCTAGAAAACTGTATGCTCTCTGTATCAGTCCTTTCGATTATCACATCGTTTATCATCTACTGGGCCAGGACTGCTGTTTTTCCCCAAATGCTTTTCCACCTCAGTCACAGGAACCTCTTCAACAGCTCTTAAAGAATTTTCCAAAGTATCTTTCCATAGCATTTGCCATTCTTTTGTAAGGAACATCTTTTTATACTAATGGAAGCTAGAAGCTATACAATTCATCTCCATTAGCAAGCAACTGGTAATCCGGAAAAAAAATATCATTAAAGTCTTCCACAGAAACTAAACAAAACGAAAACAAAAAAACAAACAAACCAAAAAAAAAAAACAAACAAACATAAAAAGGATTTCGTCTTTTTTTAAAAATGCAAATCCCTTTGCAGAAGAAATTTAAGTTCCTGTGGTTGGGACTTCTGTCCTGCACCATAGGTAAAAGTCACACTGTCTCTACCTATCCCTTATCAGGGCATATCCATTTGTTGCAATCGGGGGTAATTCTAGGTCCACCAAGGTCACCATTAATTTACACTCCCATAGCACCTCAGAAAGCCCCTGTGATGCTCAGCAGGGCGTTTCAGGCGTCTGACACAGGACTGCAGACTGATGCTTGCGGTGTGGCCGAGTTGGACGTGTTTGGCCTCAGCTGACACTGCTGATTTTCTCCCTTGGATTATTTTTGTTTATTTGTTTGCTTACTTAATACCAAAGAAAACCTTCCCGAAAGAGACATTTTTTCCAGAATGAAGTGATGGGAAGAAATACATCATTACTACTGTTGAAATAAATCTGCCATTTTTTGGCTGATAAGCTGCAGAATTAACTGCAGATTTCGCTGTGATTACCTCAACAAATGTCTACCTGTTTTTGTGTTGCGGTTTAGTAATTTTTGCTTGACTTGCAACTTTTCTGACATTGATAACACCAGTTTTTGGTGTTATAACAAATCTAATACTTACAAAACATTTCAAAATTGTATCACTAAATTACACAGAAGATTTAGTACATACTATAGGCAACTGCTATGCTAATAAATTATACAGCACACTATACTTCTTTCAAGTTTCATTTTCTGCTGTAGGGCCGAGCATAAGAACTAGTAGGAAGGAAAGGATATTTTATCATTTTTGTTTTTCTTCCAGGAGAGAGCAAACCATTAAAAAAATAATTTCTGGAGCTAATTTGAAATGGTTCAAGTAGCCCTGTGGGCTGACTGGTAGTAGGGTTTTTTATAATTGTATTTTTAAGACCCCCCAGACAATATGTTTTCCCTCGTAATCCATTATCTGCGATTCTGGATGGACTCCATAGCAAGCGTAGTAACGATCACACTCCTGCTATTGAGCCTGCTCACACAGCCTGAGACAATAGGTAGGAACACAGGAAAACAGGGCACTAGCCCTTATGCATGCACAGCTGTCAAACCTTTTACTCATGTCAAGGTTGGGTGGTTTCTGGAAAAAAAAAAAAAAACTCACTATGGCTGAAATCACATTGTAGGAATAAAGCCTTCAAGGTGAAACAGTATTTCATTTTCATAATCACGAAAAAAAAAAAGTTTGCAGTACAGAATACCATAGCCATATGTTAAAATGGGCTATTTTCTGACACTGGAAAAAGCAAACAGAACACATGACTCTTCCCTTCCTCCAGGACCCAACTCTTGGCTTTTTTTCCCTCCACATTTTTCCAGCCAAGAGCAGTTCTAAGCAAGAAATTCTATACCACAAAGAAGTGTTTTGAGTCATTCTGTAAAGCATCACAGCCTTCTCTAGAAATAAACACTACTACTTGGTCCCACATAATGACAGAAGACAAGCAGGAAACACTGAAATGACATTATTGCTCCATTTTACACATAACCTCACTGTTACATATTGAGGAACCAACTGGCAACACCTTGTCCTGTGTCAATCAGTGCTCTCCTCTACCCCGATTCCTGTGACTGCCACAGCAAGCACTGCTCTAGCAGGTTTGAAAGGAAGGAGCTGAATCTTCACTCAAGTGCAGAGGTCATAAACCCCAAAGAAACTGGGGTAGGGAGGACGATGCTCAATGGCAGAACTGCTCAGAACAAACCGCTAAGGCAAAGAAAATCCTAATTCCTCCAAAGAGAGCTAACATGATCTATTTAAAGAAAAACTCCCCCAAATCTAGTGTACTCAAGTTATCTATAAAGACAGGAGGCACCTGGACTCACCCACACTCCCTAGTTTAATCATCGAGACTCCCAGTAAAAGCCATTTTAGGTCACTTCAGGCAAGAAGAAACATACGGCTGGGGAACTTTAAGACCATCGTTTTCTTACCTTTCTCTGAGGCAGGAGGGAGATCGCCTCTAACTCTTGTAGAAGTTAATTCAGAACTTCCCTCTGCAAAAGAAACAGACAGATTATGAAAAACTAAATAAACCAGGCTCTAAACCTCCATTTTCACTAGAATACCAAGAAGTGCTGTATTAGTTGTGACCAATACTGTTCATAATGAAGTGGTTCTATGGAAAGTCTAATTTTTTTCTGGTTTGTATTTTTATCTGCCAACAAATTTTGTGGGTTTTTTTTTTGTTTGTTTTATGTTAAAGTACATGTAGCCATTCTTTTTTTTTTTTTTTTTTTTTTTTTTTTTTTTTTTTAAAGGAGACACTGTTGAGGCCAAAGTTTGTATGCATTTCATCTGGGTTCACAACGGTGGTTTGGCCTAGGTTTAAAAGCACAACTGTTCCAACTATGCACATGTTAAACTAGTGGCCATATTGGTTCTATTTCTCTGGCGGAGAACTGAAACAAATGTAGTATTTCTGAGCTGTAATCAACACGTTACAACATCTAAACGCTTCTTACTAGACATGAGGGAAAAAAAGAGTATGAATCTATATTATTCTCATCAATCGCTGACAGCCCTAGAACATTTGTATGCTATAATATTAATGGATAGAGATGAAATGCTTGATGTTGCAATTAAATTGGGAACAGCATTTCATTGATCTGTGAAAAGAAAAAACACTTAAGCATGGCAGCAAATGGCACCTCCCAGGCACACAATGCAATGTTGGAGCTTGGGAGGTTCCTCTACCTCTTGGATGCTCAGTAAAGGGTAAGCCTAAACATCTGCTGCAAGAGGGGCTTCAGAGAAATCTAATTAGCACCATGTCCAAGAACCATGAGAGCAGATGTATCCTGGATAAAGTCACTGAGAGAAGATCACTTTGTCAGGCCAACAAAATTTTAGCTTGAAAAGAAAGGCTTTGGGCAAGTCTTGATTGAAAGTCATGAAGATTTCCATGACAAAACTATGGCAAAAGGATGAGCAAAATAATCACATCTGAAATAAACCAAAACAAAACAAACCAAAAGAGACCACAAGGGAGCTGGAGAGGATGCCACGCTAGACCTTGCAGCTGTGAGGAACATGGATGGGATAAAAAAAAGCCCTAGTGAGCAGATGAGCACGCGGTGGCTGGTACCAAGACTTCAGAGCTTGATAGCACTGGCCACGATCAGTGCTCAAATGATGTCCTCAATTCAAGAGCTGACTACAGATACCCCCTATCATCTTCTCTACCTCCATTCAGAGACAAGGCAAGCTGAAAGTTACCTTGGAACATGCCTAGCTTGATCACAAAGCCCTGGGACCAGATCATTGCAACCTACAGTAAACTTCTATTCTGCCACCTAAAGAAAGGGGAATTTAAAACTTGTTTTAAACATTGCCATTTCACAGCTTTGCATCTTCCAATAAACAACAACTCAGATGCATTTTTGTGTGCCATGGATTCAGCTTTCACTATTACATTTACAGCATACCCTTTAAAGTCATTTTCTCTTTATTGATTGGCATTGCCCAAACCTATTTCATTGCCTCCCCACCAAGGATTGAAATGACAGAGTGAGATAAACAAAAAATACCGAGTTCATCATGTTTAAAACTGCTTTTACAGCTTCTTGGTATCTGTGCTGCCTCTTTTTCTAGCCATCTTTTGCTGATAGGCTCCAATCACAGAAGAACTCTGCAAAGATGCAACGGCAGCCAGGTTGGCTCTATGCTTTGTGATACGTCTCTGAAAGATTAATGTTTTGATTAAAAGCTGGATGGAATTTTTTGATGGAAAATTTTTTCATAAGCACATGTGCCCCCTATTCCTGGATCCTAGCGTGGCATTTGCAGTTAAGGACAAGGGAGACACTAAATCCAGGCAGTCAATGGTAGGTGGCAGCACAAACCCGGCTGGCAGCTCAGGCTCCACGTTCATTTTAGTGCCAGCCTGGGCAGCAGTGCCCCTCCTTCATCAGCATTCACAGGTTCTCGTCACCACCAAGTGATTTTATGGTGCTGTCCACCCAATATTTTACTTCTGACAAGTCATGTCTCAAAAGTGAAAAGAGATATGACACAGACGGCAAGTGACAGGCTCATACATTTTCACTTACAATTAAAAAATTCTCACTTCTGTATTGTTAAATGGTTCCGATGAGATTGATTTTCTCTTTTCTTTTTTCCCCCCACTCAAACAAGCTTTTGATCACATATTCATGTAGCACTAGTGCCTAGTGAGTAGGAAGGAAGCTGGCAATGAGGCTTCCCCAATTTTCCTTTTAAGCTCAGCCATTGATCTCTATGTTGCTTCTGGCAAGTCACTTTTTGGGTTAGGGTTATCTAAGAGTAAAATACTGTAATGTAATGCAACTATGATGAAGTCTATTTAATCTCTATTAATTATTTTGCATAATTTAAGCAAAACAGATGCTCAAACACAACTCTGATGATAGAGGTATAAAGCCCCACTTGAACTGGAAGGCCCTTTGTGTTGTTTATTGAGATTCCAAGAGTCAGTCCAAGCAATTTTCAAGCATCATTCTCACACTACCTACATCTCCCTTACTTTTTTCGTTAAAATATTTCCTTTATTCACTGACAAAATAACAATTCCTGTTAAGTACTAATGGTAAGAGTAGCTGATTTTTTTTTCTTTTTAGTTACATGTCTGATTTTCAATCAACTTGAATAGTTTTTTTACATTATGATTCTGCATTCACTTTGAACAGACATAAAGGGGAATACAAGGTTTAAGGTAAGTTTAAGATAGAAAGAAATAAGCTTTTGATGCAAAAATTTGAATAGTTCTGCAACTGTTATTTAGCTTTCATTTCAGCATCCTGGGATGAATATCCAGCATCCCATAACTGTGACAAATATGAAAGCAGAAGGCTGTATTCAATTGGTAATTTATGGGCTGCTTATACACAACAGCACTAAAAAGTAAGAAATTAAGGTATATAACAGCCTCAAGAGTATGTTCCACACATAGAAGACAGTAAGAAGGAAGCCTTCAAGATGCTTAATGAAACACAGATGTTAACAACAAAAAAGGAAGCAAAGTGCAAGTAAAATACATGAGGACATACAATGGAAACCAAAATGCTCGAGAACTCTGAAATGAGAAGTGACTTGAGATTGCTGTCAAAAAAAGACAAGGACTAAGAGGGCCAAAAAGAGATTAAAGAAGGATACAGGATGACATAAAAGGTTGAAAATAAGGAAAAATTGAGGAAAACATGTTTAAAGTTAAGTAACATACATTTCAAAAAGGCAGAAGCTGCAGTTGCAAGAGACAAGCAAATGCTGAAAATGGAAAGCTGAAAACATTCCTTGCCTGAAAGGAGGACAGAGAACAAAAGGAAAGAGAACTAAACCCACATACACAAAGCATTGTTCTTGCTGAAATTGGGGCTTTCTGGTTTTCAGACTCACCTCTCATTTATTCTTCAGACCTGTCCAATTTTTGATATCGTCACCTGTTCTGCAACATTTGGCAGGAGTGTCTCAGTATTCTCCTCTGTCTCATGTTCTTACAAACATTATGTCTGCAAACATAACTCAGTCTCCACCATTCCATCATTCTTCTCCGTGACCAGACCCATCTTCAATCAAACTAAAAAAGTGAGCTGCACCTGAAATCCCCCTCATGAACCTTCAGTGTTAGTTCCTTGGAACTACTTATCTCAGCAGTTTAAAAGGGACTTTTTAAAAACATCTAGCTAACATATACCCCTACTTCTCACAGAAAACCAATGAATAAAACATTTATAATCTTCTCAGCATCTCTATTCTGTCCACTCTTTAGGGTCTAGGTTATCCTGACCAACTTCAACCTCTCTCTAGGTCCTCACATACACAGTATGCCAGATTTTTTTGCATGACACGCAGAATGTTACCATGAAACCTTTCATACTCATCTCTGAAAACACCATTTTCCTAACTGGACAGCTTACCCTGCATACACTTTCTTTAGGCACTTCCTCCTCCTCTGTTGCCTCAAACTTGGACTGCTCATCCTTGTGTTCAAAGCCTTGTTGCCCATGTCCATCTTACTTGGCTCTCACCAAGCATCAGGAAGTCAATTCCTGCCTCAGGATAGTTCCTAACCTCAACATTTTTCATCTGTTTGTTAGACTTTCAACAAGCATTTTCTCTCAAGCTCTGACATTGAGCTTGAGAGGGGCCCATAAAGATCCCCTCAACTATACCACGATGCATAGTCCAGCTCCTCCTTAAACCACATGGTGATGTCCCAAACATCTTAACAAAGCACAATCCCCTTGTTTTATAAAACCACACCCAGCTAATACTCCTGCTCATATGCTCCTGTTTGTCTAAATCTGCTCTATCTTGTCACACAGTTAGACATCATTCCTGAGGAGTCTCTGTGATCTGTGCTCACACACTGCCCAACATTTATACATGACTTTCCAGGTGCTACTGGAGGGCTGCAGTTCCTCTGTGGTTTAGTATTAAGTACATAAACATGTGCATTACCAAACCATGCTGACATAATGCCCTACAATAGATAGAATGCAGATTTAAATCACTAGCTTCGAAATGTGGACTTTCATATGAGCTTTGCTTTTTAATTCATGTTAAAGGGAAACATAAAGCCTACCACAAACCAGTAGAAACAGATTTATAAATTGACATACCACATATGCTGGCATTATCCATATTTGACTAGATTAACTGCCATTGTTACAAGAAAATTCTTTCTATTTCTGTACATTGTATGTTTAATTCTCTGTCTTCCCATTATAGGAATTGTTAGATGACCTGAATTCTAACTTGGAGTGGAAAACTTATTTGGAGAAAATATGCTCTGGTTTATCATGGTTTAAAATCAAAACTGAATATAAACAAATGAACAAAATATTATAGTTTTCAGTGCTTCAGAAGCCTTAGCAAAAGGGAGATTCACTTATTTACCAGACTTTGACATACGTCTGATTCCTCAAAGTCACATTTTAAACTAAGCAGCAAGTCTGAAGAACCTCAGCGTTCTCAATGAAATCATTATTCTGCAGACTGAACCTAATGCTGAGGTAATGTAGAGTCTGACCTTTGCAAATAAATCTCTTAATATATGTTCCCCTCCAGCCTCGGGAACAACAAGAGCCTCTAAGGCAGCAACAAGCGAGGAACGAGGGTAAGACAGAGAGCGCAACAAGAGCCAGCGAGATTTAAAGGTGAAAGGCTCTGGACATGACCCTGCGGGGCAAGAAGAGGCAGAGAGGCTGCATTTTTCATGAGTGCCTAGGGCATCTTGTTCGCAGAGTCTGAACCTCTGCTGAACAGCTCACTGCAGTTCCTGCCTTCTATGCTTGAATTTCATCAACCCGATTTTTATGTCAGAGAGATGAAAGGGAGAGCAGGTGCTGTACATCAATTTACACCAGGGAATTAGCAACACACAGAGTAGCCACTTACAATACCACTGGAGGGGCTATTACTTTTACCAGTACCAGTAAGTTTTAATTCCCAGGTATAAAGAATGTTTCTTTTAAAAACTTCTGAATAAATATAAAATGAAATACTCCCAATGAAGACCCCTCTTCAGCAGAATGATGCTTCTCCTGCCCCAGTATACCAGGGATAGAACATTATAACAGATCCGAGACAGAAATGATGCTAGTATCTCAACTGAAATGACTATTTGAGAAGAAATTTTCTGAAAGAGGATTAAAAAAAAAAAAAGGAGGGCGTAGCAGGGGGCTATCCCAAGTCTGCTGCACTGGGCAGCGCAGAAAATCCCCTCAGGGCTCTCCCATGGAGTTCCCGAGGACTCGGCCCACGTCCTGGGCCCTATTTGGTCATTTTCTACTCAGATTTCACTCAATGAGTTCTTGCTAAAAAGCACAGAAAACAAACAAGCCAACAATCAATCAAAAGAGGAAAACAAAAATGCCTTTTTTTTTTTTTTTTTTTCTGATTTCAGAAGAGAGTGACATGCTCTGTGATGGAAGCAAAAGAGAAAAGGTAATTCTGGATTTTTTTTTTTTCCCTCCCCTCAAACACCGACAGGATTCTTCAGCCATGTAGAATCAAGCACACTGCAATGTCCTCTAAAAATCCTTCTCAACAACACACATAAATAAAAATTCTTTCTACATTTGGTAACTTCACTCCAACAAAGGACACAGAGAGACCCACACTGAGGTAATGCTGCAGTTATGCATTCCTAGGTAATGAGCTTTATCTCTCAGAATCAATTTTCCATTAATAGCATTCAGCACTCCATCCAACTTTCAAATTAATCTGACCTGTGAACCCAGGGTGTTCTGAGGCTACTGGAATGTAATGTCAACACAACATTAAAAAAAAAATATTGCAGCAAGACTTTAATGACCAAACTGATGCTTAGTGAAGAATTAAGGCAGCTTAATGGCAAGTAGATAGTGTAAATTCAAAAAACACTAAAAGAAAAACAGAGAAATATTTTAAACACAATGGCTTCTGCTGTTACTGCCCAAGTTGCAGCATCAGTGAGATAAGCAATCTAAAGATCTAAAGCTGTATTTATCAGGATTGTCCCAATATAAGAAAGGAAAGTGTGTGTGCTATTGATCTGCAAGAAGCTTACTTCTTGCACTCTGCAATGCTGAAGGAATCAATCTCTTAACTAAAGAAAAAATAATGGTATTGATAACCCAAATGATGGCTTAGCTTTTTTAGGACAATGAGTGACCTAACTGCCAGGTCTGACTGTGTCTGTGACGCGCCAGCTGGTAGGCTGTGATTACTGAAATCCATTCCTGACAGGAGAAGAGACATCTCCAAAATGTTCAGTGGGACCAGCAAATGATTAGGAGACTAAGTGCATTAATCTCTCACTGCTGTCCAGGCTATAGGTAGGTTTCAGTACACATGGTCCAAATGGCTGAGAGGATATTCAAGTGAAAGCAGATGTAATAAGTGTAGTCAATGTTAGCTTGAAATATATTTCTAACTGTATGTCTTCATGTGTATACATATACTTATATTCTTAATCTCTCTTTTTTGTTGTTGTTGGTTTACAACATATTTTTAAACAGACAACATTTTGGTTTAAAAATGCTACATAAAAAAAAAAAAAAAATCTTGAAAAAAGATGCCTGAACTTGAGCTTTGGCAGAATCCCCTACCTTTTTAAAGTAAATGAACTAACATACAGCAAAAATACAAGAAATTCACCATTGTTTTGTTTTTCTTGAATTTCTAACAAGCATACAAATATCATCAAATATGAATAAACTTCTGGAATATACAGGATTTGGCTGTCATATGTAAATTGTCACTACTTCAAGAGTCACACAGGACTTAAAGATGCATGCCAAAGAAATTATTAATAGCAGAGAGTAAAAATACACTGGTAAGTGTATTCCAACAAAACATTTTCTCTAGGAAATAGTTCATCTCGACATTGAAAAAAAGAGTTTGTGAGTGAAATGGAAAGTAGAAGCACACTGAGAATAAGCACTGCAGACATGTGGCTAGAAAGGACAACCCAGAAAAAAATAAAAGTAGTGGTGGTATTGTCAAAAAGCTCAGCATCGAGACCTCTGGACTAACAAGTGTCATCAACATGAGCTACTAAGGAGCTGAGGCTCTGCTACAGCCAGCGCCATCACATGCACCAGCCCCTAAATTTTTCACTCTGCCTGGACCCACAGCAGCCAGCTTCCTTCTGTAGCTACAGCTGCAGAACAGACTTGCTTTTCTCCCCATTTCCTCCACCCATGTATTACAAGACGCAGAACGCTATTTAAACTATGCAGATGATCTGTCTTTACACCCATGACAAAGGAGAACCAGAGGCGCAGGCAAGCCTAACAAAACAACATACTAGGGAGCTACGAAGAGCAACACAGGAACTGTTGAAACGCACAAACATACTAGATGTCTACAGCTGTGGCACAAGCCACCAAACCCCGTCATCAGCCGTGGGAGAGATCAGTTGGTCGCTTTTGGAAAGCTCATAGGGTTCCTGTCAAGCTGAGGGCATAACTATGTCACAGACGTTATGCAGATTGCTGAGCACCACCTGGGAGGATGGTCCATCACTACCAGGACACTTGTCCTTCCATCACTGCAACGGCAAAACAGGCTATAGTTTTAACCTGTAAAACTACAGGCAGACTATAGTTTTAACCAGTAACAGGGAAAAAATCTAAGACTTTATTCCTCTCCAATTGGGAAATGAACTTCATTTTTGTGTCTTTCATATTCCAGGGAGATTTTTACTTTTTTCTAGTAAGTCAGATTATCATCTCTGTAGGGCTCTACATAATACTCTGAAGAGTAGTAACCTATACCAAAGAACAGGTACGCTTTCTAAACTCTGCTTTTCTAACTCGATTTTCGGTCTGGAGTGCTTAACTAAGATCTCATGCAGTGAGTCAAGAATTTCAGGCACCCCATTTTATTATGTACAAAACGGGCAAAAAGAGCATGATATCTGAAGAGAAAATTGTAGTAATTCTTACAGCAGAGGAAACAAAGATTTTGTTTCAGATTACTTGTAATGAGTTAATAGGATGATTATTAGAAATCTATCAGGAAAATGCGACAAACAGGTAGTAAACCTTTAAATATGAAAAACTCAGAAAATGTCTACAAAAGAGACCTATTGAAGAGCCGAGTTTTACTATGTCTCATGATGAGATTATTTCTCATTGCAAATGCTAAAAGCACTACAGTAATTGAGCAGTTCTTTTTGTGTCTCCACGGCAGAGCATACCTTCACTGAGATAGGAGAGGATGTGGCTAACAGCACTTGGAACCTTTTCTGGATGGGGCCTCTTAGCAAGCTTCGGTTTTGAGCCTCAGTTTGTACAAGCATTTGGATATCCAATCCTCTCTTGTTCCACTGAGAGGAAGGAGAGGATAACAGTTTTTACTCTTTTCATGTAGATTTTATAACAGTTGCTCCATCATACTTTTCATTAATATGACTTTTTCTTAGCTGATAATTTTGATGGGCTTGAATGGCTAGAACGCAGAGAGGAACCCGGCACCATAAATGCCTTCTGCTCCAACACTAAGTATGATTGAAGGGATATTCTCAATACAGTATAACATACACTTGGTTCATTGCAAGCTAATTTTTCCTTTTAAGCACTGTCAATTGAATGAAGAAGCACAAAACTGGGAACATCAAAATTACTGTAATGAAACTCTGTCTTACATGAGTTTTATTTATTATAGTTCATGAAGATGATCTGTATTCGGGGATAGAGCTAGATGAAGTAGAACAGCTGATGGATTTGGATCATTACTTATCAAGACATTAAAAAAAAAATTATCCACGTAGACAAAGCCTATGCATTTACTTAGACATAATTACCCTGTCTAGTGCATAAAACGCTATTCCGCCCCACAGTTTTTAGAACTAACCGCTACACTAATTCATTCACATTCTTCTGATGTATCTGTTCATTGATTGAACTACCTTCAGTCTGTTTAAAGAAGATGGCTCGTTTTGCTGTTCAAACAAAGTGAAGATGCTTTAATAAGTATTTGCCGTGCAGTGTTTCTCATTATGACTGTTGATGGACAATTCAATTGTTATAGGAGTCATGTATGCACTTGAAGATCAGCATGTTCGTTATGGCAAGTCCTTCTTGGTAATTTCCTCCAACAGAAGCAAAAATGAAGTCATCAGAAACTCCGAAATATATGCTTAAACAAACATACCTGACTTAAAATTTGCTAAATGACTTATTAATACTTGCTGAACCAAATAAAAACTACTGATAAAACGTTGTAGCAAGCCAGACTTCCAATACTGACATTCAAATCTAAACTTATTATTAAACAAAACAGAACTGCAGACCTCAGGTTCACTGTGTCCTACACACTGCTCCCTCATCATGTGGTCTTTATTCTGAGTCTTGATTTGGTCAATTTAGTACATCCCTTCTGTACTAAAAACTAAAATGTCACCATGAAGACAAAACCAGAAGCAGCCCAGCAACCTTACAATTCTTTATGTGCCAAAAGCCACTGAAATGGCTAAACACAATCACTTGTCCCCTACCTTGTCCCCAAATGTCAAACATAGCTGAGGAAGCAGAAGGAATCTGACTCAAACTTTTCCAAAGTTGCTCTTTGACACTTTTTCTCTGGAAAACCAGCTAAAGCATGTATTATCTATATATATATTATCTATCTCTACATTGCCTAGTGCAATGGGGCCAGGGCATCTGAGCACATTCGTAATATAGAGTAAATAACAATGACACATACTTTTTAACTGTAAACTCATCAACCACGCTATAACGTACATCACATCCACTGCTACCATCTCTCGCTGTTCATTAAAAGAGAATGAATCCTAAGGGAGGTATCATTGAGTACAGATATGTCTCCAATACACCAAATCATATCCTGAGCCTGCAGTAAAGCTAATAAAATCATATTAAATACATTCCAAAAATTCCCTTGGCTTAGTCAATGCCACTTGGGCAATTTATAATTTAAAGGAGAATATGAGATTAGAAACAGCCACAACCAGCATGATCTAGAATTTGAAACAAGAGTTTAACATCCCTGTCACACTCAGAGGACATATGAGTTTACAATACAGAATACAGAAATATTCTCACAGAGAATTCAGTTGTGCTCTGTATTTTCATTTCCTTGCACAATTTATATGTCCATCAGTGTTGGGCTCCCCATAACAGACAAATATATAATATTTATGAAATTTGTACAGTTAAAACCACTACATATTGAAGATATCTGAGCCACAGTGACCACATACACGTCTGTGTTATACCCACCCTCCCAGTCACCAGCAGCCTCCTCTCTGGGCCCAGGTGGTTTTTAAGTGGTGATGCCCAAGACTCTCTCACTGCCCTTGTCTGAGCTTACAACTTTAAGCGGCGTAACATCATAATTTTATTATTTTAACCAAAGAGCTCAGCATGTGATCAATCAAGAGAGGCTTTTAGCATAAATATTGATTCTTGATTCATAAGAATGCAGATATTTTCAGAAGGTCAATAATTCCCTTCTTAAATATACACACACACACACACACACACTCTTCCTTCTGGGCTACAAGTATGTAAGGTCGCTAAATAGAACTAGTCAGGTAAACAAGCTTCTTCGTACTAGAAAGAACAACTCAATCCTTAGATTCTTCCCCCCCATATTTTGTTCCAAATACAAATTCTCATTTCAATCGATTCTGTCTGAACAACCAGCACCTCATTAGAGTTAAGTCCAATCCTGTAGAAGGAGCTGACTGGTGAATACTCAAGTTGGTTGCTTTAAAAGCAATAGCTCCCTTCACAGCTAACGAAGAAGGTCTATTTGGGCTCATTAAAGCTTCTTTAAATTTAGCTCATTTTTAGGCAAACTACTAAGGAAGAATACAAGCATTCAAAAATCCAGGTAATATTTTCATAGCAAAATTGTTACAAGCCTGCTTATTCTGAGCTACACTGGGGCAGCCATTCAGATTTACTGTTTCATATTAACATCTCGCATCAGGGAAGCGGAGAGGAAAAATAAACTCGCATAATCTGTAACACCAAATTTTAAACAGCCTCTTCCAGAATATCTGAAGCGTTAAAAATTCTGGAAACTCTTAAAATAAGACTATTTTTAATAATATATGGGAATCTAACAAGAAACTGATTTTACCAAAGCCATCTTAATTGAACATCTACTGAAACTCTTTCAGGACTAAGCCATACTCCATTTATGTTTTTTCCAGAGCGACTACTGGGTTTTTATTAGGAGGGAACTTGTTGCTTGTGGACAAGTACTCCGCTGATATTGAAACACACACATGGATCAGGTGCTGGCTGTATTTTCCTAACTGAAGATTTCAAAGGCAAATCTTACTGTCATTTTAAGAGCTACTCTTATCCTAGTCTTACAATAAGCTGCTTTTCACACTTACACAATATCTCACACTGGAGTGGGGGATTCATAAGTGCTTTTCATTTATTGCAGGACGAGATGTAAAAACCACATGCTGTAGCTAACTACTGCATTGCCAGCTTCTGTCAGAAAACTGCTAGGAAAACCTGTCTTTGCATATTACGGAGCCTGTTCAGCAGGAACCGCTGAAAATTCATTTCTGATTGGGCATACACAAGACACACATTTCTACCATGTTGACATATACATCTGGCAGAAATTCAGACATTCTGTCCTTGCAGTCCTAAGAATTTCCACATGAGAAAACAGCAGCACTGAAGGGAAGTTTAATTCCACACTAGCCCCGCTGCTGGCCCAGCAACCATGAGGGAGCACCACATCCTTCTGACGTTCCCTAGTCATCCAGCCCAATCCACTCGTGATACAATCATGTGCTCACAAAAAAAACTGTGCAGACCCACCCATTCTGCAAGTATTTTTTCCACCAAATAATTGGCTTCTCTGCTACACAGGGTCTAGTTCCACCACCACTTGCTGCTGAGCCACAAAGAAGGTCCAAAATCAGAGGGAAAAGACTTCCTAACCACTGACTAGATCAGCTTTGCCCCATAATGGAAAAGAGCAGAGCCAGTATTTGATTCCTGTTTTGATTCCTATCTAAAAATCTCTCACAGTTACCTTTCACTAGTTTCTGGTTAGGAAACTAGAAAACTCCCTTAATCTGACCAATAAAATTGTATTTGTAATATTTATAATTAAAAAAAATACAAAAATGGCCTACCTAGTCTAATTGAGTTTGAACAGTAGAAGAGCAAAAGCAAAAAGATAAAAGGCCCCTTTTCTTATGAAGCCTTAAACCTGCTCCCAAAAAACGACAAGTGGTCTTACCAACATGAAATTAATCTGTCTTCCCCTTGTAAGGCATGGATATCTATAATGCTAAATATCACCATGATCATTTAAACTAGTCCATAGTCTGCACGCACAAGAGAACTGTGGTCTTAGATCTACTGGCACAACTTCATTTCATGACACATTAATGCACTGTAATGTCTACAGTGCTCAAGCATTCAAGACATGATAGGAGATGAACACTGGCCAATGAAACACACATTTGGCTGAAGTCAGTTTCTTCAAGACTGAAGAATTTCCTAAACAGAAACTAAACCAAATTAAGAATGACCATAACAAACAGCCTTCTTGTTGAAATCAGTTGCTGAATGCTTACCAATTATTGAGACAAGCTTTTTGTTAAAGTTTTTATGGGATTCAGTTGCATGTATAAGGGTCTTCTGAAAGAGAAGATAGTAAGGTACCTGAGAAATTTAATATGAAATTCAGTGATATGAGTCTGTGTTCTTACCAAGTGTTAACATCTGCAATCCCTTTCCTGATAGCACCACCTTGCAGCTCACACCACAGCACTTCCTTGGAAGATCCTAGCCCTCAGGATTGTAGGTCGAGTGACTGAGAGACTTTCTTCACCTCAAGGCTCTTCAGGAGGACAGAAATTCACACACACGTGCTGCCATGTCACACATGTAAACCACTTTCATCATTTGGGAAATTCTCCATAGTTGATAAAGGCTTCAGGTCTGCTTGTTTAAGTAATGTTTGCTACCCAACTAGGAGACCAAAATATCTACAGCAGGGAGACCAAATCCCCAGCAGCAGCCTCTCAGCAACAGTTTTAAGGCAACTCATCCCTGTGAAGTGATTGCTAACTTCTGGCTAATTACTGGTTCTCTCTGAGGTCTGTATAGTAATTATCAGTTTTATTTAAGATGCAAGATATTAATCCCCTAAAATTACAGTGACAAGGCTGTTTTCCTTCTGGGTTCCCCAGCTAGTTTCCAGGCTGTTGTGGGAAATATGAGTAATTTACACTAGACCCAGTCTTTGATTGTGGCACTAATTGTCTCAGAATCAAATAAATAGCTTATAACAAACACACTATTCCTTCTTAAATAAAACTTGGCTCCTCTGGAAAACATAGTCCATGTTCATGGAAAACAGGTTGACGGTAGAATCCATGAGCTGGATTTTCTCGCAGCAAGGCACCTTGCAACTCTACACACCTCTTATTTAGTCATCAGTCTTTGAACAAGGGCTTGTTCCTTTCATGTTGCCAATAAGCATTTACACTTTTAACACAAGATAAAAACCTAGCTGTTTTATCCGACGCAAGATACTTTATCACTAAATCTCATTCCTTTCATCTGTATTGCCCACATGGACCGTACATGTTTTGGACCAGAGATTTGTCTTCCATCTCTTGCTCTTTGTACAGCACCTACAACACCTCTTACCACTAGCCCAGCATCACCAAGGTGAAGTTGAGGGAAGTTAAGACCATCATGATTGCTCAGAGGAGTTGTGGAGGTTCCACCCCTGCAGACTTAAAAATGTGACTGGACACAGTCATAGACAACCTGCTCTAGGTGCCTCTCTGCTTGAGGAGAGGGTTTGAACCGAATCATCTCCAGAGATGCCTTCCAAACCCAACTCTTGTACGGCCACAACCTAGGTTCTGTTTATGTTACACAGAAATATTTTAACTACTGAGGATTGCCAATCCAACACCTCCAGAGCAGTGTGTTTTGCTTAAAAAAATAAAAGAAAAAGAAAACAAAAATTGAAGGCATCACCCTGCATTACTAACACATAAAAGACTAATTCTATCTAGAGAGTCACAGCTTGACAACCCATGTTGACAACCCACAATTCTACAATTATTTTCCTTTAGAGCAGTAAATCTCTTCATGACACAAATCACCAACAAATAATTTATAAAGCATTTTTTTTTGCATATTAAGTCTTCTACCTGAATATCTCATCTCTTTTCATATGTTCAATCTTCTGAACGAGGCCAGTGTCACACATTTTATTAGTACTTTAAGAAACATGTAAAATCGCTGTTCACCATCTCCACATTTTTCTTGTCTGCTGTTTATGATGTTTGTCTGTTCTTTAAATACTTGAAAATGCTTTAGTAGAGATGTGCAGAGTCACCTGATGACAATTTTCTCTTGGTTTCTTTTTTAAACTACTCATTTTCCTCATCTGCTGCATCCTTTAAACTAAGTGCTTTCTGTTTATCCTCATACCTGTTTCTATACACAAGCTGGTAGGTTCCCCTCCCACTTTCTCTGGGTACATTGACTAACATGCTTGTATCTAACATTTATGTTGTGCTGAAATTAATAATTACACTCCACTGTTGCTTGAATACTTTCCAGATCTCCTGTCAATTGATGATTCCAACCAACTCTAACACGCTCTCCTTCTGTTGAATCTTTTCCTTCAATGGTATAAAATATTTAGCACCACTCTTCCCAGAGTACCCTGCAATACCTCTCCTATTCTGACACTATTATGAAATCTGTGGGCTGCAAATGTACATTTACCTGAAATTATGTACCATGTATGTCTTTGTTTTGTGGGAGTAATTTTGCCACTCCGAAGTCTTTCCTGTACTATTAATTTGTAAAGAAACATTCTTTCACTTAGTCTGTGTTTTTGTTCCATTTATTCATGCAAATTAAACATTCTAACTACTGCTATAATATACTCAAATATTTAAATGATACTACTCGAAAAGTAGTATTATTACAGAAAAATTAAAGTACTTGGCTCAGAGCTGCAGTGAAATGGGATCTATTCCTTTATGACACAAATATGTCCAAAATGGATGTTTTTCAGGCTTATTGGTATCAGGGGCAGAGTCTGGTTTCTGTGTTTGTGATGGCAGCAATGTGTGAGGACAGCTGGCAGGTTCCAACAACAGCTTGCTGCCCACACCACAGTGAGTGCCACTCAACCCAACATCCCCAAGTCCCTGGTTCTTGCTCCCATGAAGCCTCTCGGAGCCGCAGGCTGGGCTCGGGCCCAGCCACGTGTCCATGCAGCCATCCCTGGCCTCTCTGCCCAGACAGCTTGCAGCGACATCGCTACATCACTAGGAATTACACACCTTGTGCGCAGCCAGGTCTCTGGCAGCCCCACCGCTCCCTGTCTGTGCCTTCCAGCTCTTCTGACCTCCACTCCCTGGACAGCACTTTATGTTATTCTTACTGCATATCTAACTTCTCATTTTCCTTGCATACTGCTCCAGACAGACTCTCCAGTTCTTGCTGGCTTCATCCTGCCAGCTAAACCCTGCTGAGCCAAGCTATGGATATGCTCCTGACGTACAGCTGACTGGCAAGAAGGCACGAGCACGTTTTGGTGAACATCTACGCTCCAAGCATCATGATTTTGGCTGGACAATGACAAGTGCTCAGTATTGAATCACTAGAAGTCAGCACGTTCAACTGGGCATTTTCAAGGCCAGGTCCCAGTGCCCAGAGCAATGCAAGCACTGCCAAGAGCTGTCACTGGCAAGAAAATGCTCTAGCTGCTGTGTAGTAATGCCTGGCTTAATGTCCCTTCCTGGAAAGTGCGGCACTCACCAGCTCCCCCGCCATCAAAAACCTTCTCACCATATGTTATTAGAAATAACTTTTATAAGAAAGAAAAATGTGAGGCGCACGTCTCGGTGAGCTGTCACTGTCTGCTCTGGTCAAGCCATGGAATAACTAAGAAGTTGGATGGATATTTTGGGAGCACTTACAAGGGATCTGTTCTGCAACAGCCCTAGGGAAAACTGCACATGCTGAAGAAGATGAGCCAAAATTTAATCCCCAGAATCCTGTCACAATCACTAATATTTTGGGGAAAAACTTCCTAGGAAGAAAATGGGTTTTCCCTACAGTGCTCCAATTTGAAGGCAGATCTTTCTCTTTTCTAGGATGTGATTAGTCCGTGCTAAAGGCCAGAAGGGAACGCAGCTGTTAGCCATTTTTCCTTGCTCTTTTACCATTCCATTCACCATATGCATCTCAATTCGGTCACTGGATGAATAACCACGTTTTTCAAAAGAAACTCAAGCATCAAGTGCTAAATCATCTGTAGTACTACACAGGGGACTCTGGGTGGGAGAAGGCAGAGAGGACAGGAAAGAGTGGCTAATTCCTGCCTTTTCCTTGAATGAGGGCTGTTGCTATGAAAATAAATGAAGTGATTGACCAGATCATCCACATCTGGTTTCCTGCTCTTCTTGTTAGAAGGTGGCAGCGACATATCTAACTATTAATCCACCAGGCCTTACCTCGTTGGCTTCTTACCCCTCACCCCAATCCTTTCCCACCCCGACAGGGGACGTTGTGTCGTGTAGCAGAGGTTTCATGCTGGTAGGACAAGCTTCACTGTTCACATCAGCAACTACCTATCCACCTCTGCTGACAGGACCTATGCCGTCTGAGGGCCCTTCACATGGCAATGTCATGCCAGAGGCCTCCCCTCTGCTGTCCTGCCTTCTTCACTGAGGACATGGAAACTGTTTCGGCTCACAACCGAGAGAACTGGCCTAGAGAAACAGCAACCCCAGGAAGGGCAATTTGGTAGCAGAACAAGAGAAACCTAAACGCCTAATTGCCAGCACTGGACTTTAACAGCACCTACTTTAACTAAGATAGAGTTTTCCCACGGTAAATAAACATGTACAAGAGGGAGAGACAGACAGAGAGGGAAATGCTTCCAGACAGTAATTCTCAGAAAAAGCTCTCCTTAAAGAGCACCAGCTGAGCTTCTATATGGATACTAAGTGTAGCGGGATGCTAAAGAAACCAACCTCCAAATTTAGACATTCACGGAAGTTAGTGAAGCTAAAATAGAAGGACAAAAATTACAATAATCATTCTGTGTCTCAATATGTTGTGCTGCTGAAGGGCAAGGGGCAAGAAGTTTTACTTTCGCCTTGCAAGCAGCTTTTTTTGTTGTTGTAGTGCACACCTTTTGTTTGCTTAAGCGATTGTCTGACAGTTCACACGGCACATCCACTCCTAATTCAAGTCAGTGGACTGCTAGCCACTAAGTCCAGAGCTCTGTTTTTGGGTAGTTCACTGAACACAGCACGATCAAGAGGCAATGCTATTGCCAAGGGCTTTGCTGCAGTACTGAGGGTGAGCTGCCATCTGCACAAGTCAGTGAAATGGCACCCTCTATTCCCCAATTAACAAGGGTAGAGCACTTCAGAATACTTTAAACTGCCAAAAAGAAACAAAGGAAAAAGAAATTAACCAGGAAAAAACAACCACCACCACCACTACCTAACAGGTAAATAAACCAAAAAAAAAAAAAAAAAAAAAAAAAAATCACCACCAAAAGCTCTTTGATTAGATTAGCAGTCCTCTGACCCTAGCAATTTCACAAAAGGAGCACAATAATCATCATAGTGTCAGTTTAACACATCTCATGTAATCCTATAATACATGAAGCAGCCCAGGTATGAGAACCTGACTGCAATAAAACAGCTACATGTGTGGCCAAGATGTGACATACTAGTGAATCATGTTTCTTTTCCTCTGGGATTCTGGACTGCTGTCACCAGGAGGGTTATCTTTCCAGTGTTGCAAATTTGCAAGGTTCATGTGTGGCGTGGACCTGCTCCATGCGACAGCTCTGTGTTTTGCAGAAGCAGCTCAGGGAAACGGTACCCGGCAGGGGCAGGCAGGGGAGCCGGGCGCTCCGGCATGGCGGGACCGACGCTGCCTGGCGGGATCTGTCCTGGCTCCAGGCTCTGCTGCTGCTAGGAGGGCCGCTCACCGCTTGCCTAATCCCCTGCTCCGTCCGTGCATCTTCACAAACCATGAGAGGAGAACTTCAATCCTCAGGCTGACTAGAACTGTCAGTGCTGCTGACATTACAGCTCTAGGGGCTGATGAACCATGCATACAAACTGGGCAATAGCAGGGCCTGAAACCAACATATTTTCTGTCTCCTTTGAGGAAACATATAGGAATACATACACGAGCCATAATCACACAGAATTGAGAGAACTCATTGCAGTTCTAGCACATTCCAGATACAACAAGAAGCAGCAACAGAAGTCCAGGATTCCAGCACACCTGTGCCCGGAGGAAAGCTAACCTCCACCTGAGAGCTGTGAGGCAGGCAGCATGTTATGCCCCTGATCCTGGAAATAGTTACATCATAAATCTAGTAAATGAAGCCTGACAACAGCTAGAGACCAGCAAATGCTGCACCCATAGATAACAACACAACCTTCACCAGAGCTGTTGGAATGGGCACGTCTCGAAAGCCAAGCAAGTGAGATAAAAAACGTACAGCTATACAGATAGCAAAACATGAGACAGAAAAATGCTAGCAATACTCAACACGATCTGTGCAGTGGCTGCAATCCCACTTCTACAGTGACTTTTAAGAAGCTGTGTTAGTGGTCCCATCTGAACTTCACTACAACATTTGAATAGAAGACTACTAATTAGGATTGACTAAGACTGTAGATAAAGCAAGTGGTCTATCTCTGACAAATGGATAGATCTCCAAGAAGCCACACTGGAATCCCACAAAATTTACAGTCTTATTTAACATTTTCATCAACTGCATTGCCCAAGTAGATGCAACACCTATGGGATGATATGAGGAGATAATATCAGAAAAGCATACGACTGAAATATATACACTATTCACTGCTGAAAGACAGAAATGAGATACTCCAATCAGAGTGACAGGAGTAAAAGAAACAGCCACACGCAAGGTCACAACTGAGCGAGTCGCACTGCTCCAGTGCCCCCAGGTAGCTGTTCTCCTGACAGCTCCTTCACAGTTAACACGTCTTCTCCAAAACAAAAGGACCTCTAGCCCCTTGGCAAAGGCCCCCAGAGCCCTCAGGATCAAGCAAATTTTGTTACCGAATCAGACGCAAAGCCCTCACACATTTCTAAAGTTCCATGATCCCATATTGATTATTTCAGCTTTATTTTCACAACACTAAAAGTCCAGGTAAAACTCTTAACAGAGACTTCCCTTAACTCTCACCATAAAATACTGCCCATTAAAGGGGAGGATTTGGCATTGTTTGAAATACAGAAGTAAAAGAAAACAAAAGTGGCAGCAAAATTGAAGGTATTTCCCATGTCACTGCAATTAAAATGTTCATTGATTAGGCTGATCACTAAAAAAGGACCAGGGAAGAATTTGGTCTATTCATGGAGAAAGCAAGAGCTACAAGTGAGAATTATAAGCAAAAGACAGTTAAGATAGTTACTACTTTTTTTTTTTTTAAATATATATATATATATATATATATTACTCAGCCTGAAAAACTAGATTTATTTAACATTGTGTAAGTGAGTGAGAAAACAAGGCAGTTATAAAGCTGCATTACAGAGATCTGATATTGCACTCTGTGGAGGGATGAAACTTCTGAAAGATCTATGTTCCATATGAGAAATCCAAATAGAGCAAAACTTGTAAAGCATAAAAGTTCTGAGACTTTTCAATCAGCCATATAGTTTTGGAAAGCTTCAAGAATCCATAATTCAAGACCTGTGTGTAACGGAAATCAGAATTCTAAAGCTGGAGGGGGAGGGAAAAAAAAAAAAAAAAAAAAAAAAGGAGAGAGATGTTGACCAAAATGTAGAAAGGGGCGATGAGGAGAGGAATTGTCAGGCAGAAAATGTGCTCAAATCAAGAAAGTTTTAATAGAAAAAGCTGGACTTCACCACCATGATAATGAAGTTAATAACCTGTGCAAGAGGGAAATGCACGAGGAAGCGCAGCATTCCCAAGAGCACGGGCAACGCAAGCAGCAGGACCCTGCAGGCAGCATCAACTAAGCGCTCGCAAGGAGGAAATGCAGACCCCTGCGGTGCCCTGTCTTTGTGAAGGGCTATCAGGTTTGTGACCATAACATCACAGAAGGCCAGGAAACGTGTTACTCTTGCAAAGACAAACAAAGGCACTAAGGATCCGATCTGTAATAATGAAGAATTATTCCTGAGAATTTATTAGGAGATAAATTGAGTTCAGGATTGGAATATAGGCCTGAACAGCATCATTAGATTACTGAGGATCCAGTAGGGCTCCTTCATATAGAAGGATGCAGACTTCCTGATGACCATACAGACCACTACCTGCAACCCCACTTGCTGGGGGTCCTTGAACATGAACAGCCACTAACCAGATCTCAGACCCACCGGATCCCTTCTGAATCCCACCTTGAGACTGGGAGAGAAGAAAAACCTCAAAAGCAAAAAATTTCCTCCCCCGTAGTAAATAACACAGAGGGTTTTTTCAACAGCCTAGATTCCACAGATACTTTATTGTACGAAAAACTCAGGAACCCTACATGAATTCTGTACCACAATTTTGCATGGAATATACTTTCCCTGATCTTATATAAAATTCTGCTTTTCATTCAATGAGAATCAGGAAACACAATCAGTGGAAATGCCAGATCGCTTGGACACTGAACTCAAAGATTCTTATTCTCTAGCTATTAACATCTGAAAGCCCTGCCAGACTTTGAGAAATGCCCTATTTTATAGAAATCCTCTGTTTGGTTAATGGAAAAATACACCCCTATGCCCCCAATCCATTTAGCTGTGTGAAACCATAGACATTTCATCCCAATAGAGCTTCAGAGCACAACACTAAATTTTGCACACTCTTAGCATGATTACTTGCAATTATGGCATATGTATTACAGCAAATCCCAACTAAATTATGAACTCTGCACATTACAAAGGAGCTGTGAAACACTGATTGATTTGGACAGTTTGTAGTTCATTAAGTTCATTTCCAATTCTATCTTTTCACACAATTTCAAAGCATTCTGTATTGCAAGCCCATTTTCAATTAGTAAGGAGGATGAAACAAAAAAGAATTAATTATAAAAGTGGCAATTCCCATTTAAATCTTCAGAGTGCAGCAATTATTTATGTTAAGTGTTGAGAAATTGGAGAGTTGTACTTGTCTAATACATTTTTTTTTTCCTTGATATACATCTCATATATATTAAATCTGTACAAAGTAGTGGGGTAGCAATTTTTAAAGCAAGAACTAAATTATCACTCATGGACTCATACAGAGCTCCAAGAGATAGAAAAATGTCTATACTTGGCTAGAACCAAACTAAGTGCCTTGCCTAGTGACTTGATCCTTCTCACTGCTATCCCACTTTGACCCCACAGTAATTCCATGCTTTGGACTGCAGCAGACACCTCTGCTGAAAAAGTGGTAAAGGAGCATTAGGGTCAGCAGAACCTCATGCTGAGCAACAACCACCTGAAGGTAACAACCCTAGTTTCTCCCAGAGTTTGTCACCGCCCAGAGTGGCAATAACCACTGCTCATAAACCACTACTACGAGTTATCATGGAGCAGGGGGGAAAGGAAACCTTTCTGATACGCTTCTGTCACGTCCTTAGGTGCGTACACGCTCAAACCTCCTGCTCCCGTGGTCTGTGGTCATTCTCAGGGTTTGGTAAGGGAAGGATGTGGCACTGCCTCCTTTCAGGCCCCTCCTAAATGCCCCTTCCCAGGCTGCTTTCAGAAAGAAGTGCCAATAACTCCATACATTTAACTGACAACAATAAGAAAGAAAAATTAGGGGTTCATCCCTTGAACTGCAAGTGCTAATTATTAATTTACAGCACTAACTTCCTTTTAACATGAGCACTCCTCATTCATGCAGACCAAGTACCTCCAGTGACCATCAAAAAAGCGAAGGAAGAAAAGACCAAGCGCATTTGGTGTTGTCAGTTAAAAATGACATAACTTAATTTGCTAATTGTTCTGTCATCATGTCCATCACAGACTGTCATGTTTATGATGCGATGTTAGCTGTGGCTGCAGACGCACAGTGCTGTAAAACAACTTTGTTAACGTCATTGACTGGATGACTGTCATCTATTGGCCATTTGTCACTGGCACCGACTTCCCGCCCCACGGTCAAGATCTCTGCTCTAGCCACCAGCACCTGCTTCACTGCCCTCACTGGCTCTTTTTCTCTCCCGCTTGTCATTTTGGTAGCGGGTTCCTTACAACAGGGCAACTGAGAGGAGAAGGAAAATGAGGGACGCTAGGAAACACAATCTTTAACTAGCTGAAAAACTGGAGAGGAAAAAACAGCGCTGAAGTGAGGCCCAAATCTTTTCTGGTCCTGACCTATCCACAGTATTCTGTGAGGTTCTCATCTATCACATCAACCCTGCAGGACTGAAGGGGCTGTTCCTTGCAGTGCTCAAGATGTTTCTGTTCTGTTTTTAAGTCCTGTTTTTAACATATCACAAGATAACCTAGATGAGACCACCAGGCCATAATGTACTGGGGGTTCCATGTGGCTACAGCTGGACCTGGTAACAGCAGGGAAACGGGTACAAGGGACCCTTCGGGGGTGCTACAAGCTGCACTGCTCAAGGTTGCCTGGCTTTCCCCCCCACACCTCTCCAGCCTGTTTTTGTTTAAAATTTCACCAGCAATTCATAAAAAGACAGCAACGGATGTGCAATTTTGAACAAATATAAAGATCCTTAAGAGGTGAATTCTGTTTTCCATTTTATTTTAAATCCAGTACCTTACTAAAAGACAATTATGTCATTTGAGGAGGAAATATCTCAGCAATAGCACAATATATTTTTCTAAGCTTGTCTGTACAATCAATGGAATTATGAATATTTTAGAGGATATCATTATGGCTTTTTATTCTATCAGAAGATAAATTAGGAGCAATGTGTGGATTCCTTTTCAACACGCACACTGAGAGCTGCTCATGCGCTTGGGGCATTGGCCAAATCCCCCAGGCACACAGTTGACTTCTGCTATCAGCCAAGGAGACCTTTTCTTCTCAGTCCCACCACAGAGCCGAGTCAAGCTGCAATTGTTCATGCTGACAGAATCCCCGAGATAGGGGAGGGTTTTGCCTCCCATTTCCAATCCCCAAAGCCCTCACACACTCTCATGCTCTCCCTCATTTCCTTAATTTACTCAGCTGATTCTATCCTTATTTAGGGGCATGAATTCCTTGAAATCCATTCCACCAATTAATGCAAAACTCCATCCACAGGAGAACAAGAGTTATGATCACTGCAGCCATCCGAATTTATGGTCTGCTTTAACAGCCTCTAACTACCAGTCATGAATGACATATGTGCTCCAGCCCTTCACTACCAAACACACCAACAGTGCTGCCCTTGCATTTTTAGACAGAGGTAGGAAGAGCTTCCTAACTCTCACTTGGAGACTACTGTGTTTATTAAGCCAAATACCCTTTTCTTTTTCTTTATTGTCTTCAGCAAGGTTAGGCTGGCAGTAGGACAGGCACTGCAATACCCATGGCAAGGACAGAGAGGTTCTCCTCTCCTAGAATCACCTTCCTTAGCAGCTCGCTTGCTTTCAGAAACACAGCTCGCTACAGGATGCGGCAATGAGCCTGTGAAAGAGCATCCTTTGGTCATCTGATGGATAAAAATAATGCTTGAGGATGTATACAGACTTGCACAAACACTTCTTAAGGAAATTCGAAGAGTTTTGTTTTAATACAGAGTCCCATGTGGCCTGAAACTGCTGTCCTGGCGTATAATGCTGCCTCAAATTACAATCACAGGCATTGGAATAATATCACCCGTGAGAGAAAAATAAGCTACTGACTTCAGGCTTTTAGCCATCTTCATCCTTGATTTGAATTAGCTGAAATCTGGTGTGTCATTTGTGAACACATAATAAATAAATAAGGTTTTGAGAGAAATCCTTCTGTTTGGGTTAACTAATATATGCTATGAAATGAAAATACACTGCGGAACGCTGAGAAACTAGCTCTTCAAGGCCAAGCTGGTTACAACACAGCAATTATCTGAACACTGAATTAATCACTTACCAGCTTATAAATTTGCATATTTATTATTTTCAGATAAACGTTGACACATTATTTCCATAGTGAGATCCCCAAAATACACACACACACACACACACAGCCAACAAGTTCCTCTGCAGCCCACCAGCCTTAGCAATGCTAACAAGCAAGAAAACCTCCCTCGTTACTTCTTTTCAACATGTCCATCTCTAACCTTTGACCCACATGTACAACAAATAGACCCTCAGGCATATTATATGGCAAGACTTGACATTATAAAGTAATATTAGGTTAGGAAAGTTTAATTACGCAGGTTAACATTTTTGAGAATTTAGGTCTACTGTACTGGTAACAGCATCTTAGCTCCAATATCAGAGAGAGGAATCCAAAACAAATACACCATTATTAATACCCCTCTACTGTTTACGAAGAGAAAACTTATGCAGGAACTCCAAAACTATCAAGTGGATTTGGA